>OX940974.1:129638275-130018275 GCA_954871275.1 Leptopterna dolabrata | reverse complement strand
ATGTAACTGTCATTCCCCGGCGGGCACCAGTATTCAGTTGGGGAGGGGGGGGGGGGGGGGGATAAAGCATTATGTAATCATTTGCGGTGTTTTTTCGAACGAGTTTCAGGATTTATTCTGCTTGAAATCTAACGAGTGAAATACGTTTCTACAGGTTTATGCACGTGTATTTGAGACTGGGAGTATCAGAATTTTAAGGAGGTCAGGAGGTAATAAATGGGATCGAGGTCCTCACGTCCAATTAAGCCAATTCTCATTCAATGGAAAGGCAACCTCCTGAAAACCAAATTCAAGCCAAAACAAAATGATATTCGCAAGAAACGATAGTCCGTCGGAAGTTGAGATCGTAAGGACGTTTTTCTTCGGCAAATGGCATCCCAAGGGCATTTTTTGAGCTACAGCGTTTTGAAATTTAGCATCTTTCCTAGGATTCGAAGAAGTTCGATTCTTAAACGAACAAAGTAGGTACGTTGAAGCACTAGTGGGTTTCATACAACCCACAGGTTTTGATGGTAGGTATACACCTACACCAAAACTGAAAGTTTCTCTCGCTCAGAAAATCATTGAAAATGCACCAAAACTTCGAAAATTATGAACAGATTTATTTATTTTCACAGAATTTTTCATTCAATTTTCATAAAAAGCAAAATCTGAACCGATTCCTCAGTTTGGTCCCTTTCAGCTGACAACTAACATCGCGTTCTTATACGCCATGTTATTGTTAGGAAACGGTAATTAACTCACATCTTCAAATCCGCGCACTTGAATTGTGCGTTGGCAACAGATAAAACATTGACAAACACACAAGTTGAGGGTTGTATACAATCCGCCATGACTGACGGGGTTAAAGAGACGTGTCGGACCGTTTCTAATCGCATTTAGGAGTCACTCCAGGTTACACCGGCTGTAAGAATTAGTATCGAAAGGAAAATAAAAGTCGCACGATACCTAGGCAAGTTGACAATGAGTTGCATTATCAAGCGACGGAAAAGGGCTCAGTTGGGATAACCATTCCACTTTATCTCGCTCGTTGGCCACCCACATATCAGATTATTGTCCCCTTCAACCGGTTCCCGTTGATTCTCGACATTTCCACAAACACATGTACATAATTACGGTGTCCCACGCTCCTTGCATACTCTAGGACCAGCACATGATAGACCAGGGCCGTCGCGTGGGTTGCATTCGTCAGAGAGAAGACTCAGCCCCACCACCAACAATATTTTCTTTGAACATTTTCCAAAAATATTGAGCTCATGAAACGTTAGTATGTTCTTTGTGACACATAGGATACAAAATACTTTCCAGTAACATAAATACACTTAGGACAGCAAACAGGTAAGAAACTAATGAAGTCAAAATTGTTGAGTACCTAGGAACGTAAATGTTATTCATCCTCGTTTCAGTTAGGGCCGGTTTCACCAACGCGGATTATCCAGAGTTCAATCTCGGCTGAGGTTTAAGCCATCGATTCTGAGAAAAGACAGTTTCACGAACGCCTAATCTAGGAATAACTCGCGCCAGCGGCGCATTAAGTTAATACCTCGTTTCAGGTGGTTTAAACCTCTGATCTACGGTTGATCTCCGATTCTCCGCCAGGCCGTCGCCATTTTGAAATCTATTTTATCAGTGTTTTACATACTTATCAACTTGCATCAACATTTAGTGCGATGAATCGTTCCATTGAAGTGTTTGAGCAATCCTTGCAAAACCATGTAATATAAAATTCCGGTCGCGCTAATTATTGTCCACAGTGAAATTGATTTTCAGTAAATTATCCGACCTATGGAGTGAGCCCTTCGTGGCAACCCAACAAATCACTGGTTAGTGTCAATGATTTAGTTAGTGCTCTGTTCACCCTACATTCCAGATCATGCGTGTTGAACATTTGAGCTAGTCAATTCTAGGCACAGTACTTCTTTTCCGATATTTTAGTGGCGTTCTGAATAACGCAAATTTAATCATGATACGTTCCAGTCTGACCATTTAACTAATTAAACTAGTTACCTATCTAAATCACATTTCGAGAAGTCTTTTTGGTGAATAACGTTGGGAATAATATAGCCTAGGAATTTGATTGTGAAAAACCGCTTGTATTATTGTCGACAGTCTTCTGAGAGACTGGGGGGGGGGGGGGGGGGGAATATCAGGATCTTCCTCGCTTGTACTCGTCCCTGCCTAGTAGTTACACTTTCATGGGTAAATTTGCAACTTATTGAGCTGATTGCCAATGATGTCAGTTTAAAGTAGCCTATATCTTATTACAGTCACCCAAATTGACTTAGTTTTACATAATGACTACATAGGTATTCATTTACTCCACTTGGATCTTCTATAACCGCATTCAGCATTTTCTTATTCTTCCAGAATGATGTTCATATTGTGAGGGTTTGCATAAATATCAGAAATAGATAAATCTGCGAACGACCGCTAATAATATCATGCACGAGAGTAATTTAGTTCGATACAGCAGAGATGCGTTGCGAAGAAAAATGTGGAGCAATGCTGGGAGAAGAACAAAAATTACAGTCATGCATCACGACCATATGAGCAAATTTTCGGAATAACGTAGGTGCCTTTTTAAAAGATTTTAAGAATATTTTCCATGATTTGGTCCATCAATTTGATCACCATTTTGCCCCAAACGGTTCTGGATCGGCTCCGACTTGACCTACCGGTTTCCGGAAACTGGACACGCCTACTTTTTGGTGATAGGAGGACTAGCAGCAGCATTGCTTCCTTATTAGAGACAGTCACAGTGCCCCTGTTCGGATTTCAATCAGGACTGCCGTCACCTGCTGTTCAGCAGTTCCCTCTTCCTACAAGTAAGATCTCAACTGGAACGTAAAAGTGTTACACAGGGCGTTCCGTACCCTGTGCAGTTCAGTGTTCTGATTCAGTGCATGCACGTGGAAGGAGTGGAGTCATGTTTTTCTCAAACCTATTATTGTCAGTGATTTACGCAACTAAAAATGAATGAATGAATATGGTAGTTCATAAAAACAGCAAGCGTCGAATTAAGATAGTCAACATGAAATTTCATTTCAGCAAATTTTAGAAGACAATAAGCTAGTTAAAATGGGCCAAAAATGTACCTACATGAAAGCCTATTATATTATTTAGAAATTCTATTCTATAATTTCCTTTGTCAGAACATTCTGAATCCATTTCTGTCTCGGAACATTCTGAAATTTCATTTTAGCGAATTTTAGGAGAAAATAAGGTAGTTGCATTGGGCAAAATGTACCTACATGATTTTGAAACTATTCTACTATTTTCTGTTTCAGCATTCTGAATCCATTCCTAGATTTTAAAGTTTGTGACATAATTTTATTGCACCACTCAGTTTACTCTCTTGAAATAGCTAAAAATTACAAAAATTCGAAAATTTACTCATATTATTGTCATGGCGCATGACCATCCATATCCATTGTAGCATTATCTATAGCCATAACCACTGTAGCAATCAAACTTGTGAGTATATTATATACACCTGTAATTGATGAGGATGCAGGTTGAATAAACTCCTCTATCACAGGGGTACCTCCCTAAAAAATAGGAGGGAAAAGGGGGGGAGGGGGCACAGGAGCACACTTATGGTTTTTCACGGACCATGTGATATACTTTTCTCTAGTTTTTAGGTTGTCCCTCTCCATTACAAATTGAGACCGATAGGGCTTCCGAAGAGC
This sequence comes from Leptopterna dolabrata, assembly GCA_954871275.1. NCBI lineage: Eukaryota > Metazoa > Arthropoda > Insecta > Hemiptera > Miridae > Leptopterna > Leptopterna dolabrata. Next base: position 130,014,586 of record OX940974.1, on the reverse strand, counting down.
GTCCCCAAATAGAAAAAAAAACGTGTAGATTAATGACAAAACGTAGAGCCACTTACAATCGCCTCGTTGGTTGTCGCTCGATGCAAGCAGAGGTCTTGTTATGTCACGCTAACCTCGCCCTACAAAATTCCCTTTACTGATTGTCATTATTGAATGGCTGGGCCTGGTACTGGCAGCGCCGTACCGGTGTTCCATCAAATAAATCACAAGGTGGGACAAAGCGCACACAATACCTCTGCTGGGAGGGGGAGAACAAAAATAATAAAATCGAATTCTAATGATCGCTTCGTCAAGCGGAGGGGTGGAGAGCCTCGCTTGTTACCTGTTGATCCACTTCATTCATCCACGATATATGAATGAACAACTGTTGAACTCCAGCCGCCTCACGACCACTCCGTACCCCACCACGTCACTTAGCATCACTAAGCTATACCTACCTTATCCCCCGATCTAAGAACACGAGTCATTCCAGTCCTTCTACTTGGCCATCCTTCCTTCCGCCCACGCAGTTCAGCAGATGTACGGAAAATGTTCAACTCCTGTTGGTGAGGTACTTGAAATCCAATAAGCGCTCTAAGATAAGTGGTGATATAAACTAATCAGAACAATATATAGAATTATACCCAACTATTTACAAAGAATAGGTGCAAATATGCATCACAATATATATCTTTTGTGTATAATGCAACAATATATACAAATCAATATTGATAGGAATCGCTACAGAGCTCAGTTGAGTAGCGTCATGACAAATGAGGCTGCCCTTTCCTCGAACCATCATCATCTCCGCCCATAAGGGATTTAAATGCATTGAGACTCGCGTTTGACTGCAGCCAATGAATTGGACCATTAAATACTTTATCAATATTTTGGGAGGAATAGCGGAAGCGCATGCGCGGCCGTAGAATCAATGTGCCCAGGGACTCAGGGGAGCGGACGGGAGCCCACTTGTTCACAGTGAGCGAGGCACCGCGAGACCACCTACTTGCCTCCTCTATCTCTCACCCTTCAAATACTCTCGCGCCCTGGCACTCCACTTTGACCATCGCCCGTTGTCAGGTAAATTCAAATCTAGGGATTGCAATTTCTCGGACCCTTCAACTTGTAACAATCATCGAGAATTTTTCGTTATTAAATTTACGCAAAATTAAAAATATGTATGTAAAAATTATTTCAATTTTAAATAGTGAAATAATTATACACAATATAATTTATATTCGTTTATATTTATATAATTTTTATATTTATATCCATTTATTTATATTTATATGTAGACCTAAATACTTAAGTATATTCCTATATAGAGGAGTGGGTTTTATCGAGATATATATATATTTAGGTATATATATACATCTATATATTAAATGGATGTATAATTGAATATGGTATTTATTCAATTTCCAGGAATAATGCTGCTTAGAACGAACGAATTCCTGATTCTTCTGTGCATCTTCTTGCGCTCGAATGCGCTTCCCCAATTCCAAGGAGGTCTTACCAAGGGCACGGTAGAGGCTACTCCCTTAAGTGGTGCCCCGGAGGAAGATAATCAAAAGGGCTCGGGCGACGAGCCTTCTTGTCAGGAACTGAAGGCCATGTGGCGATTCTCCAAGCGCCAGTCTAGAGCTCCTGAGATCACAAATGAGATACCGACTTATCGAGATCCTTTCGCCATCAATGTGTGGGACGACTATGCTAGACCACGCAGCGCTGGGCGGGTTGGTTTCCCGTACCCCAGGAGGCAGATGGTGTATGGAAAGCTCGTCCATCTCCTACCAAAGATAAACGAGAACACCCCCGAGCGTATCAGGGCTTTCCAGGACGTCTTCGCCAACAGGGAGTATAACAATCAGGCCAACATCCAACACCATAGGAAGAACAACTTTCACCGACATGGGGGTGGTGGAGGTATCAAGCCAATGCAGCCTCAGTCTCAAGGGAGCTTTCAACATTTGAAGGAATTGATCAGGAACGAAAGGGCACGAGAGCTACAGGAGCAGCGGATGAGCGACGAAGCGGAGCGCATCAGCGGTAAGGATTCTGGTAAATACCCCTACGGCCGACTCAACGAAAGTCCTCCTTCTACCGATAATGTCATCATCCGGAGCAAGCCGGTTGGTGGGAGCCGGAGGATGGCGGGATATCCGGAGATGCTGATGACTGCCCGCTATCTTGATGAATACCCTTACCCCAACCAACAAGTGGCCATGAACAAGTACAAGCCGCAGTACGCCGACACGAGCTTGGTATGTTGTAATCTATATTAATAAATTATCATGAAATAATTGGTCACATCATGAAGCTGTAAACACACTTATCATGAAGCGATTCAATACAACTCAACATACATCACTATCTTCTAAATTGCTTCTTGTGCTTTGCTTGCTAATGTGCTTCTACATACTAAAAAGCATGCGCACTAAAAATTGCGAATGCTATGACCATTGATACTTCTTTAATGAATCCATGTGAAACATGAATACCCACATATCTAACTACAACGTTCATTATAGTAGAATTGTCATTATTCAGACAAAATGTATTTTGGTGGTAAGAAAAAAAAATCATGCACCACTCAAAACGAAGTAATTCGGATCCGAAGTTTGGTAAACGTGGAGAGTTTTAACGTATTTTGCAGCACTTGACGATTCTTTAAGTTCATTCGCTGAAGAATAAATTGTTGTACCCCATGTTGCCGATCGTACCTCTAAAGACTACGAAAATAGCTTATATCTTGAAATTGCACGTACTTATCGTACAACCAAATTACAACTTACGCTTTTCCATGCGCCACAACAACCCAACATGAGAAAATATAGTACAATTATTAGATTTTATGTTCAACTGATTTATGACTAATATACTCAGATTTTTCGAATTCTGTAATATGTGCTGCCTGTATGATGCTTGGGGTGGGGGACTGATGGCTGCCTAGGGCAATATTACCATTCCCAAATGCGGAATAAGTTCAACCCGAAATGAGAGTGGTTCCTGAGAATAGAATATGACTATCCCTCCAGTAAGGGAAGGCGACAGCATGAAAATGTTCGGATGCAGTTTGATCGATTTCCATCCTGGTTTGGGACGGCCAGTAGCCGTACTTGAACAAATTAATCATCGTTTACTATACTCACTCTAACGAATTTGTATTGTCAGCTGTAATTCAAGTGCCTAATTTTATTGGCATAAGGTTTTCAATAGTCCGTAATTCGGTAAAGGTAACTATTTATAGCAATTATAGATAACTGTTCATAAAATAGGTTTTGTCTACAGATATTTTTGTCTATTCTAGTTTTCGAACGTAGGTATCACAGAAATTCTTGTTTGTTGCATGAAAGAGTGGGTATAGATTCCTTACAATAAATGCGCGGAGGCATCGGCAATCTACCCTTACGGGCTATGTGCAGTCAATCCTGTAATGAGAGAATACCTACCACTTCAATAATATTTAATCATAAGACTAAATAAAGTGATCTATCGCTTTGAGGCAATTTCAAGCGGAGAGATTCTTTCCGTCAACCGAGGTTTTCACCTTACACATGGACTACTCCATATTTTCTTTCCAATGTTCATGTTTTTTCATACAAAATGGGATGATCATTATATAGATACTGGGGAACATTAGTGATGGAGTAGGAGGAAAGGTTAATTATATCTCATCAAGAGTCAACTTCCAGGGTCGGCCTTTCAGTCGAGTTGAAATTTGATAGATTTCTGTGATACGTAATTTCGGCTCATACACAATCAGCGTCGAATGGACAATCATTTTCTATCTAAACCAACGTCTTTTGGTACAGAATTTCTGTTCACATTCTTCAACAAATTTGGAAAAACGAAACGTCAGAAGGAAAACTGCTTGAAGGGTGGAAAAAGAATGTGTGAAAGTACATAACTTCGAATGATTCGAAAACCACCTGGTCTCCGCCCTCTTTTTACCAGCTCCTTTATTATGAAATCTTGATTTTCAAAAGCCTCACAAAAAATGAAGGGAGCCCGATTCACATCTACTTTTCCCCCTCACATTATCACTGTCAGAAAAATATATAAATCCATAATTCGGTAATTGCCCGTTTTCTCCAATAAATAAGGACGAGTGAATTTGACGCAGCGTTCGCACAGGCTGAGTGAGGTCGACTATTCACTCCGTTCATAATATGTAATTTCTCAAACAAACTTCGGAATACGGAAACGAAAAACTTGAGGTATTTACATGTCTCAATGTCATTTCTTTTGTGTTTCTTTCATCTGAAAGAAATTGTACTCCATGATTTGTCGCTTCAACTCTCTTCTTATTGCATCCAATGAAAAAATTGCTGTGAGACATTTCTGCATAAAATAAAAATGAAAATATTTGTAAAAAAAATTTAATAAGTATAAGAACACCATTACTAACATGGGGTCTGGAGAGAACCTACCCCATGGTTACCGAACTCTAGTGTGAACTGCATCAACTACTCACCTCTCCCAGGGAATCCTCGGTGGTTCCAGCACAACAGGATGTGAAGGTTCCCTGTGTCTTGATAGGGTGTGTTCGCCCCAGCCGGATACAGAAACATAACTGCGGTCTCCTCAGCATCTCAGACCCCACTGCTAGCGACAGAAGGCTAATATTGTCATACTATCCAACAAAAAACCGATTTAAAATCAAGCTGTATAAAACTAATACCTAGTAAAAAATAGTTTTCATGCTGAACACACAATTCATAAGCCAATGCAATAACATTTTTGGAGTCAGCGCTAAATTTAAACTAAAATGTATAAAAACCAAGGGATACAATATGAAGGGGTTTAGTTGAAATTTGGCGCAGACTTCAAAATTTTTATTGTATTGGCTTTAAATAAATTGTTTAGGTACGTATGTTCAGCATAAAAATTATTCTTTACTTTTTAGTTTTATACAGCTTTTGTTAAGTCGGTTTTTAAAATGTTTGTATTTTTTGGTTTTTAGTGCGATTGATGGATTGATTGTTGATTTTTTTAAATTTAGTTTCGAAAAGGTGTTTATGAATTATTTTATATTCTCTAGTGCGTTTTTCGAAGTAGGTTTTTCAAATAAAGTTTTTTATCACCTACACTTTTATGTGCCAACGCCTAGTGACAACACTGACCCGTTACTACCTCAGTAATGTATACCTAATGCTATGAAGTACAGTTAGCATAATTACTGGCAAGCTGTGTTCTGTCGTCAAATCGTGCAATGTCTGCAAAAGCACTTGAAGGCTATATCTTGTCCCAGGCCCAGCATTACTCTACTATTTTACTTGAAAAACAACCTCAATTCTTCACCCTTTGGTCAAAATCGACTTCATATTCGGTCTTCTCGCCCTAAAAAACGTGGAAAACGATACCTCACAACCCTCGAAAAACCCTATTTTTACAACTATCCCCCTCTCCTCCCCACGGTAGTACGGTAGTATTCCGATCGGGCTGACAAGGTTCGGAGCACAGCTAGGACCCAAACTTTTTGCGGAAGAACGACGAATTTAGACCAAAATTAAACGTAATTTTAAGGCTGAAACTTCGTTAGTCCTCAATTTTCCATTCTTTGTCAAAATCGAATTCATATTCGGTCTCCTCGTCCTAAAAAACGTGGAAAACGATACCTCACAAGCCCTTGTTACTAGAACACAAAAAAAACCCTCTATTTTTACACCCATTTTTCACCCATAACTCCCTTGGGTATATTCCGATTGGGCTGCAAAGTTTTGGGACACAACTAGGGCCCAAATGGAGCCTGTGTGCGAATGAAGACAGAAAATAAAGTAGATACGGATGATACGGCGGACGGCGCGCGGCGTAAGGCAGACGGGCATTGCATTTTCGGAATCTACGCACCTTGAAACGTAAAAGAAAAAATTTTGAGGGGATGTTATAAAAATTGTTTGATTACAAATTTTTGCTGAGGGAATATAGAATAATAAACCAACTGGGTGTAAAATAAAGTTTTTTGGTGTTTTAGTAACATGAGCTTGAGAGGTATCGTTTTCCATGTTTTTTAGGGCGAGGAGACCGATCATGAAGTCGATTTCGACTAAAGAGTGGAAAACTGAGGTTCTAACGAAGTTTCAGCCTTAAATTTAAGTCAAAGTTGGGTCTAAAATCGTCATTCTTCCGCACACCGTTTGGGTCCCCATTTTGGAACACATTTGGGTTCAAGTTGTGCTCAAGCTCGACCGCCCGATCGGAATACACCCAGGGGTGTTATGGAGGAAAAATGGGTGTAAAAATAGGTGTTTTCTCGGTGTTTTCTCGGTTCTAGTGAACATGAGCTTGTGAGACGTATCGTTTTCCTTGTTTTTTAGGGCGCAAAGACCGAGTATGAAATTGATTTTGACCAACGAGTGAAGAATTGAGGTTGTAACGAAGGTTAAGCTCTCAAAGTTCATTTTTTATGGCAGCTCCACCCCAACTCTCCAAGTCACGAAAAACGAAAAAACCTCAATTTGCCGAAACATTACAAAAAAAAAAAAAAAAAAGCAGAATTATTCGGGTTTGCAAGAGTTTGAAAAATTGGAGATTTGCTAAATATTGCAAATTTGGCGCTTGAGGCTCATTTTTTACCTTTTGAATTCATAGGAAAATTCTTGATTAGGCATCAGGGTGGTAAAAATATTAGTTTGCTATTTCTGAAAAATTATTTTCGATCAGTGAAATTGTCATGATTCACCTATTAATACTACCACCTGTGTTATACAAATTTCTGGTGATTAAAGCCATTTTCACAGGTTTTTGACCCATAAATCTTGAAATTTGAGAGTTAAAACTTCGTTAGAACCTCAATCCTTCACTCAGTGGTCAAATCCACTTCATATTTTGTCTCCTCACCTACAAAACATGGAAAACGGTAACCCACAAGCCCGAGTTCACTAAAACCTCAAAAATACCTAATTTTGCACCAATTCTTCACCCGTAACACCCTGGGTGTTTTCCGATCGAGCTGCCGAGGTACGGGACACAACTAGGGCCCAAATGGAGCCTGTGTGCAAAAGGACGATTTTTTAAGAACGAAAATTAATGCAGATATCGATGATATGGCGGACGGCAGACGGAGGACGGAGATTGCATTTTGATTTTTATTCTGTGAATAATACACCTACTTATGTATTCGCTCAGCAAAAAATTTTTATTACACCCCCTCAAAATTTTTGCTTTTACGTATCCATATTCCAAAAATGAAATGTCCATCGGCCGTACGCCGTACGCCTTACGCCGTGCGCCGTATCATCCATATCTACTTTATTTTCTGTCTAAAAAATACTTTCGCACACAGGCTCCATTTGGGCCCTAGTTGTGTCCCAAAACTTTGCAGCCCGATCGGACTATACCCAAGGGTGTTATGGGTGAAAACTGGATGTAAAAAAAAAAAAAAAAAAAAAAACGCTGCTAAGTCCCTGTCGTAAGGGTTTATTATTCTTTTGGGCGCACCTAAGAAATCTTGGAAATACATTTATTGTTTCTTTGATGCGCAATAATTGAAATGGATATTTTTATGGTTTTAGTAAGCTTGAGAGGTATGGCTTTCCATGTTTTTCCGACGAAGAGACCGAATATTAAGTCGATTTTGAGGAAATAGTGGTAAACTGAGGTTCTAACGAAGTTTCAGCCTTAAATTTCCGTTAAATTTTGGTCTAAAATCGTCCTTCATCCGCACACAGTTTGTGTCCCCATTTGGGAACAAATTTGGGCCCTAGCTGTGCTCCGAAGCTCGGCAGCCCCGAAGGCCTTTATGGCTGAAAAAGGGCTTTAAAAATAGAGTTTTTGGAGGTTTTTTTGTCGATGTTTTAGTGAAGCTTGTGAGGTATCGTTTTCCATGTCTTTTAGGGCGATAAGACCGAATGTGGAATTGATTTTGACCAACGAGTGAAGAATTGAGGTTGTTACGAAGGTTCAGCTCCCAAAATTAATTTTTTATGAAAAAAAAATCTGGGAAATCGTCTGAAATCACCATCAATTTGGATAATAACACTAAAAGTAGCATCAACAGGTGAATCAAGACAATTAAGTGGCACAATCAATGATCAAAGATAATTTGCGAAAAAAAAGTTTGTGGTTTTGGGGGTCAAAATTGGTGGAAACCATCAAAATTAGCTATTTCAATTATTGCACATGAAAGAAACAATAAATGAACAGCCAACATTTCTGTAGGTATGTCGAGTAGAATAATAAACCCATGTGACAAGGACTTTGCAGCGTTTTTGGAATCTACACGCCTTGAAACGTAAAAGAAAAAATATTGAAGGGGTGTTCCAATAAAAAAGTCCGGAACGAATACATAGGTGTATTATTCAGAGAATAGTTCACCAAAAGGCCCTAGAAAATGTCATCACCTACACCGTTGGTGCCCATGAAATAATTCCGCAGTTTTTCCTAGGGTGGTTGAAGCAAAACAACTTGGATGTACTGAGAGTTGGGGCCTCCTGACTTCGAATTATAGCGGGTTCGCGGGTGGCGTGCCGCCAGTGTTACTTCGATTTACCAGGTGTACCAAAAAACACATAAGGTAGACATTGTTGTATTCGAATTAGCGAGACCAAGTTATTTGTTCGGTATTTGTTCGAATAATCGAGATATTCGAATTATTGAGAGTCGAATTATTGAGTCTACTGTACCTTGTAAAATGACATGGCAATTTTAATGAGAAAGATTTAAAAAAAAAAACGGAAGTGAAAAACCTCGGTTTTTTTAGTGGAGTAAAAAAAAGTAATGGGACTAGTTTTGTTGCAAATTTGTTGTAGAATCGAACCCTGCCCGGTTTGCGCCCTTAAGTGGAACACCCTGTATGAACACACCTACATTATACATATATGGTATTTATTTGTCACTCCAGACGACATCTGACCTACGAAATACAAAATTACAAATTTTGAAATACCGATGATACAGTCAACTGCCCTTGACATAGCGAAGTCCCAAGAGTGTCATCTGATTTGGTAGAGGTGTCGTTGTTCAGACGTGATGTGTTACCAAACATACAGCTACCAACAGTAAGAAACATGATAATCAATTCAAGAAATCAATCCTGAATATCAAGAAATGGAAAAAGAACATGCGATTTCTTGATGACCTAGGCAGACCATTGTAAATAATAATCTGTGTCTAATATGTACCTGTTTTAATCTCCAACCAAAATTAAGCAAGGGAGTATAGATACCTGGCACCAAATTTCCACTTCTAATCAAAGTATATTTGGGATTGTTGCAAGGCTGAAGAGCTCCCCGAGATGTCGCGAGATATCGCATCTAAATATTATAGAGATATTCAATTAGGGCGAGCCATTTCCCGCTTCCATTTGGATTTTCGTTTCATGAGAAAAACCGATGGATTTATGGTAGTATAATAGTACTTGAGTAGTAACCCCTTCCCTCGTGTGACTCACAAGGCACTGGCCTTTTCATTCATCTGCCTCCCCCAATCAGCAAATGAACGAAGATGAATTGAAACAATCTTCCATCGACCGGCACTTTATTGGCGGGGAGTTTCTGAAAGAGCGGAAACGAAGAAAATGAATCTGCCCGTCCCATTGAGGGATCCCTCCAGCAATTCATCAGCTCAATAGAGCGTCAGCCCGATAACGGCGAGCCCTTTTTTCTCGAGAGGAGTTTTGTTTCTTGAATAAAATCCTTCAGGGACCCCTCTGTTCTTTAATCAAACGGAAGAACGATGAGGGCGAGAGCAGAAGGTGATCTGGAGCGATGAAAATAGCGGAACGTCTGGGATACACAAATTTTGAATATGATGAGAAGCTACTTCATTACTTAGTCTTACTCCATAAGAATAAGTATAAATGTTTGTAAATATCGAAAAATTCGCGTGAGTTTTAATTTCCCTGATTTTTTGAGAACTTTCTCCGCTCCACTGGAAAACTCTGAACCACGGAAAATGGAGGGCAGGATTTGTCGAGATGAATTCGACACGATGTTTTGGGTGAACCGTAAATTGGATTTTAGTAGCCTTTGCGACTAGGCAAACCCGTCGATGGGCAAACCACGTGAATCAGGCGGTCGTTCTGAAGTTTCCTGTTTTTCCCTGAACCGGTCGCGTTCGTGGTGTTTTACCTCTGGCGAAAAAAGAAAAACGAAAGGAAAAAAAACGTCAAAGCAAGCAGATGGTAAACATCAAACTCGCTGGAAGCTTTCAAAGCCTTGCCCCTAAACGAGATTTTTCCGCGGTTCACAGATTTTTGTCAGAAACTGAGTTATTTGCGGTTTGAATCAATTTGGTTTCTTGCTGTGGAATAAAGGGCTCAGGTACGGTTCGTGTTTCAAAATAAAATCGTATTGAGGGATGACATGTTGTATAAAGAAATGTCCATACTTTTTATTACTATATTGAAATATGCATGAAACTGAATAAAAAGTCGTATATTGAGAGTGCTATATGACGTCCTTTTTCAATTAAGTAAAAATATCGAGCCTGAAGGGCCTGCAATAAATTATCCTGGATGCCCAATTTGTCAATGGCTTCCTGGACATGGAGCATACCTGGCGAACTAAGAAAAGCAAATATGATTAATTATGATGAATTATTATTACAAACCACAACTTGTAAAATCGAAAGTACAAGATAATTTTTTTGAAGTCCCTAGTGATTAATCAGTACCCGGATGATTATTTATTTGATGCCATGTACGTAACGTAACCTATATCCCCTTACTACACCTATACCAACACCCCATTCAAATAACCTCGCTTCCAATATGCGTTCGAAAACAAATGTAGCCTGTATAGTTTTGAAGTTTTAAAACTTCCATAGACGGGAGGAGCTAGATTTCTTTGACAATTATTCCAGTGAACTGCCGCCCTAAGAAATAATCCCCTATTTCGTCAAATCCAGCCTTGCAAAGAATTTTTTTAGCAAATTGAACCTAAAATTCATTATACTGACGCCATTTTTGAGGCACTCACCGTTAAGACTAGGGAAATCGGGAAAAAACATCCCTCAAGTATAAGTGCATGATTCCATCACTCCATTTGACCATAAAATGAAATGCGGAATTATTGTTTTATTTTTTTTTATCTACATCATTATAGATTTCATTGCCCTGAATATACATATTGCATTTATTGGTAGGTATCGAGATTGCATCCAATACCGCAGCTGTAATAATTAATGTATGAAGGAGCGATCGTACTATAGATGTAAAAAAAAAATGAATGGTTTGGTACTACTAATATTTGGGAAGTGACAAGAGCCCTTCCCTTCCACTTCTTTGCCTCCTCTTTACCTCCTCTGTAACAGGCTATAGCCAAGGACAGGAGGTCATTAGGTTAGATTAGGCATGATTTCAATCGGCCCATTTGAAGCGGCCCCGGCCTTAAAATGTCGTAACTGCTCGGAATGAGACCAAGAGACGAGAACGTCAACATCTAGTGTATTGTCACCCCTCCCACGCTCCCACACATGCACATCACCATAGAACAGGTTGTTCTATAAAACGAATAGTGTGATTAAGGTAATTAAAAATGCGGCAGATATCGGTGGATTAGATTATAGTACCTATATGATTTTAGACGTTGGTAGTAACGAAAAGGGGAGTAAGCCAGTGGCCGAGCGTACTCTGTCACTTGGAAGTTGGGATTTGGACAGCGACTGCCGTCCGTCGGGTCGAATCTCAACGCCCCTCGTCCCTTACCTAGGGCAGTAGCCAATAGGTAGCCATGGGCGAAATGATCTATTTAAATTCTGATCCTCCTGAGAGAACAGCCAATGACGTCCGCGATGCGGCAAGGCAGGCGGACGTAAAGCACCAGCCTTGGTTGGCTGCTTACTTTACGTTTTTTAATTGGTAACGAACGAAGAAAGCAAGAAAGAAATAATCAACTTATTTACGTATGAAAACGCTGCAAAGTCCTTGTCACATGGGGTTTATTATTCTACAGAAATGTTGGCTGTACCTACATTTATTGTTTGTTTCATGTGAAATAATTGAAATAGGCCTAGCTATTTCTGAAGGTTTCCACCAATTTTGGCCCCCAAAACACAAATTAGGTAGGTACGATCTTTTTTTTTTTTCAAATTATCCATGATCATTGGTAGTGCCACTTAATCGTCTTGATCTACGTGTTGAAACTTTTCCTAGTGCTATTCTACAAATTGATGGTGATTTCAGACGATTTAGCAGGTTTTTGCCTCATAAAAAATCAATTTTGGGAGCTGAACATCTGGTACAACCTCAATTTTCCACTCCTTGGCCAAAATCGACCTCATATTCGATCTTCTCGTCCCCAAAAACATGGAAAACGATACCTCAAAAGCTCATGTTACCAACATGTTGCTAAAACGCAAAAAGTACCTATTTTTACACACATTTTCACTCACAACACCCCTGGGTATATTCCGATCGGGCTGAAAAGTTTCGGGACACAACTAGGGCCCAAATGGAGCATGTGTGCGAAAGAACGACTTTTTTAGACCGAAAATGAAGCCTGTACACGTGATACGGCGGACGGCGTACGGCGGACGGCGGACGGCGTACGGCGGACGGCGGACGGACATTGCATTTTTTGAATCTACGCACCTTGAAACGGAAAAGAAAAAAGTTTGAGGGGGGGTTATAAAAATTTTTTGCTGAGCGATTACATAGGTGTATTATTCAGAGAATAATAAACCAAAAGGCATGAAAAGAATAGCTTGATTGGCATCTGAAGGGACTGCAGTGGAGTACTTCGGCGGCTACCTACCGAGCGTCTATTACGCAAACCTGCAGCTCCCGGGTTAGTAACACAAGCTTGCGAGGCATCGTTTTCCATGTTTTTTAGGACGAGGAGACCGAATATGAAGTCGATGTTGCCAAAAAAAAAATGGAAAATTTGAGGTTCTAACGAAGTTTCAGCCTTAAATTTACGTTAAATTTTGGTCTAAAACTGTCGTTCTTCCGCACACAGTTTGGGTCCAAATTATGGAACAAATTTGGGTCCTAGTTGTGCTCAAGCTCGACCGCCCGATCGGAATACACCCAGGGCCGTTATGGGGGGAAAAAATGGGTGTACAAATAGAAGTTTTCGATGTTTTATTGAGGTTCTAGTGAACATGAGCTTGTGAGGTATCGTTTTCCATGTTTTTTAGGGCAAGAAGACCGAATATGAAGTTGATTTTGACCAAAGAGTGAAGAATTGAGGTTGTAACGAAGGTTCAGCTCCCAATATTTATTTTTCATGGGTCAAAAAGCTGGGTAATTGTCTGAAATCACAATAAATTTGTATAATAACACTAGAGGTAGTATCAACAGGTGAATCAAGAGAACTAAATGGCACTTCAATGATCAAAGATAATTTTGTAAACAAAAGGGGGGGCCTAATAATTCTTGTTCTTGAGAAACAATAAATGAACAGCCACATTTTTCTGTAATTTAGTCCAGTAGAATAATAAAACCATGTGACAAGGGCTTTGCAGCGTTTTGGAATCTACGCACCTTGAAACGCGAAAGAAAACAATTCGAGGGGATGTTATACAAATTTTTTGCTGAGCGAATACATAGGTGTATTATTCACAGAATGATAAACCAAAATGCAACGTCCGTCCGCCGTCCACCGTCCACCGTATCATCCATATCTACCTTTATTTTCGGTCAACAAAATTCGTTCTTTCGCACACAGGCTCCGTCTGGGCCCTAGTTGTGTCCCGAAACTTTGCAGCCCGATGGGAATATACCAACGTGTGTTATGGGTAAAAAATGGGTGTGAAAATAGGGTTTTTTGGTGTTATAGTAACATGAGCTTGTGAGGTATGGTTTTCCATGTTTTTTAGGGCGAGGAGACCGAATATGATGTCGATTTTGACCAATGAGCGAAAAATTGAGGTTCTAACAATGTTTCAGCCTTAAATTTACATCAAAATTTTGTCTAAAATCATCGTTCTTTCGCACACATGCTCCATTTGTGTCCTAGTTGTGCTCCAAAGCTCGGCATCCCGATCGGAATGCACCCAGGGGTGTTATGGGTGAAACATTTGTGCAAAATTAGTTATTTTTAACGGCTTTGTAAACTGTTGTTCGTGAGGTACACTTTTCCATGTGAGAGGAGAGGAGAACGAATATGAAGTTGATTTTGATCAGAGAGTGGAAAATTAGGTTTTAACGAAGTTTCAGCTCCCAAAATTAATTTTTTATCAAAAACCTGGGATTTTTTTTTTTTTACACAGATCTTTTCCAGCAGTAGGTACTGTATTTCTGCTTCTGGGCAAAGGCTTGGTGAAGATATCTGCACTATATTCATTGGCTGGTACATACTCGACCTTAATCTCCTGACCCATGACCATGTCGCACACGAAATGTTAGGATATCAATATATCGAGAGTGAGAGCTCACGACGTTTCCTTTTGCGAAGTTCACTGCCGCCTGACTGTCGCATTTAACCTGCGGGATTCTTCCTAATTGCCAGTCAATCTCTTTCACTATCTGCCTCAACCAAACAATTTCAATTGCACTGGCAGCTAAAGCTACAAACTCTACTTCCACTGTCGACAATGTTACACAAGCTTCTGTGTTAGATTTCAAAATTATTGGGGTGTTCCCAAGTTGAATTAAAAAGCCGGAAGTAGATTTGCGGTCGTCTTTACATCCAGCCCAGTCAGAGTTAGAGAACGCCATCACATCACTGCCAAGTATCGAATTCAAATTCATAATTTATGGTTCCTCGCAAATAAAGCGGCACCCTCTTTGCGGCAGCCCAGTGCACTCTCTCAGGGTTAGAAGCGAACTCTCCTAACTTGGACACTGCGAAGGGCAGATCAAGCTGCATTGCTTGTGCGAGATACATAAGTTTGCCCACTAATCGTCGATACGGGACAGACTCCATCTCCCTCATCTCCTCTTCTGTAGTCGGGCAACTTGCCTTGGATAACTCTTGACATGGATCTATTGGTGTCATTACTGGTCTACTATCCATCATAACGAATTCAGTCAGCATTTTTTTAATATACTGACTTTGGTTCAGCAGGAGCCACCCATCTTTCTGCTTTTTCACTTCGATCCCAAGAATGTAATGCAGTTCCCCCAAGTCTTTTATTTCAAAATTTTTTACAACATGGCCTTTGCCCTACTACAGAAGAGGAGATGAGGGAGATGGAGCCGGTTCGGTATCGACGATTAGTGGGCAAACTTACGTATCTCGCACAAGCAATGCGGCCTGATTTGTCCTTCGCAGTCTCCAAGTTAGGACAGTTTGCTGCTAACCCTGGGAGAGTGCACTGGGCTGCCGCAAAGAGGGTGTTGCGTTTCCCGATCGAATCTCTTCTTACAGAAATATCTCACTAAGTGCCCTTCATCTCCGCAGTTGTTGCATTTCCTTCTGAATCCTCGTTGTACGAGGAGCGCGTTCGAGTCATTCACCGCGTTCACTTCGTCTTTCTTGAACTGCTTTCTCATATATTCTCCGCATAACATGCTCTCCAGTCTTTCGGGAGTGCACTCATCATCCTTGAAGTTAAAAACCATGCTGACAGTGGTTTCGTACTCTTCAGGTAGTCCGTTAATAAGTACGTTACACTCTTGTTCGTCACTGATTTTTGCACTTCCCGCTTTCACAACTTCTGAAGCATATTCCAGGGCTCGATTTACATAAGATTCCATATCTTTCTCTGGTAGCATTTTAGACGAGAAGCTTGAAGACGTCGTAGTCTCGTTTTTGGTTGAAATCTGGCAGATAATTATCTCCACAATTCACGGGGACATGAAATACAAGTATGTCATTCTGAATGTCCTCGGTGATGGTTCTGGCTATCAGTCTGAATGCTTTCCTTTCTTTGTTATTTTCAATTCCTGCGAATCTATCATCATCTTCCACTGTGACCACATCGTACAAGTTTTGGTCTTCTAATTCAAGTCGCAAGTTGAAAGACCAGGTTTTTGTAATTTTTTCTGTTCAACTTAGCATTGCCACTTACTTTCTTTCTGCTATCATATTCTTCCTAAGTCATTTTGCCAGATTGGTTTTTATTTTATTAAGCCCACTGTGCCGAATAACCTTTAAGACGCATTTAACGGACTAGACATTTATTGTGCAAACACGAAGAAATCTATCAATCACCCAATACAATGGAAACGGATATTTTCGTAAACATGTACAATCATAAACAAACACCTGTTGACGCTTGGAGTAGCACCAAGACACATGAATGAAATAATAAATGAACAGCCAAAATTTCTTTGTATTGTATGTCCAATATTTAAATTGGTCTCGATCTGAGGAATTTTGTGAGACCACCCGGAGCCCTGCCCGTCCAGCCGTTCTTTCATAGTAAGGCTCTGAAGTTGCAACAAGAAGCTTTGTCAGCATGATCGTGAATGAAACGGTATAAATCCAGCCCAAATATTAATTATATTATCGTTGCTAGGGAACACCTGATTATAATCACGCATGGCTGTATGACATCGAGTTGGTTGTTCTGTGATATTATTTCATCTGAAGAATGATGGTTATTTAGGATTTTGATGGTAGGTACTTTTGTAACTTGAACAATCAAAGTTATGCTTCATGAATATCGATAAGTAATTAAATATAGAATTCCTGAATCGTCCGCATATTAGTTATGTAGCTCTAAATCCCCGGCCAACTCCAGTACTGGATTTTGGGCTCTCCTGGGAGGGCGCACGAGGGCGTTTTTGCGATCGGATCGATCCAATGGATAGGTGGGTGTTGCTTCCCGGTAGCATTCCAACTGATCCTGTGAAGGGGTTGGAAGGTTTCGGGTATGAAATGAACGATGAAATCAGGAACAACGATGAGAGTGAAAAGAACGGTATTCAAGCGGGCGTGAGTGGGCGAAGTGATCAAAAGCTGTAACCACCGTGCCGAGCAATAACTGATATGCGGAATTCCCGAATAACACAGGCGGATCGGCTTTTAGTCAAATATTAACATCTCCGATATCAACATGTCCGATATAAACATCGCCGATATAAATATCTCCGATAAAAATATCTTACTTCCAGTGAACATATTCCTTACGGTGATGTGACTTTTCTAAAATTAGAATGAACCTTCTGGACGTTCTATTTTTAGCACCCTTACATAACAGTATAATAACTTGGTCACCTGGTCATGGGATATAAATGGTATTGAAGCCACCTACCTATTAAGTCGTATGAAACCGAAATTGTGTTCATTGATCACGAAATTTCATATTTCCTTCCATTTGATACAGTTAAGACCACGAATTCAATATGCCATAATTTAGACAAACTTCGACTTTTTGATCAATGAAACATATTTTTCTTCATTTTCGATCATCTTGAACAAGGATCTGACGATAGAAATCCGGAATTCTTACACCTTCAGATAGTTTTGTAAATTATTGTTTATAAACAGTTAAAAAACCCTTGAAAAGCCCTTAACTAGCCGAAAAAAATATCTAGGGACATGGGGGCGTCCCGCCCGCCAAGAAAATTGAAAAACCCGAAAAGGGCAAGAACACTGTTTACACGACAAAGTAGGGGGTTTTATCCCCCTCCTACCCAACTCGGCCGCCTGGGGGTCACTGGTGTTGTTTTTTCGTACACCCATTGTCGAGGGGCGCCTGAGGACGTGTGCTAAATTTCAATCCTCGGGACTATCAGGAGGAAAATCGCTATTTTTCAAAATTTTCTAGTTCTTTTTGTTCTCCTTGTTGTTGTTCTTCTTTGACAGGACGGCCTCGTAGACAAAACGGATAGCTGAAATTTAGCACACACATTCGTTATGCCTTGATGCCATTATGGGTCGGGGGGGGGGGGGGGGGGGAATCACATCATTTTGCATTGATCAATCCTTTTTCGGTTGAGGATTATTTTTTTTTTTTTGACGGGTAAATTTTTACAACAGGGTTGTATTTGGGTTTTTTTCCATTTCTCGTGGTTAATCTTCCCTGATTGTGGTACATCCTACTTTGGCGGTGTTGAGAGTGATGAGTCTCCTCACAAAAGCTATATTAATGTTGATGGTTGTTTATTGGGTTGTATGAGTCTTTATTCCAAAGTGATGGGATGACTAAACAGGACTTCCATTGTTTTGAACTGTTCTGTCCTCGACGTTTTGATCTAGGGTCTAGGACCTAGTCCTGAGAATTACTGGTTGTTTTGCTTGATAGAGAAAGAAATAATTATTGGAGAGAAAAAAAGATTCTTCAGTAAGTAGCGGTACGTGGGCTCTGAAAACAGCGGGGCACCACACCAGAACACAAAACCAACAGATTTGTCTACAAAATACCCCAAGGCAACAACACCCTTCCCTTATTGACTGATAGAGTGATATTCAGCAAAGCTTATAATATCTCTTTTAATTAGCACTCTATCGTCATAAGAAAACGTCGACAGTTTCTACTGCAAATTAGCCACTGAAATTATATGTTATAAAAATATAGTTATCTTGGTACCCACCTATACCACTCAACTCTGTAACAGATTATACTCAATAAACCAAGTGGAAGGAAGGGGCCTACGTGAGACGGGAGGCGTCCAACTGCCGGCTCTCCCCACCAGTACACTCTAACGATTGTGGGGTGGCCGGGGGAGGGTGGAACAAGCCCTATATAACCCGTACTCCCGACCAGATTTCTTCATTCTACGAGCTCCTCTAAGTCAATGATTTCTCTCTCTCTCCCTACCTTCCTTCCCTCGAAAAGACCTCGTGAGTGGGGGAACCTGCCTAAGTGAGGCCCTTGTGGTGTAACCGGGGTGGTGGAACCTTCCAAGCAACTCCTTCCCAAAAGATCTCGTGAGTGGTGTAACCTGCCTGGTGAAGCCTTTGGGTATAACCAGTGTGGTGGTAACCTTCCGAGCACCTCATCCGATACCTCACGCTCCATCACACCCTTGGCTATCCTAGGCTTACCAGCCATCCACCACAGTGGTGACCCCAACGATCCAATCACGACAGTGGTGACCCCTACAACCAAAGTCACCATAATAGTAAACTAAAATATAACAAAACAATGACCCATCGGCCGGTACGTACTTGAAAGGCCGGCCGGCCGGCTATTGACTTGAAGCTAGGTGGTTATCTGGGTGTTAGGACGCCGATCAATCCACAAGACCACTAACAGCAAACAGGACAAAATGCATGTATGTACCACGATTACAAATCTGTCATCAGAACCAGACCGAACGTAAAACGCACACAATTTGACGCAAAATATCAAATACTGACAACTGACTCAACGAAGAAAGTGAATATAATTCACGAGACAACCAAAACAAATCAGAAGACGAAGAGGCATCTCGTCTTCTTCGTCTTGACAGCAGATGACAAATTGAATCGAAGGGATCGAATCGATTGAAAACAAACGATTTTGGAGTAGAAATCAGATTTTGGGGACATTTTTACTCGACTGAGCATGCGCGGATGGGCCACTTTTTTCAGTTGCCATGGCGGCACTAGGTCCCAGGACCCAGAACCTACCTGCCAGTCTTCCGCAGAAAAATCCGTCTCCGCAAGAATAATTATGAGTTCGATCTTACTGTACCAAGTGTTCCAAATTTACAAATTTTTGGTCCAAAACATCAAAACAAAAAGGATTTCAGCAACATAGGCAGATGGGATGTTTTAAATCATGTTTTTGGGGGCGCTGAATCGACTGCAACTGGTCTCAGTCCGATTAGGCGCACACAGCCTGCCAAATCCACAAAACTGTAATCAGCAATCCAAATATTGCATATTTTTTATATAGGCATGTGAGGTGTCGTTTGGTCGCTGAATCGAGTGCGAGTAGTTTCAGCACGTTCAGACTGCATGGAGTGATCAAATTCACGATTTTTTGGTTTCAAAATATCCAAAAATGATTTGTTGACATAATGTTTCTGCACGACGTGTCACTTGATCTCAACAAGTGCCCTGTCAGGGCGTAATGAGTGCCCTGGCGGATGACCATTAATTTAAATTCTCAATTTCCCAAACAATTTCTTTGAAAGTTCGCTTCTTAAGCCATGCTGCATGACTAGATTTTTTTAAACCACATTTACCACAACTACAAACAAGATGATTTTGTGTATGCATAAAAGCAAAACTTTCTCAGGATCTCAGGTCACAGCTGTCAGCTGAGACGTGTCAGCTGTGTCATTTTGTTTTTATTGGGGATATTTAGAAGATCAATTACCGCTTGAATGTCAAAAACCGCGAATTTTTCAGGGAAATCAAGTGTTTTTGCGTATTAGAGACGCGACTCGACCTAGTTATGACTTGTGGAGTTGGGTATAGACTTTTACGTAAATTTGGAAGCTAAATCGAATGGTGACACTTCTCGAACATGGAAAATATGATTTTCCAATCCTCTGAACTTATTTGTTTGCGCATGCAAATGTGCAGCTATGTTCTAATCGATGTGAAGTTCACGAACTCGTCTATTAGAACCGGAGTGACGGGGGTGTCAGAGATTCCATTCCAGCGCAGCCACAAGTTACAGTCAGATTTTGATGAAATTTATATGGGGCCATCAGTGGTATGAATAGCCCATGAACGGATAACTGTAGAAAACATGGCGCCAGCCTAAGTCGACCTTTGCGTGGTTGGACTGAATGTTAAGTGAAAGTGTGATCCGCTCATCGCCCTCAGGATATTGTATTTATGGTTGACTACTCAACCTTGAATAAAGTTTGATGAGGATCAACTCAAACAGCCAACTTGCAAAGTCAACACGTCTATCATTCACAGCGGCGGCAGTTCGAAACCCCCCGCCCCCCACAACACCACGTCTTCAAAGTTTGCAAGGCGACCCCAGCACTCTTCTACTCACGGTTTTAATTTTATCTCTTATTTTATAGTATTGTGTTACATTTCATGTTGTATGGTGACGATTGAATCTTTTGGTATAAAGAAACCCAAAATCTACTAAACCCGACAATGTCAGGACGACTTTTGATGTACCGATTTGAATAACAGTTATATTGATATAAAACTCATAATGAGCATTTTTCGCGCAGCAATAGTACAGCATTTGATTTTTATCCCAGTCGTTCCGTAAAATAACCACCAGTTTCTATCGCCCGTGGTTAAAAACCTAAAAACAGCCCTCTATTAGCCCTATGGGGCCCTTAATAATAATAATAGCAAACCATTCCTTTCCTAATTCAGAGTTATCAATTTCTTGATAATTCTCTAATTAATAAAGAATTTCTTTTTTGACCAATTTTTCAAGAATCTGAAGTTTGAAGGAACGTCAAAATAATACTTCCCTGCAAACCACCAATCCTTGATCACAAAAAGTTAGAGATGTATAGCTTGACCATAACAGCGAATTTTTGGTGATTCGAAGCGAAGTACGAATCTATTAATTTTTTGGTGATTTAATAGCAATTTTTGGAGAGATGCTTAGCAAATTTTACCAACCACTGAGCATTATTGACCCACAAAAATTCCATCAAATTGCTCATCTTCAAACTCATCACCTTGTTTGCCTCTACAAACACTTCGGCACAATTTCGCCACTTGTGGTAAATAGAGGATCCGCCTTTTTACTCCCGGGAAAAAACAATGTACTTTTTATTCCCCTAGAAAATTTACCTTGTTTTCCGCTTCGACGTTTTACTCACCACCCGAAGAAGTTCACCTTTTCACTCTGTCTGCAGATAATAATAATAATAATTAAAGTTAGTCGCGCTTTCACACAATGTTGGGGGTCGGGGATTCCCTGACATCTTCGGGAGTACTTTCTTGGTCGCGTTACCATCAGCCCCATTGCAAACGCAGTTTGTCAGGTGGACGAGGGCATTACCCCCCTCAGCCTGTGCGTGCCCAATGCTGACCCTCTTGGGAAAGTGGTTGAGGATGTGGCCAAGGGTGAGGCCTGGGGAGCGAAGGAGCTGCATGGGCGATTCCGTGCACAGCTCCTGTCCCCCACTGTCGACAGCTCTGCCTCTTGCAGATGGTTGGTGACTGGTTCCCTATATGACGAAACCGAAGGGTTCATGATCGACATACAGGACCAGGTCGTGGGGACCCGCAACTACCGGAAGTACATCATCCGGCAAGCTGGAGTACAGGACGTGTGTCGCATTTGTCGAGCCACTGGTGAGACGATAGACCCCGTCCTGGCGGGTTGCCCGGCCCTTGCTCCCACCAAGTACCTGTATAGGCACAACATGGTGGCTCGTATAGTCCATCAAGAGCTGGCCTTAAAGCACGCTCTTGTTCAGGACAGGACGTGCTACTTCCAGTATGAGCCAGTCAGGTACTTGGAGAATGAACATTACAAGCTGCCTTCGGGGTGATACCCAAGAAACTCCATGAAAGCTTGAGGATCCTTGGGTTGCCCGGTGGACTTTACGAGGACATGCAGAAGGCCGTGCTGATTGCTTCGTGTAGCCTGGTGAGGGAGTTTTTGGGGGCTATTATACACGACCACTGAGCCCTCCACATGCACTTGCGGGTGGGAATAGGCCCTTGGCCACCCACTCACGTCACCCTGTGGCACTTTTTACCCTCCCACGGGTGATGACCACCCAAATAATATTAATAATAATTTTATTTTATTTTATAGTATGGCTAAGCCAATTTACAATAGTTGAACAAAGGAGTTGTAAACTCAGGAAAAAATAAATGAATAATTAAATTATAAGAAAAAGTCATCCAAACTTCACTGGCATTGGTGAGCTGAAAAATGGCGCCTGAGGGAAGACGATGGATCGGCAAAGAAGTCGAATGACGAATTCTGGAGGAAGGCATTGACTACACGTGGCATCCGGTAAAGGGGGTGCTGGAGCATGTAGTTGTGCGCAGCAAAGGAGACATGGAACAGTGGTGTATGGCGGGTAATGTAGCCCGGCACGTTGAGATTAATCCTGGCGAGCAGAGCAGGACAGTCCACCACGCCATTCGCCAGCTTGTGGTAGAACGCCACATCTGCCAGCAGTCTACGGTTCTCCAGACTAGGGAGGCCATAATCCACCGACAGCCACACGTAATCCACACTATCGGCCGGTATCCCCAACTTAAAGGCGACATAACAAAGGAGTTTGCGTTGGACCCTCTCCAGCCTGTCCTTGTGCACCCCATAGAACGGGGACCATACTGGGCTAGCATATTCCATGATTGGGCGGACCAAAGATTTATATAGTAGTACTATAGCCTCGACAGAGTTAAAGTCCCGAGTGCACCTCTTCAGGAAACCCAACATTCTTAATGCCCTTGCCGCCACAACATGCACATGGTGGTTAAACGAAAGCCTCCAGTCCAGGAGCACACCCAAGTCCCGCGTCAGCTCCAGCCTGGTGAGAAGTCTACCCCCATTATTTGCTGCATAATGAGCAGCAAATAATAATAATAATAATAATAGTAAGGACGATGTGGGAGCAGGTGGTGGTACGGATCGTTCCCACGGTCTTGTCTGCCACCGGGGTGATACCCAAGAAACTCCATGAAAGCTTGAGGATCCTTGGGTTGCCCGGTGGATTTTACGAGGACATGCAGAAGGCCGTGCTGATTGCTTCGTGTAGCCTGGTGAGGGAGTTTTTGGGGGATGCTATTATGCCCGACCACTGAGCCCTCCACATGCACTTGCGGGTAGGAATAGGCCCTTGGCCCCCCACTCGCGTCACCCCGTGGCACTTTTTACCCCCAACAGGTGATGACCACCCAAATGATAATAATAATGATAATATAATAGAACATACCTGACGTATTCCCTGCGTATCGTAAAAGGTGTACTAAAAAGGAACTGCAGCATCCAGAGCGCCCAGATCATTAGAGCGGTCTCTGGAATTAGCCCCTTCTAGTTCCTGGTGAAGGGTGAAACGCGGCAAGGTGAAACCAGGGGCCCTCAACGCAGCACTCCTGTAACCTGGCTAGGGTGGCCATGGCTAACTCCCATGTCCACCCGAAAATAAACCCTGTTCCTGGCAGCAGAAGACGAACCACCGATCGATCAACCAGCAGGGGGATGACAGGCGTCCCTTTCCGGAAGACATACCGGCGCGGAAACGGCCGGAGGGTTTAGTGGTCGATCTGGCCCTTCTCATGATCGGTGTGCAGGCACCTCTAGGACCCTGCGCCCCCATGCTGGTGGAGTTGGGGTGGCTTTGCAGCCCCCTCCCCTGCCGGCCACTAGTCAGGGCACCCGGACTACATGGACCAGAGAAATGAATGGGTTCCTTGTCAGGGTGTACTTCGAGATCACTGATGGAGGAGCTGAGACTGGGCGGACATTGGCAAGAACTGCATGAAAGGTTTGTCTGCCAGTACCCCCAGTACTCCCATCTTACCAGGCAAGTGTGTCGGGACAGCTGCAAGGGGTGATGACCAAGCGGAGACTCATTAGCCGAACATTAGACAGGATTAGGCAGGAAGTGCTGGAGGCACCTGTATCTCTGGATGAGGCAGAATAGGCCGCTGTGGCAGAGGGGGGAGGGGGATGAGGGCAGTGATGGGGGCGAACAGCCTGAGGGTATGTCGGATGAGGCCTAATCCCTCCCCCTCCCCCCCGGAATACGAGCTTGCCTTTAGTCAGGGTCATGCTGAGTTCCCGGGGATGGCTCTTGAGTTTCATCCAGTCCTCCCTCATTGGAAGACTAGTGGCGAGACAGTCCGGATCCTTGGCCCTGATTGGGGAACGGCTGAGTGTGATGGTGTGGGCCTGTGTGAGACCTCTTATCTCCTGTTCTGTGAGGTGGTCGCTGTGTTACGTCCCCATGGCTTCACAGGTTAGAGGCCAAAATTAAGGACCTGCGAGCTAATATTGCGCGGCTCAGCCAGCATGTTGCCGGTTACCGAGGTCGGAGGCTGGACCCGAGGATCTTGGCAGTCACCCATCGATATGCTGGGGTGGGTACAACCACGCCTGTGGAGCTCATAGATCACTTGATGCTACCGCAAGAACTATCAGCGCTCCCGTGACAACCGGCTGTTTGCTCGTAGTGAAAAGGGTTTCTACCGCTCCCTTCATTAGGAGGATGCGGTTGTCACTACCCCCCACCCCTGAAGGACTGAGCATGGCCAGTTCTCGGAGGCTGACCTGTTTTTGCTTCGATCATCCGCATCATGGGCGGCTATTATGCCCGACCACTGAGCTCTCCACATGCGCTTGCGGGTAGGAATAGGCCCTTGGGCCCCCCACTCGCGTCACCCCGTGGCACTTTTTACCCCCCACGGGTGATGACCACCCAAATAATAATAATAACTACTTCTGTAATTTATGATTTATTTATTTGTAATAATTTAGTTAAACATCGTCAGTTTCTTTAGAATTATCGTCTTTTAAATTATTTAAATTATGTAGCTTAAAATTAAACATCGCCGGTCGTGAGGGGCATAGTTTACTACAAACCCGTTTCACAATACATATTCATACGATGTATGTGGCGCCAAGACACATCACAGTTATCGCTGAGTACGGGAACAAGGAGAATGTAGCTGAAATCATTGAATGGACGTGTAGGTAACATACGGTGTGGGGGGGGGGGGGTACTCGAAATCCTAAATACGACCTACATCTAGTTCTAATCTCACCTTATCGACAGAATTGAGTTTCAGATACACCTCCGTTCACTAAATATGTACATGTTCGGGTGAGTAGCATTAAACGAATTCTTGAAAACAACATGAAACGACTCGCATGCATTTGTTGTTCTGATCGTCTCATCTGCAAGTATATTTTATTTCATTTCGTAACCTTCCGATGGCAGAACCGTGAACAATGGCAGAAAAATCTTAAAATTCATGCTTACAACATAGCATCATTTTAAGAAAGTTTCAAAAACATTTTTTGCAGAATATTGATTAATACAAGTTTGAATGCGGATATTTGAACTTTGGAAATATTACACGACAAAAAAACCTGATCGAGTGCGTGATTTTTCAACTAAAAATATACACTCTCTCAACTAAACCACTTGCGATGAAATCATGGAAACCCATTTCAATGAATAAAGACAGAGATATTGAAAGGTTGTCTATTTCCACTAATACACGAAAATACACTGCTATAGCGGTATAACATTGTATTTTTCGTGTATTAGTGGAAATAGACAACCTTTCTGTGATGAATTTAAATTGGCGCAAATTCACCACGAGAGGCGAGGTGGGAATGTGTTGGCATCTGGTTAAGGGCGGACCTCCACCGTAAGCCGAATCTTTTTGGATGAATTTGTGCGGTTAAGGGCGGACCTCCACCGATCTTTTAGGGAATTTGCCAGTTCTGGTTAAGGGCGAAACCTCCACCATTTTCTGGATCTTTTTGGATATGTGTGCGGTTAAGGGCGGACCTCCACCGATCTTTTAGGGCAAATTGCCAGTTCTGGTTAAGGGCGAACCTCCACCATGTTCTGGATCTTTTGGTTTTAGGAGAGAGATGTGGTAAGGAGAGAGAGAGAGTAGTCAGCGACTAGAGGAAGCGTAGAATGAGTAAAAAGTCGCAGGATCCGGGGTTATATAGACCCGGAAGCCTTCTCCTACCAACCCCCTGTTGGGAGAGGATGGAGGGGCTCCAGGTTGTGTACGTGGTTGTGTGTGTGGATCCTGCGGCCTGTGTCCCCACTCGTACCGTTTATTGGCAAGAACTAAAGTTGGCTTATGAAATATTTGTGAGAACTTGAATCTGCTAGGAGTAGTTCCGGGAGGAACTCACGACACTTTCAATAACTCCGTTTTTATTCTTTGAAAAAAATCAGTTGAAAAGTAATTTGTCGTGAGCCCAAGGTAGGGTTGGTTTGGGTAGGGTGTAGGATAGAGGAGGATGTGCCCCTTAGGAGTCTTTTAGGTTCACTAGCACCCCGCGGTTTTCACCACCACGAGTGTTAGACGATAGATGCCACCCCGCGGTTTTCACCACAGCGAGCGATAGCGGACATGCCATTACCCCGTGGTTTTCACCACAGCGAGTACTAGATATTTTGAGGGAGCATACCCCACGGTTTTCACCACAGCGAGAGAGGGAGCGAATCGAGAGAGGAGGCACAAGGTAAGAGAGAGAATTCGCAAGTATGAGTCGGATCGGTAGAATGATGAGCTGGGTGAGCTAGGCGCCTTATAAAGTCCTCGTCCCCTCGAAGTCCGCCGTTGGGAGTCGTTGGGAGTTGGTAGAGGGGAACCCTTCCCAGTTGGTAGAGGGGAACCCTTCCCGGGCTTCCACCGAGGCTTCGCTCAGCTCTTCTTTCTCCTTGCTATTTATTCGTTGAATCTTAACATATTTACATTGGAATGGGTTAACATGACATAATTAAAAACAGTTTTTTTTGTTTTTTTTTTCATTAAAAAAAATTCGCTGATAACAGTTTGAACCAGCGGACTGAACAATCACCTGAATCAACGGAGAGAAACAATCAAAAGTTAGGTACCTACGAACGGGAGTAAGAAGTCGAGTCCCCTCGCAGTCAGAGGGAGCAAAACGCAATTGTTGATGTCGGCCCTTTTTCTACTGGGGAGTAAAAAGGCGATGACCGGTAATGTATATTAATGTTTACCGATTTGAATCAACTTTGACTAAAAAAACTAAATTTAATCCACTTTTTATTTCCATTTCAATTATATACCCTAATTGATATATAATCAGTTTATTTGTTTATTTATTTAGAGAAAACGGGATATGATCCCAATTACAACGAACAGAACATATGAATCTGGACAATAAATTAAAAATTAAAAATGTATGCACAAAAGTATGACCAAAAAAAGCAAATTTGAAAAAAAGAAGATAAAATTAAAAGTTTTCACCTACGAAACAAGAAAAATGACAATTTTACAAGGCACTAAAAATCACCAATATAGTATAAAATACTACATACTAGTAACTATTTAAATAAAAATACTACCTACTTTAAATAAATCTACTGCTACTACTACTACTACTACTACTACTACTACTACTACTACTACTACTACTACTACTACTACTACTACTACTACTACTACTACTACTACTACTACTACTACTACTACTTTAAATAATACTAAAACTACTACTTTAAAATACTACTGCCAAAAAATAATTGACTAAAAGTGGCTCAAATTTGAGTTCTTGAGCGCGTCAAAAATTGCTCATAATGGGTTGAAGAAGCTCACTGACTGGGTGAATTAAACCACATATGGATGGAATTCCGCTGGGACTGAGAAAAAACTCATAAATCAACCGTACAATAATTTTTATTTCATTTTTCTTGAAATATAAAGGTTTTCTAAAAAACTGTTGTAGCAAAAGCTCTAATAACAAGGATTGATTGTTCATAAATACCTAATTGACGCTATACCATAATGAAGGGCATCACCGCTACCCGAGGTATGCTGTCCTAAACCATATCATGTGTTCAAATCCCGTTCCTCGCAAAGTAATAAGTAGAATCATTCTCTCACTAATGAATTGCTTCGAACCTACCATGGCCTAATAATATTATCGGATCCAAGCAAAGGGGTATTGAGGTGAATTAATTATTCTAATCGAACATCGCTAATGGATTACCCGATTTCCCTCATAAGCACCCGATCCCTTAGAGAACACCACCAACCCACCTAATTGCGTAATCACGGATACCGGAACTACCTCTAGCAAAATCTGTTGTGTTATAATGTCGTGAATCCTGCGAGTCATGGCAATTGAAGTCAGAATATCACAGATTTATTTATTTATTTATTATATTACACGCGAATATTATCCCTTTTCTTATTATATAGGTAGTGTATACAGCCAACTTATTTACATAAGATTGTGTATTTATATTTACATAAGATTGTGTATTTATATTTAGATAAGATTGTGAGGAAATAGTACATCCACCTTAAAGCTAATACAAAAAAAGTTGTAATTAAAATTAAAATTAAAATAATCCAAAAATATGAAATTAAATTCAAGAAATTAAATTTGATGCTTAGTAAATAAGCTCATGATCTGAGATGAGTATGAGTCCGTCCGGAAGAAATGTTAATAACGATCTTAGTTCTATTTTTCGGTATGCTAATTCGAATCGTCTAAAGCTCAAACCCATTAAAACGCAGGCAATAATTTTTTCAAATTCTGAGCTCAGTATCACCACCTTGCCCACCAGAGAACCATCTAACATCTTCATTGTACCCAGATTTCTGAACGGCCGCGTAGTACGATCGAGGAACCCTCTGAAGCCCTTGGAGATTATGTAGAGGATATGAGACGAGAACGAGAATTTTGATGGTCTTGACGATCCAAGTCCATGGCTTTTATCTAAAAACCTCCCAGTCTCATACATATATGATAATTATCCCTAGTAGGTACTCAATCTTCTCATAGTCTATAGTAGATAAGAATATGAGCATTGGGCTGGATGAGCGTTAGGATGTAACCATAACCATACCTTTGTGGAATAAAAATGTACGTATGTAGTAGAAAAATTGAAAATACGAGGATAAAAATCTATTGCTCCCAAATAATAACGCCGGGGAAAAATGGGTTGATCGATAGGGGCTTTGAAATGTATTCAGATTTATATTTCCATACTCCATCCAGTTCATTAGTTCAGTGCATATGTTCTGCATCCCATTAACTTCGGGCGACCGTAAACGAGGTCGCCAAGCGGACGAATGAGTGGAGGGTGGAGGTTAATAAATCCAAATCAGGGAATGTAAACTCCGCTAACCAGATAATTAGAACGACCGTAGATGTTGAATTCAATTGTGAATTGACAGGTACCATATGCCGAGAAAGCAAAATACTTGGGTTTGACTCAGAACTCTCTTCTCTGCCGTGGTCTGACGCTGCGACTGGGTCTGACTCTGAACTGACTTGGGTCTGACTCTGAAGACTGACACAGAACTAGTTTAGAAAAAACACATTGAAAAGAAAAGGGAAAATTTTAAAAAACAAGTTCATTAGCATGTACTGGCTAGTAGGAAGAAAATCCCAACTAGCACCGCAGAAAGCAGTCGACGTTTAATAAGGCTAGTCCTCTCCATTATTGACTTCGGTTATGTTTTCTATGGCCAGGCTTGAGATACTCATCTCATTAGGGTTTGCAGTTCATTTCATTTCAAATCATCATTCTATCCCATTTTTGGTGCGGTTTAAGTAGGTATTTTTTGTTGTTTTTTCAAAGTTGCCTATTTCTAAAGATTTTCATTGATTTTTGTCCTAAAAAAATTGCAATGGGAAATACCAATGGTATTTCTGATTTCTTTCCGAATTTACTTTTTAAGTTGTTTGCTGATGTGAAAAATCGAATCGGTTCGCCGGAATAGCATATATTTGTTTAGTTTTCATGATTACGTGAGTGCGGCAATGACGTCAAGGCCGCTTCTTCTCCCTCCATGCTACAGCATAGCAAAACGAGCACAGTGACATCTCGGGCAGTATTATATCGTAGAATAATTGGAACCGGGCCTCCTCGTTTACTATAAGTTAATGGTGAAATATAGTTTAAGATCAAGGCACCTACCTCAATTCTTGTCAAGGTTCAACACCACAGAGATACCAGAAATAATAATGGCTAATAGTTGGTTGGAGTACCTAGATGTACGTGAAATACCTAAATATTACACGAGAAATGTACAATAGCTGTACACAACCTCTTCGCGAGCATCGCGGTTCGGAAAATGAAGGCAGTCAGTTCAGTCATCTACGGAGGATTGCTATGTAGAACAACTAAGTCTCGGTAATGCCTTCAGAAATGAGAGAAGACTTTTAGGGGCCGTTTTCTTGGCAACTGCTTAAGCGATTTCTGAAAAAAGGCGCCTTCTGCGTAAAATTATTGGATTCGGGCTCGTGGAACGTCGACGTCACGCTAGACAGAAAAAGAAAATGGATAACGGGGAGCATTCTTCGGACCAGAGGCGCTGATACTACACGTCTTTCCCACAAGACTGGAGTGTCGTGAGTTTTTAGCCTGTCCACTCCAAGTTCCGTTGATAAATTGATATTAATTTTATGTAGTTCTATATCGGTGCTAAGGCCTAGTCATCGCACTCAGCCTAGATAGTCCGTCACAGCTCATCTACATAGCATCTCAGTGTCAACACGAAAACATACCTATCTATGTCAAGAAAAATATTTTCCACCGTTCGTCGATAAACAAGCTTCTTCATCGAATCCCCTATCAACGAGCCAGAAAGGAAGGAAAACCCATGCTAAGTATCAGCGAATCTTGGGGGAAAATATATATTCAGAAACTGAAATTAGGCCCAGGATCAGGGTAAGCTGCAATATTACCTAAATTCGTTCTTTATCTAGTTAAACCTCCTAAATATATCACCTAATTATTATAATTAAAATAACTACTCGCTTCAAATATCGTACTCGCTGGCTCTATAATGAATATCAAGTCTTGAGTGTTGTGTAGGTAGGTGCATGTTTTGAAGATGTTTATTGATCGGAACATCTGAGTACTGCGTTAAATACTACAACAGCGGTAGATAGCTCTATTATTAGGCTATCCACTGTCAATATAATATTATATAGAAGGAGTTCATACGTTAAATATGGCTAAATTTGAAACTGCTTCTAGTTTTAAGAAATGCGTTAATCCACAAATTTTACTTACCGACTTGTATCATTAAAGCTGAAAGAAAAAAAACTTCCATTGGTTCAGCTATGAAAATGAAAACACACGGCCCATCAAAGTGGTAGCTAGAGTTCTACACCCAACATGCCAGACGGAGGACGTCATGGGTGATTTGAAAAGCAGGGATTCAAAGTCCTATACGCAGTAAATCTAAAAAAAAAGCGCTTCAGAAATGGGGATCAGGACGTTGAAACTACGTGTATGCTTGATCTTCCTTTACATGCTGGCGTTTGACAACTCCGAAGACTTGGACAAAATTTACAACGTTAAAACCATACTAAATCTGGTGGTACGTATGGAACCCCTCAGGAAATCAGGACGCGAAATATCACAGCGCAGAAAATGTCAAGGTTACCTACACACAAAATCGAAAAAGCCACGCTGTATCAAATGCGCAGGAAAACACGAATCCAGCGATTGTAAGTTATCCCCGGACACCCTTAAAAAATGTGTAAACTGTGGCAAACACCACCCAGCTAATGAAAGAGGCTGTGAAATTGCGAAGGAGCTCCAGAAAATTAGAAACTATTCTAGTAACCGAAACATAAGGTCCCAACAACCAACAAAACCTAGCAACATGAAGACTGTCTGGCCTAGGAGACCATCGGTGTCTTATGCAAGTGTTGTAGCAGGGAAACGGCAGGAAGCTGAGAGTACTTCTAATAAGACCCCGACTGTAGAGGAAACTCTTGGGAAACTAATCAAATCCATGGAAAGGCAAAATGCCAAAAATAATGCTATGCTTGCGCGAATGGAAAATATAGAAAAAAGCTTCTCTAAACAGCGATAACCTACATATGCTATGGAACATCAGACCTTCCGTACTGCAACCTGGAATGCCAGTGGACTCATGAATCATGTCCCTGAACTTGAAGCATTCCTTGACATGAATAAAACTGTCATATGTTTAATATCAGAAACCCATTTCACGAAGCAGACATACAGCAGACATTCGCGAGTGATTTAGTTCGAAGCAGACATACTTGCGAATCAAGGGAAACTCTCTATACCATGCATTACACCCTAATAATAAAGCTAGAGGAAGTTCAGCAGTGGTGATAAAATCTTCAATCAAACATCATGAAAACTTTAAGGTAGAAGTGGGAACAGTGCAAGTTGTTTCCAGGAAAAGATCCACCAAAACATATTTCAAAGAAAGCTAATTACGTAAATATTTTCACCCACTTAGGAAGTAGTCATCGGTGGGGGCGCTTTTAATGCAAAACACACCTTCTGGGGATCGAGGCTCACTGCAACAAACAGTCGCGAGCTTTTTTCTACCGGCCATGACTGCGAGTTCATGTCCCCTGGCCAACAGATGTGAACAAGCAACCCGACATAGTCGATTTCTTCAGTCTTCAGGGTATCTCTAGTGACTATGCTCAAGTTAATGAAAGTAATGACCTATCAGGAGACCACTCAGTCATTATCCTAACGCTGAGTGGTAGTGCCATTAAAATAGAACAAGCTTCTCGACTTGCCAACAAAAATACCATTTGGGAGGAATTCAGGGCACATACCCCTACACGCATAAGGCTGGAAAAGCCATTAGGGAAAACAGATCAACTAGATAGCGAAGTGGAGGAGTTCACTGATATATTACGAGAAGCAGCGTGACACATGCAACTGATGGAATCTCATAACCTGATAGTAACATCTACCCTGTAGTGGCACGGGAACTGCTACGGAAAAAGCGCAAGGCAAGAAAAATATGGCAGACCACTCGATTTCCTGGAGACAAGTGTAGGCCGCCGCCTTCCCGCGGCAGCGCCACCGTCCGGCCTCGGGCTTTTGAGGGACTATTTCCTATCACCCGGTCGTCCCCACTCGCAAACGAGGGTGTGTAGTCCTCCGCGCTAGTCCGGAGTGGAGGGGAGGCACCCCAGCTCAGGGCGTCCGTCCCCCTACTCCTGGCCAGTCGTCTTTCTGCCAGCGAAGTGTTCAGTTGTTCTCAGACCGAAGTATTTTTGTCACGAGTGAGAGTTGTAGGCTTCTATGCCCTGTGCGAACGATAGTAGTAACGCGTTTCCGAATTGTTGGAGTAACGGAGTGTGTGTTTATCCCGAAACTGCAGTTATATCAGTTTCCCATTCCCCCCGAGACAGAGACTCATTATTAAATCTTAGCAAGTCTTACCTTCGGGCGACCTCTGCGAAAACCCCCCTGGTGAACTACGTAGTGACGCGCAGTAACGCCATTCAAGACGCCATCGACGCCAACAGGTCACAATCCTTTGTTTAGTAACGCATTTTCACTTATGTATGTTTTCGATCCGTACTCAGCAAATTCTTTCCTTTTATTATTCTTTTTGTATCATACTTGTACATATCACCTCGTAACGAGTCTATAACTATACCGTAACACTAAGTGAATTACGTCAATATCTCTTACCTTGCATTACCTATTTCATTAGTATTATTATCTATTTCTCATTGTATATATGTGTATGAAGTAACGTCCCTCCCAGGCCTTCAGCACCCTTATCTTTTGAAGTAACGAATAACGTAACGTAACGTAACGTCTTTGCCGTCAGCCTTTGTTTATCCTCGAATAGTAACTAGTAACGTCGCTTGGCCTTCAGCATTCGAAAACGAGCACCTTCAGTGAACCCCACTTCAAGCTGTATTGATAGTAACGTTTCCATTTTGCTTCCTTTTAATTATACTTAATTACGTAACTCAACTGTACCTACGTGTTCTCTGTTATCCCGATTCCCTTCAACATAAGGTGGTCTCTGTGTATTTTGATAAACCCCCGAAACGATCGTACTGGTGCCTCCGTAATTTCAGGCCATCAGCCCTACCAAAAAGCCAGTAACGTTTCGTATCAACAGAGGGGGCTTACAAAATTGGTGGCAGCAAGTGGGATTATTGTGCGGTTCGCCCCACACGTATCCACACGTAAATAATAACGCACGGAACCACAGTTGAAGAGGGTCGGTAACGAAAGAGTAACGTTACGATAAGCCCACAACACAAAAACCTCAGGTGCACGTACATAGTAAGGGTCTTCAACCCAGATTTCGAAACGCATTTTCGTAACCCGTAACGGTCATAATGGCGGAAAAAACGGAGGGCGTTTGTGGGATGATGGAGCAATTGGAGGTGTTGTTGAGATCATTCAACGATCTCAGCATGGAACGGGACCGAAACAGGGGCACGGAACCGGACGTTCCGCGTTCTATGTTTTTGGAAGTAGAGTCGTGGGATCCCGATGAACCAGGTGCCATAACGGTGTCGGCATTCTTCCATTTTTTCGAGGACGTCGCTCGAACGTTATCTCAACAGAAACGAATGAGGCTTTTGCGCGCCAAAGTGAGAGGAACAGCAAAACAATTCCTCATAGATAACGCGCAACTAAACGAAAGCGAAACGCCTTACGATGACGTCAAAAAAGCCATGTTGACATGGTTTGAACGTGAAAACCCGTCGAAGGCCGCTGCACTCCTGTGGTCGGTCAGGAAAAACGCGAACGAAACGCTTCGCCAGTTTGCGGAACGGATTCACCGTTTAGCGCAATCTGCCGCACACGAGGAGGGTACAGAACTAACACAAGAACAGAAGCGTAATTGGGTGAAACGAAGAGTACTGAAAGCCTTCGTAGGTGGCATACCTAAAGAACTACGATCACACCTGATCAATAACGCACCCGACACGATTGAGGACGCTCTAAAGCGAGCTGAAGAACTCGAGGAAACGCTCGAAACGTCCGAAGAACCTGAAGCGAAATGGGACCTTGCCGCCGTAACAGCAACAGAGGGACGATGTTACGAGTGCGGGGTGACCGGACACTATGCAGCCAGATGTCCACGGAGGAACGGTCGTAACACCCCCGTAACGACTAAGGTGTTTTCACGCCCAAGCCCCCGTTACCCTTGCATGTTCTGCGCGGCAGCGACACATTTCCCAGTCGACTGTCCCCAGAACCCTCAGAAAACAATATTCTGCGACTACTGCGGAGTAAGAGAGCACCTCGAAACGGACTGCCACAAGAAAAAGCTGTTGACTCCGGTTTCCCACCCAAACCAAAACAAGATGATAACGCAGTCCACTGAGATCGAGTTGCGATCTCCAATGGGGCACTTGCCGATAGTGGATTACCGCCTACAGAGACCGATGCGAATCCCAGCGAAACTAAACGGCGTAACGCGTGATCTAATACTAGACACAGGAGCAGCTGTGTCGGTATTGACAACGCCTATCCCTGGCACGCCCCTACGTACAACCAATGCTGAAGCATGGGGCGCGGACGGCTATCCGTTGCGATTTCGTGGTGAACAAGAGGTGTTGTTGGAGATACCAGGAGCTGCGGTACGACACACCTTCTTGGTATTTGAACGGGAAGGGACTGGACTCGATTTGTTTGGTCTCGACCTTATGAAAAAAATACCCCTTCTCATACGCACGGATAAACGCGAAGCCGTACTGCAACTCGAAGGGACAAAGCAATGCATCGTAGTCAACCGAATCACTACGGAACCACACGAGAACGCCAACGAAGCTCACGAGCAACAACCTCCGACCTCTGCAGTAACGCAAACGGAAAAAGGAAGTGAAGTGTTTTATCCCTCTTTCTTGAAAAGTGATCGCGGTAACACAGACGTAACAGACAGTAACGACGGACTGACTGACAACATAC
This sequence comes from Leptopterna dolabrata, assembly GCA_954871275.1. Lineage (NCBI taxonomy): Eukaryota > Metazoa > Arthropoda > Insecta > Hemiptera > Miridae > Leptopterna > Leptopterna dolabrata. Next base: position 129,978,534 of record OX940974.1, on the reverse strand, counting down.
CCCCCAGTAACGGTTCAGTAACGCTCCCCCGTAACGAAGTTGAATTTTCTCCCAGTAATAATAGAGTCATACCCCCCAGTAACGGTTCAGTAACGCTCCCCCGTAACGAAGTTGAATTTTCTCCCAGTAATAATAGAGTCATACCCCCCAGTAACGGTTCAGTAACGCTCCCCCGTAACGAAGTTGAATTTTCTTCCAGTAATAATAGAGTCATACCCCCCAGTAACGGTTCAGTAACGCTCCCCCGTAACGAAGTTGAATTTTCCCCCAGTAATAATAGAGTCATACCCCCCAGTAACGGTTCAGTAACGCTCCACCGTAATGAATTCGAAATTTTCCCAAATGACAGTACAGTGACTAACCCTGACTTAACGAACACGCATGATCGCGTCGCCGCAACCATCGACCTCGCCGTACCCAGGAGCACCACCGAAGAAGAGTCCCCATCAGATGAAACCGTTCCACTACCGGGCGCGTTGCCCGTGTGGACGGATGACGGCCTGGACGACAGAGAGCTCACTCCTTCTGAGGGATGGCCGCGGGTACCTCCCGATATCTGCGACGCCCTGGAGGAAAAGACGGTCCACCTCCCTCACCCGGAGCGCCGCCGCCTTATGGAGCTCCTGGCAACGTATCCGGATGTGTTTAACCCACCGGATAAACGAGGATGCGACCTGGAAGTGACACACGAGATCGAGACCGGTGATGCAGACCCTATAAACCAAAGACCCTATCCGATTCCACATGCACTGAGAGAAGAAGTAGAGAAACAGCTACTCAACATGTTGGAGGACGGAATTATTGAACCCTCGGAGAGCCCGTGGAGTGCTCCGGTTGTGCTGGTAAAAAAGAAGACCCCCGAAGGCGAACCCCAGAAATGGAGGTTTTGCACGGACTTTCGTGGACTCAATAAAATCAGCAAGTCGGATGCATATCCTTTACCCAATCTGACCGATACCCTAGCCATGCTGGGTCAGTGTCGTTATTTTACAAAGATCGACCTGGTAGCCGGATACCATCAAATACCCATACATCCGCAGTCAGCCGAAAAAACAGCATTTTCCGTGCTGGGAAGGCATTTCCAGTATGCGCGAATGGCATTCGGGCTCAAAAACGCCCCGGCTACTTTTCAGCGAACAATGAATAATGCCCTGGATGGCTTAATCAACCGACACTGTCTCGTCTATCTAGACGATATAATAATTTTTTCCCCGACAATGGAGCAGCACCTCGACAGCCTAAAAAGGGTCCTTGACCGATTGAGGGATGTGAGGCTGCGAGCCAATTTAGACAAGTGTGATTTCGTTCACACCGAAACTCGATATTTGGGACATCGCATCTCGCCACAAGGGATTAGCACAGAACCGGAAAAAACCCAGGCGGTACGAGATTTCCCGCAACCAACGACCGTAAAACAAGTGCAGTCGTTTATTGGGTTAGCAGGGTTTTATAGACGGTTCGTGCCCAAATTCTCCGAGATCGCCGCCCCCCTAACCTCTTTATTGCGGAAAGGGGTGGAATTCACCTGGACCGACGCACAGGAGGAGGCCTTTAACACGCTCAAACAGGCCCTCCTGACTGAACCAGTACTCGCGTACCCGAACATGTCAAAAACCTTTGTGCTCGCCACTGACGCCTCACAACTGGCACTAGGCGCAGTACTCTCACAGGAGGTGGATGGAGAGCAGCGACCCATCGCCTACGCCAGCAGGAAGTTGAACCCTGCCGAAACAAGATACTCGACCACAGAAAAGGAGCTCCTCGCCGTGGTATGGGCGACCAAACATTTCCAAGAATACCTGCTGGGTAGACAGTTTGTATTGGAAACCGACCACATGGCACTTACAGCTGCCCTTAGGCTCCGCGATCCAACCTCCCGGATAGGGAGATGGGTATTAAAGTTGGGAGAGTACGACTTCGTCCCTCAGTATCGTCCCGGCACCAAAATGGGGCACGCTGACGGACTTAGTCGCATGAATATCGCTTCAGTCACCTTGGAGATACCCCGGAAACTCCTAGTCGTAGCCCAGGAACTAGACGAATGGATTAGAACTTTTACCCAACGAAGGGCCGAGGATTGTAAAATGGAGGAGGGCTTATGGACAACCAGAGTCGTTCGGGACGGAAGGATCACCTTCGTCCCCCTGATACCATCCACCATGCGCAGTTGGGTACTCGCCAATTGCCATGGCAGTGTATGGGCCGGCCACCCTGGCGCCGAAACGACAGAAAATATGGTGCGGCGACTGGGATTCTGGCCCCGGATCGAACGCGATGTACGCGAGTTCATTGCCCAATGCGAACCTTGTCAACGGCGCAATGATCCGATCCGACAGACTGCCCCCCTTCAGAAACCTCTGCTCCCAACAGGCCCAGGGGAAATAGTAGGAATGGATTTCGTGGGCCCATTAACCACCCGGACCGGCACGAAGCACCTCCTCACCATCGTCGACCACTTCACAAAGTTCGCAGAGGCCTATGTAGTACCAGATACTACCGCCGACACAGTGGTGCGCAAATTGGTTCGACATTACATCCCGACACACGGAGTCCCCCAGCGTATCGTTACCGATAGGGGAACAGCCTTTACGTCAGCCCTGGTACGTGCCCTATGTGACAATTGGGGAATTAAGAAGGTGCAGACGACGGCCTACCATCCACAAAGTAATGGTGTTTGCGAGAGATTCCACCGTACCTTCGCAAACATAATGTCAAAAATAATTACGAAGACTAAAGAATGGGAGAAGGCGGTCCCAATAGTGCTGGCCGCTTATCGAGCAACTCCTCACAAAAGCACTGGTTATTCCCCTAATTTTTTGACATTCGGTAGAGAGCTTCGACTGCCCAACCACATTGAATGGACCCCAAATGAACGACCCGACATGGACCATCATTTAGCTCTGCTGGAGAGGGCCCGGCGACTCGCCGCCCGTCAGCTGGAGAAACGATGGAAGCAACAGCACGACCGCATTAACAAGCGACGGACACCCCGAAGCTTTGAGGTGGGGGAACGTGTCTACCTCAGGGCCATGCAACTCCCTGAGGGAGTCTGCAAAAAGTTTTGGAGCCCCTGGACTGGGCCATGGACGATAGTCCAACGATTGACCGATGTAACGTATCGCATTCACGATGCCCTACAGCGACGACCCCAGGTGGTTCATATCAATAGGTTGAAACCCGCTTCCGTTAACGGAATACCGGACGACGCCTTCGCAGAACCTCAAAAACAGGATCCACCACCAACACGACTCGTGCCGCCCGCTCCCTCAGTGCCAAACGACGACGACGGCTGGAGTACGGACGAGGATGAGACGCCACCCGTAACGCAACCCATGTCAACACCTGCACCACCCGAACCCGAAATCCCGGGTGAAACAGAAACAATAGCGCCTCCGACGGCTCCGTACAGCCTACGCCCACGTCCTCCGCGCGATTACCGCAAGTTGCATCGCAAGGGTTTTGTAGCTAGGATCGGTGCGTGCACCAGGGTTGGGTCCAAAAGGAAACTGTAAAAAAAAAAAAAAAAAAAAAAAAAAAAAAAAAAAAAAAAAAAAAAAAAAAAAAATCCATATATAATGTTAATGTTTTCATGTATGCAAATAAAGTACTTTAGTTAAATTGTTCATTTGTTCAAATGTAGACCAGAAATACTAAGACTGAGTACGGACGATAGGTAGGTAGAACCCAATGTACACTTTTACCTGTTGTGACCAAATTCGACATGTTGGCTAACAGCATTATACTTCAACCAACAGGCCATGGCGATGCGTCGGTCACCTGTCAACGAGAGCCCCGTTATGGAGGAGGAGGTCGAATGCCCGTACGTGACGAGAATTCGCAAGCGATACGCAGAGGCAACCGGCGTACTCCTGGAGCAGGCAGCTATTCCCGGGAACGTTGGCCCCAAGCACCCCGAACGCAAGGCACTTTTTTTATTGGAGGGTGTGGCAGAGATGCTCCACAACGCCGAAAGAGCATCCACCCTGCCTTGCCGAAGATTGATATGTAACGGCGCTGTAACATTGGCAGAGCAGCTGGCGGACCTCCTGCCGGAAATGTTACGCCTCCGTCTGGAATGCGAAAAACTTGCCCAGGAGCGTGACCAGGCACAACAAATCATTGCCCAAACCGAAGCGGAGTGCGAGCGATTTAAGTACCTCGCCAGAGAACTACAGAAAGCCCGCATGGACGAGCAGTTGAAGTCCCGAGTGCGAGTGCGCCTTAGCGAATCTGTCAGTCCGGAGAAGATTCGCCGCAAAGTCCCGACTCCGGCTCGCTCTCCGACGCAGCCTATCTCCGTCAACGCCTCAAGTGACTCCGATTCAGAGCTGGAGATGGAGGAAGACGCGCCTACTCCTCCTCGACCACGTCCTCCTCCCCATGTGGCCCCGTTGAAAATAGTGGCAAACCACTCGACCACCCGGACACGCCAGGTGATGCATACACAATCCACCTTGGAGTTACAAACCGTGGGAACTCCTACAACTCAAGACGACCAACCCACACCGCCGAAGCCGCAGCAAGTCTGTCCGGTCTGCCAACGCCCCGCCCAGCGACTCCAGCACTTTCGCTGTTCCTCGTGCAAGGAGTTTTGGGCTCGGCTGATCAAGAAGTACAAGAATGGAAAGTTGAGAACCTCCTGCAACGGACCTCACCTGGACGACGACCCCGCCTGCATTCATTGCCGAAGAAGACAGTACGAGTTGCATCTAACAGTGGCATACCCGACGAAGCCACTCCCCATCCCCAGTCTCTTCGGGTGGAGTCCCGCCGCCGAGGACGACGGCTTTCAGGAGGGGGAAGGGTGTAGGCCGCCGCCTTCCCGCGGCAGCGCCACCGTCCGGCCTCGGGCTTTTGAGGGACTATTTCCTATCACCCGGTCGTCCCCACTCGCAAACGAGGGTGTGTAGTCCTCCGCGCTAGTCCGGAGTGGAGGGGAGGCACCCCAGCTCAGGGCGTCCGTCCCCCTACTCCTGGCCAGTCGTCTTTCTGCCAGCGAAGTGTTCAGTTGTTCTCAGACCGAAGTATTTTTGTCACGAGTGAGAGTTGTAGGCTTCTATGCCCTGTGCGAACGATAGTAGTAACGCGTTTCCGAATTGTTGGAGTAACGGAGTGTGTGTTTATCCCGAAACTGCAGTTATATCAGTTTCCCATTCCCCCCGAGACAGAGACTCATTATTAAATCTTAGCAAGTCTTACCTTCGGGCGACCTCTGCGAAAACCCCCCTGGTGAACTACGTAGTGACGCGCAGTAACGCCATTCAAGACGCCATCGACGCCAACAGGTCACAATCCTTTGTTTAGTAACGCATTTTCACTTATGTATGTTTTCGATCCGTACTCAGCAAATTCTTTCCTTTTATTATTCTTTTTGTATCATACTTGTACATATCACCTCGTAACGAGTCTATAACTATACCGTAACACTAAGTGAATTACGTCAATATCTCTTACCTTGCATTACCTATTTCATTAGTATTATTATCTATTTCTCATTGTATATATGTGTATGAAGTAACGTCCCTCCCAGGCCTTCAGCACCCTTATCTTTTGAAGTAACGAATAACGTAACGTAACGTAACGTCTTTGCCGTCAGCCTTTGTTTATCCTCGAATAGTAACTAGTAACGTCGCTTGGCCTTCAGCATTCGAAAACGAGCACCTTCAGTGAACCCCACTTCAAGCTGTATTGATAGTAACGTTTCCATTTTGCTTCCTTTTAATTATACTTAATTACGTAACTCAACTGTACCTACGTGTTCTCTGTTATCCCGATTCCCTTCAACATAAGGTGGTCTCTGTGTATTTTGATAAACCCCCGAAACGATCGTACTGGTGCCTCCGTAATTTCAGGCCATCAGCCCTACCAAAAAGCCAGTAACGTTTCGTATCAACAGAGGGGGCTTACACAAGGCTGAACTAAATCGCCTTACCTAGAAATTAAGTTCTCTAATCAAAGAAATAGATCAAGAAACACTTGCTAGAAATATTCTAACCCTGTCAGCGGAACAATCCACATATAACAGGGCAGCAAAAGGATTGAGAAAACCTAAAATACCGATCTCTCCTATTCGAACTAAGTGTGGCAAGAGTGCAAAAGATAAAGCAATATTATTTGCGAATCACCTCTCTCAAACGCTGGATCACCGCTCTCCTTTACCGCTGCAATCGAGTGAAGAACACCTTGCTCGTAGTACTATGGCCCACTCCATAGCTATCAAACCTGTAAAGCTTCAGGAACTTACTGAATGCGTTAAGCATGAACTGAAAACCAAAAAAGCACCAGGGTACGACCTTAATACTGGTCAAGTTATCGAAGAATTATCGGAAATAGGCTTTCGGAAGCTTTTATATTTGATAAATGCTGCTTTTCGGCTCAAACATGTCCCACTTTCCTGGAAAATTGCCGAGGTCATTTTGGTTCTGAAACCAGGTAAAGAGCCATCAGATGTCAAGCCGTACAGACCTATTTCTCTACTTCCAGTTCTCTCAAAACTGTTTGAGAAGCTCCTCAAGAAGAGACTCATTGGGATTATAGAATACAGGAACCTTATCCCTCCTCATCAGTTTGGTTTCACAGCGAAACATTCCACCATTGAACAAGTCCAGGATAACGGATAAGACTGAGAAAGCGCTAGAGAACAAAAAAGTATGCAGCGCTGTTTTTCTTGACGTGTCACAAGCTTTTGATAAGGTTTGGCACGAAAGGCTGATTAATAAATTACATGGATTGCTCCCACAGCAATACTGTCAATTACTCGAATCCTACGTCGATAGCAGATGCTTCAGAGTAAAAATATGAGATGAATATTCTCAACTAGAAAAAATTGAATTGAATAGCTCCCCGAGGTGTTTGACCATCTCGAATACGAGATTCGATGATGTACAAGGCATTATCATAGGGAATGAAGCCACTCTAACGGGAGGAAATGATGTGTGCTGCACACAACGTAGATAGCCTAGGATCTTCCAACTTTTGTATTCTACTTTCTCAACCCCATGAGATGTATTCTCGAACTTATGAAGTCGATACTTACTTACGATGACCTGCGAAGAGGCTAAAAACTGGCTAAATTGACTGTTTCGTCGCTCTGAGGACCGAACTACTGTCTCATTTTAGCGCTCGCAAAATAAGATGTTACATTTTTATACATGCAGGGGCCGGGCACATCTGAGATGATGGATTGAGAATTCCCTGAACCGTCTGTATCTATAGTGACCGTCCATGGGAAAAGGGACCTCAACTTATATTGTATGAAAACCGAGATTTTGATGTCTTCTGACAGTAGAATTCATGCTGGGCACGCTGGTTTTTTCAGAATTTTTCTATCATTTTCCATTGCAAAGTTATGGGTTCTCAAATTTTGAGTTCCGGAAAAGTCAGTTTTGAGAAAACAGCGCTCGAAGTTTTCAAATGTTCAAAAGCGAATTCTACCATGTCTACCAAGAACTTTGAGCTAGTTTTTCTTTCATACTGTTCCAGCAACTATCTGGAATTATTATCTGACCTCATAGTTTGGTATTGCCTACTGGAAAAATAGGAAAAACCTGGCTTTGTTGATGGAAAACTGCTAAAAGGGAGGTTTCGACAACTCAGAAAAGGGACCTTAACATATCCCCCCTCCCTACGCTCGGTGCGAGATATAGAGAGGAGAGTTGTGGATAAGTTAAGGTCCCTTTTCTAGGTTCTGACCTAGTCTCGATTTTTCGCAGTTATCCATGTTTTAATAGTTTAAAGGACGTAAACTGACTCTAGTAGCATGTAGGATAGATGCTGCAGCAGAATCGATAAAAACATAAAAACAGATTTTTTTGGACGATTTTTCAAAAAACTGCTCTCCTGAAAAATTTGCTTTTATAAAGTAAGGGCCCTTTCCCCGTGAACGGTCACTTATCTGTTTGCATCTATTATAGGAGTAGAAAGGGACATACTGGGGTTATCTTTAATTTATTAGGCAACTCGGACCCGACTAACACCCACTCGGTCCCCTTTAATAATGGGCGTCTCGGTCCCGAGTCCCCAACTCGGTCCCCTAGGGAAGTGTACCCAATTCGTGACCAGTTGAAATGACAGAGATGTGACCAGGAAGTTGATGTTCTAAACATATAAAGTAATGACATTACGTTATTATTATAGCGCCATTCATACACAAGTACTTCAGTTCAGTTGGTCTTATGAATATTATAAGTTACCCTTAGTAAAACTAAACAATGAGAATGAAATAGGTACCGACCTTACAGCATGAAAAAATGACCATATCAGAATTATCATCGCAACGAATCAACAAGTTCCAGTCATGCAGCATGCATGTAAGAGCGAATTTTCAAAGAAATATTTGTGCTATTGTGTAGAAAGATGATATAGCGAGAAACCATACCACTTTTCGTACAATTATATAATTTTTTCGTGATTTTAGCCATTTTTACCGATGATTGATCCTTAACCAAATTTAACCCACTCTTTTTTGAGGAAAATATTTTTATCACCCGTACCACCCCTGGGTGTATTCCGATTGGGCTGCTGAGCTTCGGAGCGCAACTGGGATCCAAACGTGTTCCCAAATGGAAAGTGCGGAAAAACGACGATTTTGACAAAATTTTAACGTAAATTGAAGGGTGAACCTTCGTTAGAACCTCAATTTTCCACTAGTTGGTCAAAATCGACTTCATATTCGGTTCCCTTTTCCTAAAAAACATGGAAAACGATACCTCACAAGCTCATGTTACTAAAACACGAAAAAACCCATTTTTACCCCCATTTGTCACTCGGAATATACCCTGGGGTATATTCCGATCGGGCTGCAAAGTTTCGGGACCAACTAGGTCCCAAACAGAGCGTGCGTGCGCAGGAACGAATTTTTCAGACCGAAATTAAAGTATATGGATGATACGGCGGACGGACAATGCATTTTGGTTTATTATCCTGTGAATAATACACCTATGTATTCGCTCAGCAAAAAAATTTTATAGCACCCCCTCAAATTTTTTCTTTTACGTTTCAAGGTGCATAGATTCCAAAAATGCAATATCCGTCCGCCGTATCATCCACATCTACTTTATTTTCGGTCTAAAAATTTCGTTCTGTCCCACACAGGCTCCATTTGGGCCCTAGCTGTGTACCGAAATGCAGCTCGATCGTAATATAGCCAAGGGTGTTAAGGGTGAAAGATGAGTGTAAAAATAGGGTTTTTGGTGTTTTAGTAACATGAGCTTGTGAGGTATCGTTTTCCATGTTTTTTAGGACGAGGAGACCGAATATGAAGTCCATTTTGACCAAAGAGTGGAAAATTGAGGTTCTCACGGAGTTTCAGCCTTAAACTTGCGTTAAATTTTGGTATAAAATCGTCGTTCTTCCGCACACAGTTTGGGCCCCATTTTGGAACATATTTGGGTCCTAGTTGAGCTCCAAATCTCGGCAGCCCGATCGGAATACACCCACAGTGTTATGGGTGAAAAATGGGTTCAAAAATAGAGTTTTTCGAGGTTTTGTGGAGGTTTTAGTGAACAGGAGCTTGTGAGGTATCGTTTTCCAAGTTTTTTAGGGTGAAAAGACGGAATATGATGTTGATTTTGACGAAACAGTAAAGAATTGAGGTTCGAACAAAGGTTCTGCTCCCAAAATTCATTTTTTATGAGTGGAAAACCTGGGAAATAGTCTGAAATCGCCATAAACTTGTATAACAACACTATGTATGAACAGTATGAACAGGTGAACAGGTGAATCAAGACAAATAAATGACACTATCAATGATCAAAGATAATTTGCGAAAAATAGGAGCCTAATTCGTGTTTTTGGGGGCCAGAATTGGTGGAAACCATAAAAAATAGCTATTTCAATTATTGCACATGAAACAACAATAAATGAACAGCCATCATTTCTGTAGGTGTTTCCAATAGAAAACCATGTGACAAGGACTTTGCAGCGTTTTTCCTCACAAAGTTATCGCGAGTTAATGAACGGTGAACTACATTCCAGTGATGATGAAGATTGTACATCACGTTTTGAGACCACCTTTTATAGTTACGTAGGTACCTAAGAAACTCTTTCAGAATGAAAAAGCATACTCATAAGTGAACGGCTCTCAAACCATGTTTGACAAACGGTTTACTTACCAGTGTTAGGAAAATGATAAATCAATTCTGACGCTTCATCATCCCAGTAATCAGGTACCTACCTAATCTAAACTGCTTTGCATAAAATTCATATGTAAGTACCTACTCAGGTTTGAAATAAATGCTACTTACGAAAAAATAAGTAGACAGGTAGGTAGGTATTCATGTGTGGGAGCTATACTGGCAGACGTTATTCGTACCTATGCGTGAGACTAGATTTGCACACAGAGGGCCAGATGAACAGACTGACACGGAACCAAATCTGCTGAGAAAGGAAATTCCGTTTTTTGAGCGCAACAACTGTTTCCTCGCCACAATAATTTATTATCACGAGGCTTCCGCTACCTTGGTTGATTCGAAAGGGATAGGTAAGACGGAGCTGTGAAGTTGTTCATCAGTTGTTGAATGTGTCTCATGGATAGCGCTAGCAAACAATATCATTGGTGCAGGTCAATCCTTTGATCCTCATTGTCTGAGGAATTGGAATCAAACCCCCTAGATTATTATGATACCTACCCTATCGTTCTCATTTAGACTGGGGTACCTTCAGTCACAGTAGCATGTGACTAAATTCTGTTGAAATTATGTGGGTTCGGGGCACATTGCGAAGCATCCTTCTCGCGTCATCCGTACAAAGATTCAGCGGTTTCCTACTAGAAGTATCGTGAAATAATTCCGTTCTGTCTCGGCAAGGGAATGATGAATTTTCAATCTGAAAATTTATTTGAGTTTATTTTAGTCAACAGAATACGGCTGTATGAAAAAAAAATTGGATTATATTGGGATTAGGATTAGGTAATTAATTATTATCAGTTGAAATAGTTTTTGTTGTTGTTGCAAAAACACGTCCGTCCCATATTGGGAAAGATGTGGACTAATGTTCAAAACCAGTTCCATAAATAAATATTGAAAATTACCGGTCGAAGACGAAATCTTGTTGTAAAAACTGTATGATGCTCCGAATTTGAACTGAGAGACGGTGGAAGAAGGAAGGCGGACGTTCGGCGGACGTTCGGAAACGGCGGTAGTGGTTGGGGAGCGGTCCTTCTTGGGATGACGTTTGTTATGTATGCCTACCTATACTTGCCCAACATACCACCTTCCCATCGCGTGACCCCCCCCCCCCCACCACCAGTAGGTCGTAAGCAATAGTCTCCAGTAGTTTTTGCATTCCCCAACGGCGACAGCGTTTTGTTTTATTATTCTGTGAATAATTCCCCGATGTACTCAATTACCAAAAAAAAAATTGTTGAACACCCCCTACAAATTTTTCTTTTACGTTTCAAGGAGCATAACGCAAGGAGGAGGAACTGGTGCGCCAAAATTCCCTAGATCCAAACCCCACCGGAACGGAATACCTATTTTTTCACTCCACATCAACAATTTCCCTTCAGAACTTCATTATATGTGTTTCTTTTTGCCATTTTAGCTACTGCTCGTCATCGACAGAATGTTTTAGCAACATTTAACAGGTGATTTAGGAAGGTACCTAGTAACGAGTACGGGGTTAGGTGCTAAGTACGGAGGGTCTACGATCTATATAATATGTATAGAATAGTACATATTATATATTATATAGAAGGGTTATCTATACACAGAGCTGAGATCTGTAACAGAAGGGTGTTCTGTACAAAATAATAAACCGTTGTGTAGGGATTTGCAGCGTTTTTGGAATCTACGCACCTTGAAACGTAAAAGAAAAAATTTGGAGGGGGTGTTATACAGTTTTTTTCCTGAGTAAATACATAGGTTTAGTCACAGAATAACAAACTAAAAGGAAAGCAAATGAATCTCCAGAGGTCCTAAGGGAATCACCAATTCAAATAAATCTGAAAGGAAGAGGGTTTATCCACCCCCGCTGATTAATATTACTGGAATCAAAGATTTCATAGTAATTAGTACATTGGTCAAGTCAGTAACGAATGCCAATTGGAAAGCTACGATGCTGAACAACAACGTATGTAAAATCAGTGTCCCTGATGGTGACACATATAGGGCAGTTTCAAAAAACTAAATGAGGAACACATACTATGGTACTCACTTGAAAACAAGCATGAGCGACCCATAAAGCTCTCGCATGGTTGCTTCATCCATCCTGTCCACCTGACGACATCATAGAGGACCTCGACAAAGGTTCAAAATATTAGAAGCAACCAACCTTCTCATTTTGAAAGGTTTACCACTGTTCATACTAACTTTTGACAAGGAGGAAAAAATCGAGAAGATATGTGAAATTGCTACGATAGCACATTTGAAATTTAAAATGGAACACTCAGATAAACCTCAAACATGATTCCACAGTGCAAAAAATGTCAGGGTTTCAATCATACTCAGCGATACTGCTTAATGGAGCCGAGAAGTGTGAAATGTGCAGGCAAATATACCACCAATACCTGCACCAAGAATAAGGATACGCCTCCAAAGTGCGAGAATTTTGAAGAAAATCATCTAGCAAACTATCGCGGATGTGAGGTTGCTAAGGAACTTCAGAAACTTCGAGGTAAGCCGAAAAATACCCCTCAACAACCGAAGGCTGAGGAGAGAAGGGGAAACATATCTCAAAGAGAAGTTAGCCTAGGCACGAACAAAATGGAAAAAAATACTTTAACTTATGCTCAGGCTCTTGGCAGGGGTAAAACCCTGACAAAAGTGAAGCTATTAACAACAGGATGAATGAACCGAATAAATATAATAAAGCCTTGCTAGAACTAGGCTAGAAAAAAATTAACAGTAAAAGGTGAATGCACCAAACGTTCTACGAGTGGTCACATGGAATGCGAACGGCCTTGGTCAGCGAATTTCAGAACTGGAATTATTCCTAAGCAAAGAACTCATATACAGTTGTTTGATATCTGAAACTCAGTTTACTCGATCATAATTCGCGAGCATTTAAGAGTTCTGCCTCTACCATTCTACCCATCCTGCTGATCGGGCGCGTGGAGATGCGCTGTCCTTATAAAAGAAAATATCAAGCATTAAGAACATCTCAAAATCGAAGTACATGAAATGCGGGTATTATCAATAAAAGTGAAAATGAAGAATCGTGAAATAAGCGTGGCTGCAATACACTGCCCACCACGGTATTCACTGAAAGAGTAAAATTACAAAAATCTATTCAACGAGATTGGAAACGAATTCATTCTGTAAGTGCCTATCAACACCCCTGATCAAACTGAGAAAGGTACGTAGACATTTTTCTAAGCAGTGCCCAACAGGCCGCTTGGGCTAGCACACCTGTGAATCAGAAACTTACTAGCCAACAAACGAACTGTCTCATTGAAGTGAGGGAACTTGTGAGGGCAAAAAGAGGAGCTAGAAGAATTGGAAGAGGAATCGAGCACCCGAAAATAAGAAGAAATTGAACAAACTATGCAACGAACTCAAGATAATTATGAAAAAAATTAAAAATGAGACGCTTGCCATGTATCTGCATAGTCTTACTGCCGAAAATGACATTGAAACTTTTTATGGCGAGCTGCGAAAGGATTTAAGCGACGTAAGATGCCAACGTCTCCATTTAGGCGAGAAGGCCGGAAGTGCAAAGGAGAAAGCAGATCTCTTTTCGAAACACCTTGAGGATAAATAGAAAACGTTTTCTCGGCAGTCTGAAGAAGAAAACACAACGAAGATAGAAAAACCCGATGAGTGCAAAATATACCTGCTACACTACAAGAGGTAAAGAATGAATCAGGACAAAAAACCCTAGGATCTTATAACTGGGAAAATACTGAAAGAATTACCTGAGAAAGGTTTCCACAAATTATTGCATCTTTTCAATGCTTCATTCAGACTAAGTTATGTGCCAAGGCAATGGAAAGTAGCCGAAATCATTATGATACCAAAACCAGGCAAGCCTAGTAAAGACAAGAACTCAAATCGGCCGATTTCCCTCCTGCCGGTCATATCTTAGCTATCTGAAAAGTTACTTCTCAGAAGGCTGAAACTATTATTGAGGAAAGAAACCTTATTCCCTCACATCAATTTGGCTTTCGAGCAAAACATTCCACAATAGATCAGGTTCACAGGATCACTAATCTGATTGATGCTCATTAAAAAGAAAGAAAACATGTTCTACTTTTTTCTTAGATGTCTCGCATGCGTTCGATAAGGTATGGCATCAAGGATTGCATACAAAACTGCAAAGGGATCTCCCAACGCGATTCTTCCAAATTCTGTAGATCCAGCTGGCTGTCAGCCGACAGCACGGTATCATGAGCATATCTGATGGAGCTGATTCGCTCACCATTCACCCTGATCCCAACATCCATATCATGGACCGCCTCCTTGAATATGCGATCTGCATAAAGGTTGAAAGGAAGAGGTGAAAACAGGCATCCCTGCCTAACCCCTCTTTGGGTGCTGTGCCTAGGGATATCACCTGCTCGTACTTCGACTACCTGCTTCCAATATAGAGTGCAGATCATGTGGGCATCCTTTCCATCCGCTCCACAATCCCTCCGAACTTCAATGAGCCTTGAATGCCTTGGGTGCTACTCGTAGTCAATGACGCAGGCAAAGACATCCCTAGGCTGATCATGGAATTTCTTCATCAAAACGCTGAAGGCAAACAGTGCTTCTCGCGTACCAAAGGCGAGCGTGAAGCAGAACTGAGCGTCGTCTAGGTCAAATTCACATTTGGAGCGGATGTGGGCGTGTATGACCCGCTTCATTTATCCTTCAGGGAGCTCTCCCGTCTCATAAATTCAACTGAACAACTTTACAACTTGATCCAAGTTGTATTCTTCCATCAGCTTGATGGCCTCCGGGTATCTCGTCCGGGCCTACTGCTTTTCTGGTTTTACTTACTGGAGAACCTAAAGGGATTGCATCGCAAACCTTACCTTATGCAAATGAAGCAAAATACCTTGGCATGACTCTCGACTGCAAGCTGGGATGGAAAGCCCATGTAAAGAAGAAGAAGAATGAACTCAACCTAAGATTCAGGAAAATGTATTGGTTGATAGGGAAACACTCTGAGCTATCAACCCACAATAAACTGCTATTATACCAGCAAGTAATAAAACCAGTCTGGACTTGAGGGTGCACAATTATGGGTCTGCCCAAAGAAAAGTAATATGAAACCCATACAAACGTTTCAGAATAAAGTCCTTCGGTGCATTGTCGATGCACGTACGAACGGCTGATCTCCATCGTGATCTAAAGATTGGGACTGTTGGCGAAACTATAAAAAAAATGCGATGGAGCACGAACGACGTCTCCAAAATCATCAAAACGTTGAAGTACTGAACCTGCTGGACAACAGCGGCGACGTACGGAGACTGGAGAGGACAAAGCCGATGGTCCTTGTCACAACTCACTAAGAAAGTGTGGTGTGATGTGTAGTGGATGTAGGTCCTAGTGTTATATAGTGTTCTATAGACCACAAAACGCTTAAAGAAAAGTTGCTAGATATAAGATATAGGTGTAACATAAATAAATAAATAATTTAAAAAATAATCTATATATTCTTTGAAAATTCACTAAAATCTTCCCCTCTCCTCGTTTTGACCTTTAACTTGGGTCCGTAGGGAGCGTGACCTTCGAATCAAAGTGCACGTTGTTGCCAGAACCAGTTGTCTTACCGCAGGGAAATTTAGCGATGATTTAGCTGACCGAGATGACAGTTCGCTAGAATGAACTTTCTCTTTTCTGGACCGAGTTGGGTGTCGCCCCTTCAATTATGAGGTTATTTCGGGAGAATAAACTGCTAGGGGTTACGAAGGTGTTGGTGTGGTTTCGTGGTTGGCAACGCGGGCGCATAGACTGTAAGTCAGAGGTGGGAGGTGGATTAGTGGAATTTGGTGGATGACTGAATGCCATGACTTGTGGAAATGCAGTATGAAGGGGGAGGGGGGTGAAGGTTGTGACTAGTGGTTGAGTCCGAAATAGACGGTGATTATGTCCATAGATAATGTATATGCTACCAGCCGCCCATACAAGCCATACAAGCTGCCTCACAACCCATTAATTTTTGTGCCTTTTTCAGTCACCACCGAATTCTTATCCCTCATCCCTTGAATAAAAAATGCGCTTTTTGCCCGTGATCCCAGTTTTTTCGTGGAAAGGTATCCAGGAAATTTAAGGCCACGTCAGAGAGAAACTGCATTTGTTTGAGGACGTCAAAAAATTTAAAAACGCTGCAAATCCCTCACAACGGTTTATTATTTTGTACAGAACTCCCTGCTGTTACAGATCACAGCTCTCTGTATAGATAACCCTTCTATATAATATACGTACTGCTCTATACATATTATGTAGATCGCTGACCCTCCGCAGCTTAGTACCTAACCCCGTACCCGTTGCTAGGTACCTACCGAAATCACGTGTTAAATGTTGCTAAAATAATTCTGACAATGACAAACAGTAGCTAAAATGGCAAAAAGAAACACAAGTAATGAAGTTGTGAAGGGAAATTGTTGATGTGGAGTGAAAAAATGTTCAGTCCCAGTAGGGTTTCGATCTTGGGAACTTCGGGGTATCAGTCCGTCAGTTAGACCACTATGCTATATAGCCCAGTTATCCGAGAGTCCAGTTATGTGAGCTCTCAACCCAGCTTGATGCCTGAATACACCCTGCTGTTTACGGCAGATTGTATTGCAAATTTTATGGCAACATCGTAGAATGCTCGAATGGTCTCAAAAATTCAGAAAAAAATCGAACTATTTAAAAATGCGAGAAACCCCACACCTCAAAATACAATTTTTCTAGATAGGGATACTCTTGACATTTCAACCCCTATCTTTCACCCCTTACAGTTGAGTGCCAGTAACGCCGAGCTTCGAGGACCAACTAGAGCCCAAACGGGACACATATACCAAATTTCTTGAATTTTGGTTCATGGTATCTAAGGAAAAAGCCGCGGACGGCGGACGACGTATATTCGTATTCTACGTCCCTTGAAACGTAAACGATCAAATTTTGAGGGGGGGGGGGGGGTTAATTTTTATTTTTTTTCATGGTCGATTCCAAACGTTTATCTTTGAAAATAATAAGACCATAAATCTTACTATTGCCTGCTATTGCTTTCTATTGCATGTGGCAGTTATATGAACAGGTAGAACGAAGCGGTTAGATTGACGATGGTGAAGTAACAGGGTACATAGCAAATGCGAGATAACCGGAGATACCTAGTCACGATACGAATCAAGGGCCAATAAAATCCAGACGTTATCAGAAGAACAGTTCGAAACAGGTCAAGACCCTGGAACAGTTCGGGAAGGCATTCGATGCCTAATTTTTCAGGTGCATGAAGGTCCGGGAAGGAAGTCGACTGCCTTCTCCTAGTGGGAACCAGTGCAGGGGGAGGGTAAATTATTTCAAGGAGATCAAAAGCTAGAAAGGTTGAGTGTCAGATGGGCAGGAATTTTTATAGACTATAGATTGTTGGACTGTTGAGATCAATACTCCGCTCCGTTCGGCCGAGACTAACCGAACTTAGGTAAGGGTTACTGGGAGCTGATGATTTTTGGAATTGCAATCCATCGTGCCGGGGCGTACCAGATATAGGTCGGGGTTACCTCGTGATGACACGGGGAAGGCTGGTTGATTAGGTAATGAGACAACGGGCTGCGACCCACACGGGATGAGCCGGAGCCCGAGGTGCCTCGGGATGGCGTGGAAGGAGCACGTGCGAAGAGCGAGTTGGCGGAAAAAATAGCACAAGAGGGCTCGGCAGGTTCGGCGGACGTTTACCCTAAGCTACTTATGACGATTTTTGCAGATCCCAAGCCTCCCAACAGAGTTGGGGTGTTAAATGGACACGACCCCCCCCCCCCCCCCCCCCCACATTAGGGAAAGAAATTTGTGATGGTCCCGCAGCCTCCGGGATCTCAAAGGTTGTATCTCATCGGCTCCTATCTAATCGAGAAAATCCTGAATTCAAAACACTGCAACAATAATACCGTTACGTAATAAGCTATGTAAATGTATCTAAATACGTGGTGACACGTCCAAGTATGACCCATGTAGCTGTTGGGCGAACCCCTCTCCACTCAAGGGGGCGAGGCAATGAGTAGCCAAGTAAAGAGCGAAATGATCAGATCGAATTCTGATCCTCCATTGGAGGACAGCTGATCACGTCCGCGACGCTGGCAGGGCAGTCGGACGAAAAGCCCCAGCCTGAAATGGCTGTTACTTTACTTTACTTTTTTGTATCTAAATAGGCGGAATCAATTAATATTCTGAAAGACATTTTTTAAAGTAGAAAATGTAGGGCTAAGCTTCACATTTTAGAGTCTGTAGTGGGTTTCGACGAAAAATCGTACAGGAATTATTAGCTAGCAGCATCATGCGCAGTCCGCAGTCCTCACAGTAGGGAAGCTGTACTCGGCTAGGATTGCATGGCCCATACTATTAAAATGTTGATTTTTGCTCTCGTTATTGTCATTGCAATGTTTGCTTTTATGGAGAACTGAACACTTGAAAAGTTGGAAATCGTCATAGTTATGGTCCATCTTAATTCCGCCGAGAAGAACTCCCAGTTTCTGGTGGACAGTGAATGATCGGAACAGTCCAACATAGTCACCAATCTTCCCCGGCTGATTCCAACAATTTAAAAAACTCAACGAAATCTGTCTAGCCGTTCGAGATTGATGCCATCAGCTTGTAGTGGATGCGGAGGTAAAACTAGCTGCCCATACAGCGTAGTTTCCCCCTCTCCAGAAAGATAGTCAGCAGTGTGAAGTTGCCCGTGGAGACATTGGGCTGATTATTACACATTTCTTCCAGTTGACAATTCGTTTTCGCTAACCGACCGCCCCTTTAGCCGCGTGTCAAAAACATCGGCAAAGAGCCCGGATCCAATATATATCGGACGGGATTTCAATATATCGTCACAAGTTTCATAATTGTATATAGTAAGTATAACATCCCCTCTGACACGTCTAGCCCCCGAATACTAATATGATCCAGTATCATGATTATAATTGTACCAGTTTAGCGCTGGACTGTAACTGCAGTTCTCTACCTTTTAGTGAAAATTGTAAATAGGTATTATTTTTGATACGGATTTAAAATTTAAAAATCATATAGCCGCATTGATAAATAAGCTTCGTAAATGATTTTTGTTTTCAAGACAATAAGGCATTTTCTTACTAGAAAGCAACTGCGAATGGTTTATTTTGGCCTTGCTTTCTCCCTAATCAAATATGGTATTACCGTCTGGGGGGCATTTGTAAAACCAAATTAGCGGTACTGCAAACTGTGCAAAACGCATTAATAAAAATATTGTTCAGTAAGCCGTTCAGGTCAATTTTTATTCTGAATTCAAGGTCCACAATCTGAAAAGTATTTTTTTGTTGGAATATTGTAAGCAGGTGTACAGGATGGAAATGAGACCGGAGCACGTTTCAAGTGTCCCTTCTAGTCGAACTGCTTCCTCTTCTAACATTTCCTTGCCTCGTTGTTGTACAGAGTCACATAGGAGGATCGGAGGATCGCTTATAGTGCAGCTCTGAATTTTTTTTATATAATCATAAAGTAAATTTTGCTAATTTTCCCACGATACGTAGCCTCAAGAAGCATTTATCAAGTATTTTGCTGGTAAATTAATCCACTGAAGTTCTTTTTTTTCTACTTACTTTGCTTTTTGTATTCAATGTGATGTTTCTTATTTATTTATTTATTTATTTATTTTTTGTTTTAATATACTTGCTAGTTTACTTTGATTTTTAATGAGCGGCCAATTACTGGGCACATTTAGCTCGTAATTAGACTCCGCCAGGGAACACAAGTCCTTTTGAACTTATGCCTTGGCGGGAAATATATGTGTTCTTTTGAATATCGATGAGTCATCGTTTTGTTGTTTTTTTAAAAATATTTCATTTATGTGCCTTTTATAAAAGTGTTGTCATTTGCCATCAAATAAATACATTTCAATTTCAATTTCGACATAATAGGCAAAGAGTTCCAGCCGTTTCAAGTTAGTAGAGTTTGCATAATCACACAAATGGCGATCGTGAACACGAATGTAATCGCAGCTTTCTCTGTGGAACGTTCAGTCGACGACTGTACTATCCACCAAATTAATGATAAATGAATAGAGGGTATAATCTCGTTAACTAACCAATACAAGACTGCATTAGCTGTTGTTTAAAATTTATTTACTCATTATTATGTAAGTACCATTAGTAGTTTATTTTGGGATGCGCTTGGTGTTCATATTATCTCGTAGCCAAGGTCAGCCGTATATTCTTATTCCAACCGAAAATGCGTCACAGCAAATTTGTCTAAAACCTTTCGTTTTTGAGTTGGATATTTGAGTATCAAGTTTTTTCATATGAAACTAGCAGTTACAACTCGTATTTAAGAACTAAAGAAAATTAATGACTACAGTTCAAAAGCTCATTCATTAAATATGAATTTCCTTTCAGGATATGCTATTCATCAGAATTGTTGAGGTTTGAATCCCTGACATCCTCGCTTGAAAATCGAGCTCAAAGCTGTGCCAGGAATCCCATGAACCGGATACGGGAAGAACTTCCTCGAGATCTCAATTTTTCAAAACAACCTTTTCTTGCAAATATTCTCGTTTTTAGGACGTCCCTCAGTAGTAAGAGACGTCGTTACGTATGATCTGGTCAGAAGAGGACAACACCCAGCTGAGAATGTAAAGAACCACAGTTAAATCTGTTTCACGTCATCCGGAATCTAAATCCGTGAAAAAACTGCAAATTATTACACAACGGTTTATTGTTTACCTGTATAGATGTCCCCTCTGCGAAGATCACTGTTTTCTGTGGTCAATATCATCTACCCTCGAGCTCCCCCAGGAAAGCGCTTAATCGAGTACTGGAGCCGGCCCGGGAAATACGGTTTCATAAAAAGCAGCATGTAAGATGGAAAAATTCAGATGTAGTTCTGAAGGTAAATTGTCGATGTGGAGGGAAAAATATTTTTTGGTCCCGGCTGGGATTCAAACCTGTGACCTTCAGCATCGGAATCCGACGCCTAGCCTACTGAGCTACATGGCCACACAGGTATGAGGCAAGTGACGCGCGCTGTCACAGGTTGATGCCTGCATACAGGCTGCTCTTAAGGACAAATTCAAATTTTATGGCAACACCGTATATAGATGGCTCCAGATGGCCTCAAAAATTCAGAAATATCAAACTATTTAAAAATGCGAGAAAATCCACACCTGGAAGTACACCTCAATTTTCCGAGATAGGATATTTCTCTGGATATTTCAACCCCTATTTTTCACACCTTTGAGTTGAGTGACAGTAACGCAGAGCTTCGAGAACCAACTAGAGCCCAGACGGGACCCATATACCAAATTTCATGGGAACTAAGGAAAAAGCCGCGGACGGTGTACGCCGGACGGACGGAATTTTTTTAATTCGATATTCGTATTCTTCGTCCCTTGAAACGTTAACCATGAAATTGGGGGGGGGGGTGTCCAAATTTTTGCCAGGCCGATTCCAAAGGTTCATTACTGAAAATAACTGTGACAAAATCTTGTGTGCACTGCCCAAGCCGCAATTCTCAACTGATTTGCGTGGTTCTTCTTTGCTCCATGCAGAAAACTGTCTACTTGTGCACTGAGTCACTGGAATTTCGAAATTTACTTCTAGAAGGGCGGAAGAGGGGTCAATGCCGGAAAACTTGGGTTTGGTCAAAAACTTGTGTGCGCTATCCAGGGCTTAATTTCAGCCGATTTACTTGTTCATTTTTTATTCGAAGCAGAATTCAGTTTAGTTGTGCACTAAGTCACTGCCCACACTACTCTACTGTGCACTAATGCCCACATTACTCTACGGGACATTTTACTGAAAATTCGACGTTCGAATGCGCGAAATCTGGGTTTTCCAGGAGGTTGTCTTTCCACTAATGAGAATCGGTTTTTTTTACGCCAGATGGGCCCAAATTGTCTTTACCAATTCCAGTTCAAGTTTCTAAGACTCTTTAGGTGTTGTTGTGACGAGACCCAATCAAGAAGTAGCATGGTCAGGACCCAATCAAGGGCAGTGAACAGACTAGTGTACATGTGTTCAGTGCGATACCGCTGATCGAAAGCGGCCTGTTCTCAGTTCTTCTCATCCTTTCATTGTGAAAGCTTCTTGTTGTCATGGCTTCTCTCTCAAACCGAGAATACACCAATATGCTGCTATACAGGGTGTTCACACTTAAGACTGTTAACCTTCTAGGGATCGATTCTGCAGCTAATTTGCAACAAAAAGTTCCTCTTAGAAATTTTTCGAAAACCCCTTTATTTTTCGAGTTTTTTCACTATTAAGATTTTTTCGTGTTTTCGACCTCGTCTCAGTAAAACGGCCATAACTCCCTTAATTTTTGGAGTAAACAAAAAATTGAGGACACCGTTGGAAAGAACGTTAAATTTCCCATCTCCCTGAGGTATTTGGATTTTTTGTACAGTAGGTCAAGTAGGCGAAATAATGGACTAAACACGAGAATTTCTCACTTTTTAAAATTACTGTTTTTTTATGGTGCGTTACGTATTAAAACAAAATGGTAAAAAACCGTACGCGTTACAGGAAAAACTTGCCCAAAATCTCAGCTTTCCAACGGTATAATCAATTTTGATTTTACTCTGCTAATTACAGGAGAAAACAACGTTTGAATGCTAAAAAACGGGATTTTTCGTTGAAAACCCCTTTTTTTGGAGGTCAACACCATCAAATCAAGTCAGGAAGGGTTTATTATCGTTCCCTCGCAATTTTTCACGCTGAATGCAATGGTGACACTCTCCATCCTCCACGGACCGTCTGAAAACTGGGTTTCCCAACTAAATAATGGTAAATAATGGCACACTAGCAGTAAACCAGGGGTTTTCAAATTCATCGAAAACAAATCAAGTCAAAATTTTAATTAGTCACTAATTATCACAATTTATCACAGTAAATGTTCGAAGTGTCCCCCTTCTTGTTGAATGCACAATCGAGACCTCCGTCAAACAGGGCTCAAGGGTTATGGGGGGGGGGGGTCAATGGGTCAATCTCAACCTTCGGAAACCCAGTTTTGAGACGGTCCGTGGAGGATGGAGAGTGTCACCATTGCATTCAGCAACATGAAACAAATACCTGTTGAACGATGTTGTAAAGTGACTTCATTTTAATCTGGAGCAGGGTTTGCTGCATTCGAATTATACACACTAATGTAGGTCGTGGGCCCTTGCCTGATGGTAGGTGAGCGGCGCTGAAAGTAATGCATTCAGTACAGAATTTGTGTTAGCTCATTACTTCCGTAAGACCGAATAGAGGGGCCCTTGTGGCATAATTATTACTGGAGCCGAGACAGCCCAGAGTGGGCGGTCTGACGATAGTTGAACGGGAAAGGTAGAGGCGCTTTTCTTTGTTACGAGGACAGAAGTGGTTGCGCTGCTTGTCTCAGCGATAACAAGAGGGAGCCGCTCGCAATATGAGAGGAGCAACTCCTGTTGTTAGTCTATATCAGTCACGATTCAAACCCCCCCCCCCCCCCCCCCCCCCCGACCAACAATCATCATCAACCCATTGCAGAGGAGCGTTCATGTTGTAACCTGCTTTTCCCACCCACCTGCTTTCATTTAACAGACGTCATCCGGGGGCTGATTATGCAAGACCCTTTTTCGCCTCATTGTCAAATGCCAACCATTCGAATTCCCTACAGCCACTTCACTCCTCGAACTCTCGGCTACAACCAGTTATGTTAAGGAGCCTGTTAGTCAGACATCGTTATTTCAATACCAAGTATCAACATTTTTGAGCAAAAATCTACACGGAATGCCTCCAAAAAAAGCTTAGTGTTTCCTACATG
Organism: Leptopterna dolabrata; assembly: GCA_954871275.1. Taxonomy (NCBI): domain Eukaryota; kingdom Metazoa; phylum Arthropoda; class Insecta; order Hemiptera; family Miridae; genus Leptopterna; species Leptopterna dolabrata. The sequence continues at coordinate 129,954,667 of OX940974.1, read as the reverse complement.
GTGTAAAACACTGTATTTCGACATAAACGTGTTGTTGAGAATTGCGTGCATGATAAGAGACGCCTACTAGACTAGTGTACTACATAATGAAATTAATTATAGTTATTCAGACTAAATTTCTCTGTTTATCGCATAATCAGCCAAAATTATTTCAGAAAGGAACGCTGACATCTGATGAAAATTCTGACCTGAATGTCACAAAACAAGTTTACACCTATCCGCTCTCCCGTCACTCCAAGAGGTCGTCCCTAAAAAGAAAGAACATGCTGTGAAAAGCCAGATTTAAACGAAAATACACTGAAATGTTGAAATACTAGGCCCCTTAACAAATGTACAAAAGCATTGTACATAAGTATCTCTGTGCAAACTCACTTAGTTTTGCTTCCATCCTCCCGAAGTTAGGGAAGCTTTGTGTCCATACAGTCGAGAAAAAAGTATTTCACTCAAAATCAAAAAGTTCAGTTACATTTTATGTGTTTCAAATATGAAGGAACAAATTCGGTTCTGCGTTGTCTGTCTGTACCCAATGAGTAGTACCCGTGACTTCCGTTCCTTGTAACCATGCACCTTATTGCTCAGCGAAAGGAAGAACAAAGAAACGAGCTGAAATTTACGTCTATTCCATCTAAGCATGAGCAAAACTGATTCCCTGACACTCCCATTACTCCGTTCTGCATGACGGTTTGGGAGGGGTAACGCATATTGGATCCCTGATGATCCCCTAAGAATTTCTTTGCAATCGGAATGATTGTAACACTCATAAACCGGTTTTATTCGACTGATTTTGTTGGCATTTTGGGAATCAAGCAAGTTGGGTCCAGTGAATTTCATTACAATTGGAATAGTTGTGGCATCTGCCCATACGCGAACAACGAACTTAGTAACGCATATTCAGGGATCACGCAGGGGTTCCTGATGGTTCCCAACGTAATCTTCGGAGAAACAGCCGAATCCCTGGTTATGGTCAATAGATTTTGGTAAGATTTCAGGGATGCGAGTAGGCATAACCTGTACATTTTCACTTTACACTTCGATGGTAGTGGGGGGCTGAGCCAAAAGTAACTTTTCACTGGTCAATAACTCTTGTACAGGACATTCGAGATGAAAAGAAAACTTGAAAACAAGTGCTGAAAGATACGCATAAGAACTGAGAAGGAAGTGGGGGCGCGGGCTCGAGCATCGTTTCGGTGAAAGATTTGTGGGTTGGAGGTGGTTGTGAATTTGAGCTGTTGTAATAGGTAGCACTTAATTAGGTATTGTAAAGTGAAAAAAACGAGGTTGCATCAGTAAAAAACATTAGGTTAATTAATTCCAATCATCAGCTGGTGGTTTGAGAGATTCAATAAAAGCAGTTGCTTTCACGTTGAGAACATGGGGACATACAGAGAAAAATCTTGGGAGTTCACTCCAAGGATCATCATGTAGTTCCCACTCGCTGATAGCTCCATTGCAGCTGTAACAAATGCTCTAAAAAAATTAAGAAGTTTGTGGTGCAGTTTTTAAAATGTATCCCAAGCGTTTGATAAAGTCTTGAATGAGGGGCTGCTACACAAACTGCATGATGTGTTGCCACATCAACTCGGTAAAATACTCAAGTCATATACCTAGCTCACCGACAGTTTCTTCAGAGTGAAAATGGAGAATGAGTATTCTCAACACAACAAGATAACCAGGAATACGACATGGGAGTATGATTCAGCCTCTACCGTGTCTATACTTTACCATATTCAGGTCTGAATGATGATTGGGAAGACAAACAGACTCTAGAAAAATCATAATGGACCCTGAAAACAGTAACCCCAATACCACATCAAAATGACACTTAGATTATGGACCGTTCACCTGCATATACGCAGAAATTTTTTCTAAAAATACGCACCACTCAAATTCGCACCGCAAAACAGACGCGACGAAATGTATGACAACGTAACTTAAATTCTTCTTTCAGACTCATTTTGAGTGTCTTCATCGCCGAAATTCGTTACGGTGACAAATGTGGAGGGCTATTACCTATCAACCTTCGACCCGCATATACAGAGAAACCGAGGAACACCTCATACTCATACACTACGACATAAACACCCTGCATACTTCTCTAAACGACCTACAAACATCCTTCATGGAATTCCAAGGAAGGCTTCAACGGAAATCGTCACGAATTCTCAACGAACATTTATACACTATTACAAAAACAAATATATGCGAATAGCAAATGAAAAACTGCAAAATGTACAACCCTGTAAAGACATCAAAATAAATCAACGCTCAAAGAGGGGCCTGATCAATGGATTGGGATCAGTCGTTAAATTCTTTACCGGAAATCTTGACGATGAAGATCGGAAAAAATACGATAAAATCATTAAAACCCTATCTGAAAAAAATTTTCAAACAAATTTACAACAAAAAGAGGACATCGACAACTGACTGGATTAATGCAAAAAGTACAATGATACTATCGCCACGGTGAATCTCAACATCATCAAATAAAAACTAAATTGGCAGCTCAATCAATGCTCACCGCTGGGATGCGTGAAATTGCATCTCAAATAAATCCAATTTGAACATAATAATAAACCAAGAGCGAGAATTAAAATCTTCATTAGCCTTTTGGGAACTTAACTACCCTAGTATCGTTCCACTTCAAGCATTTGAATGAGAACTGATGAAAATAGCAATATATACATTGGAATCCCGCTGGTGCTATCTGACAACTGTATAATTTAACACAGCATCGGAGTTCTTCTCTTTATATCGGGAACTATATCCGGCAAAGAAGGGTGCAAGCCTTCTAAAAGACGATTGCATTCCGCTGCATACTGCACGATGGGCTTTTAGGGTACGAACGGAAAGGATGAGTGTGAACGCAAAGCCGTATACTTTTGGAAGTAATGATGCCCTAGTAATGGTGTCTGGACCTGTGGCATTCAACTAGGGGGTTTTCAAAGCAGAATCTAACAGCAAAATTATTCAAATATTCCAAAGCAATATGTAGTAAGGAGTATAAGAATGGCCCATGGAACGTGAAAAACGATGACCTTCATAAATATCTCAGAGTGGAAAGCGTCAAAGAGGTGATGCAGAAATATGCGATCAGTCACCAGCAGAGGCTCCTGGCACTCACAGACATTGACAACTCCCAACAAATTTGACGACTGAAGAGTACCAAACTCTATGACGTTGGGTGCTGAGTTAGTGGGTATAGTACCGCTTAATTAGCATTTCCTAATGTGGTCTGCGGATTCCATAGAGGAGGGAACCATTGATACACACGAATTCTCATAAGCAAATAGTATATTTTGAATACCTATACAATAATATCTGTATCAAAGGGACGTTACGTAAGGTGAGCAATTTAACAAAATTAGTTTTGTATTTTTCAGCAGAGGAAAACTCACAACATTTTTTTAAAAATATTATGCTTTGGTATCTTCAGGCGTTCAAAGGAAGGTCATTGTACAATAATTTCTCTTATTCTCATTCACTGGCTCTTCACAACAATAACGCTGGGAAAATCTAGCTCTCGGAGGTCTTTTCAGAGCCCACTGAATAGAACCGTCTGCCGCTCAGATTATTCCTTTTCCGCGCACCGAATTTATTGAGAATCGGTAAGCGTTTTGTCCGCTTCAAGTAAACCGAGTCATTTATCTCAATAGCTACTAAAAGAACCCCTTTACACGGATAAACATTTTAAAAACTCCACAATTGTTCAAATTTTAATTACGCTGTAGTAATGTAATTTGAAAGACGTTAAAAGTGCTGACGCCAATGGGCACCCAGTTCTTTTCATGCAGTGATACCTCGGAAGTTCTTCTCCGTGTCAATATGGAATACACCATCCTCCCGCCGTTCTGATACCTCCGTACAGCCTATGCGCTAAATTCTATCAACTAACCACCTACCATCAATTAAATATACTAAATACGTTCGTTCCTTCCTGCCTTTCAAACATTTGATACTTAATGATGACGCCTAACCCTTCCGACCTTTACCAATGTGGTAAATTTATCGCTCAACCGCACCTCGTCAAAAATTTAGAAGCTTCGATACTAGGTCTCGCCAATATACATATATATGTATGTGGGGAATATCTGATACCTACTATTACTGTGATGTACTAGATTCGGTACTACTCATTTGGGTTACCGTCATAATAGTAACGTAGATGTTATGGGATGGTTATAATGGGGTATTCAATAATGAACCTTTGGAATCAACCATAGAAAAAAAAGTTAACCCCCCCCATCATCCATCAAAATTTTATGGTTTACGTTTCAAGGGACGTAAAATACGAATATCGAATAAAAAAAATTCCGTCCGTCCGCTGTACACCGTCCGCGGCTTTTTCCTTAGTTCCCATGAAATTTGGTATATGAGTCCCGTCTGGGCTCTAGTTGGTCCTCGAAGCTCTGCGTTACTGTCACTCAACTCGAAGGGGTGAAAAATAGGGGTTGAAATATCCAAAGTATCCCTATCTCGGAAAATTGTATTTTGAGGTGTGGGTTTTCTCTGATTTTTAAATAGTTTGATTTTTTCTGAATTTATGAGGTCATCCGGAGCATTCTACATGTTGGCATACAATGTTAATTTGCCCGAAAGAACAGCATGCATGCATATACAACTAAATTGAAAGCGCTCATCGCTTGCATCTTACATGTGTGGACCTGTAGCTCAGTAAGGTAGGAGTCGGAATCTCATGCTGTAGGTTGAAGGTTCGAATCCCAGTTGAACAGAAAATATTTTTCACTCCACATCAACAATTTACCTGCAGAATAACACCTGTATTTTACCATTTTACATACTGCTTTTTATGAAACTGTAATTTCCGGGCCGGCTCCAGTGCTCGACTTAGCGCTTTCCTGGGGGAGCTCAAGGTAGGTATTGACCACAGAAAACAGTGATCTACGCAGAATGGGCATCTACACAGGTAAACAATAAACCGTTTTGTAATAATTCGCAGCGTTTTTGAATTGAGCGAGTGACTGCGGGATACCGAAAACGGAATGTGAGATACGCAGGATTTGAGATGCTTTGAGCTACACATCAAAGGAAAAGGCTCCAGGGAAAAAAATTCGGGCAGCGGGTGGGAGGTTCGTTATTAACTGCTCTGAGAGGTTTGAAGTTGAGGGTTTCTTGGAGCGTTCCGACAGGCTGGTGGGCGGACGACGTGGTTTAGTGGTATTGGTGGGACGATCAAAAGGGCCTCCCAACCCTCAAGGCAAGGGGTTAATGAGATTTGGGGACTTGCCTCGCCCGCCCTAGGGAAGCTCTAAAATCAAAGGCTCCTTCACGCTCTTCGCATTATTGCCCTTGCATTTATTCATACGTCTAGGGTCTAGGGCCGCACCGTCCTATGGTAAGCTGTTTTTATTCAAAAATCATAGAATAAGAGCTAGGTACTTATCAAAGGAAAGTGCGGTTGGTGTCAAAATTCTCAGGATGGAATTTACTTTCATTTAAAAAAAAAAGTATATTTTTCAGACCCATGAGTAAACCTCATTATAGCTCGTCCACTTTGGTTGAGATGCCATGACTCCGGTTATTAAATTTGAACGTTTTTCATTCAGTTCCTTCTTCAGCGTTTTCGAATGTGTTTTTTAATTTTCATTTATTCTGTGTTAATAATTTCAACACAAAATCGTCACATCAAAAATGATTAATGGAGTTTACTCGTATTATTTCTTGTGAAAATATTGTTATTTGAAGGGAACGTATTGGGGAATATTAAATACGTTAAGAGTATTACTGTGGCCAATGGTCTCAAAATATTTGCGGATACCTAAGTATTGCCGGTTATATTTTTTGAATCTCAACAATACCTAACTAGTGTTGAGTGATAGGTATCAGGGGACGCGACGCCCACCGGACGGTAGGTAGATTAGATAGATTTGTTGGCGTTGCATCCCCCCTCCCTTCCACCCAAAATTAATATCCGTTAATCCGTAAATTGCTTCATCAACTAGAACACAAACAGAACCATATTATGCAGAAAGCACCTTGGAAAACGGGTAACAGTAATTACTATTAGCTACAACCATTTTTACCCCACTCCCTCACCTTATGAAGCCATAACCTGTGAAAAAATGATACTTCAAGGCTGATGACTTGAACTAATAATTATTACGTATGAAATTATGTAAATCGGGAAAATCACCACTACCTACCCGGCCGCTATGAGTAGGTACCGATATTCTCGAAGTTTGAATCACTACTAGACCCCCAAAAAAAAATAGTCCTGCTGGAACTATGAATATCGGATGGACATTGCGTCTGGTCATCGCATAAAAATAATACCGTCACACAAACAGAAATGTACGCCTAAGGCCTTTCTGATGGATTTAAGTATAATGCAGTTTTTTTTTCCTCTAGGATTTATGTTATCCTCCTCTCCCAATAACTGAAAAGAGTAGGAGCACCTCACATTTTGAAGCATAGATGGGTAATGCAAATTCTTTGTCACACAGTATGATCATATGAGCGAATCGTCGAAATTACGGTAAAACGAGGAAAATTAACGCTTTCGCCGAGGTGTTAGGTAGTCGAAACGTCGAAAATAGCATAAAATAGCATTTCAGTGGTTTTGTCACCGAATTTCAACACCTCTGCCCACAAACGTCTTGTTACTGAAAGTCGTTTAAAGGGAAAATTACCACCTCCTCCCATTTTTTTTTTTTTAAAGCATACATAATTCGTTTCAATGACTGGCAATTTTTACATTGCAAAAATATCATTTTTTGGCCTTTCTAGAGACAAATATTTGTGGAGTAATCTTTTTCCGTCACAAGTCCTTTTCTGTGGGTCCTGTAAGAGTTCTGATAAACAATTCCAGTGACGTTCAAATATTTTTATTATCTATTTGATATTTAGATCCACAAAAATGAAACTGACCCACTTGTAACATTTAATATTTGAAATTAATAATATTTTCCTCTTTAAATAATAAATTTCTGTCATGGGTCATCCTCCTATAGCAGTTTTGATTCTCAACCTTATAATACCAACCTTGTGTATCGGATGACTGGAACTTGGAAACCACTCCAACGTAGTTTGGAATGCCGAGAGCGGAAATTATGTTTTTACGTTAGTTTTGGGACTTGCTGAGTATATTTTTCCGGCAATATAGTAATTTTTGTCTGGAGGGGGGAGGGTGGTGACAATACTATTGTTGTTAACAAGTTTGTACAATTTTAATATTATTCTTCATTCGACTGCAGTAGCTGGCCTGGATTTCAGCTCACTTTTCTGGCAGAGGAGAGAAAATTTCAAAATTGGTTGGTTTCCTTTCCAAGATACGTAGATATCAAAAATCGATGAAGGGCTTTAGGGGAAGGAGGGGTTTAGTGGAACGGGAATATTTTGGTTTTATTTGTGACTTCCTGAAACTTGTGTTTTACCCAGCGCCTGGAGTATTTGTGTCATTTCTGCCATTAGATCTTTAGCAGCCCAGAATGTTCTAACGTCCCATGTCAATTGCAAGATAGCCCCATTTCGTTTTCAGCAAATGTAAGCTAGGTACTTCTAGTAGAAATTTATTAGGGAGAAAAAAATCGTTTGAACCAAGCAAAACCAAGCAAAAATATATATTTTTTTGTCAGTCAGAAACTTTATTGTGGTGGCCACTATCAAGTGCACTAACAATACATTAAATACACAAAGCACGTGGCGCATGCAGTATTGCTCCTCACCCATTGGTGAGTTAATACATAACTATGATAAAAATAACAATTGAAGTTAATAGCTAGAGATAAATAACTATAAATTGGCAACAATTAAATAAGGAAAGATATAGTCATTTTCATGGAGCTGAGATTGTAACACGAAGGGTATAATAATTATTCTATTGCCAAGGTGTTAGCTGGTCAGCAGATCGCTGTGCCACTTCCGTTTAAGTCGAAGTCGATTGCTAGGCGGTCGGGATTCGTCCAGTATAGAGCTGACTAGACGGCTACGGTGTTGAGCCATACGATTGGCAAGGGCGCTGTATGATTTGCTCAAAACCTCGTGCACATAGGGAATGTCCAAGTCCGTATGTAACGTTGCATTGCGCACGTACCAAGGGGCATCTGTGATTAAGCGTAGAACTCTATTCTGGAGGGTCTGGATTTTCTTAATTTGTGTTTCAGCTGCAGAGTTCCAGATTTCACAAGCATATTGCCAGATGGGTCGTATGACAGTGAGGTAGAGCAATCTCTTTATGTTGAACGGGACGGACTTGCTAGCCAATAGGTATTTTATTTGGGAGATTTTTGAACGAATAGCAGCTTGCAGGTTTTTAATTTGGGCGTTCCAGTTTAGCTTGCTGTCCAGGGTAACACCTAGGTATCGAACTGTGTCCTCTTCATTCACAGACTGGCCGTTAAGTATTGTGTCCGGTACAGTGACATCTAGCTTGTAGGTGAAGCAGACCAGCGTGGTTTTGGTATGATTCAAACGAATTTTCCATTTGTTCGTCCACCGGCTGTGTAAGGAAACATATTCTTGAAGAACGGTGTGGGCTTGTTGGCTGGTAATATGTCGCACGAGCACGGCTTGGTCATCTGCGAAGTAGGCGGTAAGTACTGATGGACTTTGTGGGTAGTCATGGGTGTAAAAAATGTAGAGTAGAGGGCCTAGCATACTCCCTCGGGGTTCGCCTGCCTGGATTTGGTGAGATTTGGAGAGGGTTGATCGAAATTTGACAGCGTATGTTCTGTTTAGAAGGTAGGACTGTATTATTCTGTGGTGGGTGTCCGGTAGAATAGCTTTGAGTTTGGCAAGTAGGTCATTGTGCCACACCCTTTCAAAGGCCTTCTCTGTATCGAGAAATAGTCCCAGGCACACTTCCTTCGATTCACATGTGGTAAGCAATTCATTAGCAACTCTATGCAATTGTTGAGGGCACGAGTGATTTGATCGGAAGCCAAATTGCTCATGGGGGAGTAAGGGCTCAAGAAAGTGAAGGAGGTCGGGTAGTAGTAGCCTCTCAAATATTTTAGCGAGTAGTGAGAGGAGGCTGATCGGCCTATAGTTTTTGATGTCACTTGGTGATTTTCCTTTTTTTTAAATCATAAGCTAGCGAATCCTACCGCCTAATATCGCGTTTTCCCCAGAAATCGGCAAAATATAGCATTTTAGTATGGCATCGTGGCAATATGGTATTAGAAGGTCTCTGATTATTACACATCTACAAATAATCGTTAATTGCACACTGATACCTATCATACTGACTACAAGTAGATGTACCTACCTATAATTCAACAGTCCAAGCTGTCGAGGGACTGACACCAGCTCACAACCACATCATCGGACATAATAAAGCACTAGAAAAAACTGACTGAGAGAAGGTATTCATGCTGCCATAAAGTAAGCTTTACAAGCCAAGTTACAAGAGGAAGTTAGCGCTAAAAATAGGAGTGATTTTCGATATTGTGACAATTTTTGACTTCGGATTAGGTATCTAAATTAAAAAAAAGGTGAGGTTTACTCCTTCAACTTCAAAAAGCTATTTAGCCCATTTCACCATGCCGATGTTTCTAAACTCCCAGTACTGTGTGATCACTTCTATCTCGTTGGCAGATTCAGCGTCCCTTGAATAAATACATAGATATTGCCGCTTCCACATGAATAAACACAGATGTCATGACAAAAACTGTTTTGGAGAGACATCGACTTTTTCAACGCGGGATTGAAGGGTAGCGGTAAAGTCATCTCTCGGATGGCGAATATGGCACGCGCCGATATCGCACTCGGCCTCGCAGCAAGCATCGGACTCTTCTATAATAATTATTGGTATTGTTCTCACTCCACTGGACAATTATTGTTTCTTAGAAGCTCAGTCGTTTTCGAAGTACACAAAAGAATTTATTTGTCTTCTATGCGTATGTATTCGGTATGTAGGTATTGACAACACTTATATTTTCTATATACATTTCGATAATATTTTTGATCACTAAATACATATACAATCGACACCCTATTGAAATAGTTTTTCCAGGGTAACCAACATTGAAGTGGAAACTAAAGTCACCGAACCAGCTGAATGCTAATATTACAATATTTGATTGTTGTAATGTAGGTACTGTTACGAAATCGAAACAAAACCAGCGGTTTCAGTATTTTTCCTGAACAACTAGATTTACAAATTCAAACATGGGAATCAATATTTCCTGCTAGTTTCTGACGCACACTCGATGTGGGTCGAATGTTGTTCGACATCAACGACATCGACTGACTTTGGCATACATTAACTAGGAGACGTCTTTTCTAGGTTTGGGATGCTGTCACCTCAGTTGGTGGTACATGTTTTAACGAGCACTGCATTCACTAAATGGTTGAGTAACCGAGGTATAAACCATAAAATTTGAGCCACATCCATGCTCAAACTAACGGCCTGGCTTAGTCTGAGGTGAACTTTAATAAAACGTGTAGGTATAAAGAAATTTTAGATGAAGTGGCATTTCTCAGTCAAAGAATATAAAAAATTAGTAAAAAGAATAAGGGTAAGAGATTTGTAACATTTAACGTAGGAGATAGCTCGTGACTACCCATAAAAGGCAATATGTTTAGCTAAAATAATACAGGTACTTGGTCCGAATTTGTATTATGTTCAAATGGACACTGGGGATCTGATATGGGGGAGGCATACTAATCAGATGATAGTTCGTCCGGGTAATGAAGACAATAACGTTTTCAAAAGATAACGCTGTCGTCACCTTGGAAGTCATGATGAGGCGCAAAATGACCAGTGCTCGTTGGTTCCCTCAAACCATGACCTTAAAAACACACAGAAATCCCCATAACCATGGCCGCCCTCAGTAGAATATAGGGCTTACGCCCATAATATTTCCTAAGCTGTAATTATTACGAGACCGCATAAGTTGAAATTTATCATCAGAGAATGATCTAAAAAAATAAAAATAAAATAGAATTTAGTTATCTTCAAATTACGAAAGGGCGTAGGTATTAATAACATAATGTAAGGTGAGTCTATTCCAATGTTCATACACTACCTACCGATCTTTTGAATACACTACTAATCTTAGTTTTCACGTCTCTTCAATCAGATTTATAAATCGCAAAGTAAGTAGGTACTGAACCTGTATTCCGTAGATTGCACTCACCATGGCTAGGTACATCAGACCAAATGTAGCCATGGATGAGTGTCTACAGCTAAATATAAATGTAAGTACAGTGGTAACCATTTTAGCAGCGTTTTTTGCGTGTTTGATCACATTTTTAATACTTTTATGTACTTGATTTTTTTTGTGTGTGTTTGCCCCGGATTGATCTTGATTCCAAAAAAGATAAGCTGGAAGAAAACTCGGTACTCCGACCCGGATGATGCCTATTTACTTACTTCGATAGAAACTATGAAGCATGGTACATGCTCTAGAATGTGGAAGACCACGGAAGTGGTGGACCAACGAGAGCGGAGGGGGAACTAGTGAAGAGGTGGAGGACGACCAAAGGACTCAGGACGACCCACCCGGCAGTGGGAAGTTGTGTCCAATCCAGTGTGTTTTTGTGTGTACCTACCATGCTAAAATGCGGAGGTTCTGAAATAGGTATGTTTCTGTCACATTCATTGCGGTCTGGAAGGAGAATGTGCGTTTCACATCTTACTGTAGATCAAAAATGAAGATGTTACAAGTAAAACCAAGTGTAAGGGGGGTCGACACTCACGGATTTTTGATCAAGTTCTTGGTACATACTTTGGGAGCGGAAAATAACTGGCTCGCCGACGATATTTTGTTCCCTTCCAATAGGGACGGTCGACTGCCGCATAGAACGGGTCGCCCAAAGATTCTGACACTTTTTTGGTGTCGTCAATACGGCGGAAACTTGCAGTAGCAGTTCACGACTAATCTGCAGAGAACTGACTATGCTCCACCCTTCATATAGCAACAAAACAAAATTGGAGATTCGACAATCTACGTCGCGTTGTCATTCATGGAGCGGGTATCGTCCAAGCAGATAATCTACCGATTGGAATGCTGTCTGAAGAGGCTCTTGAGTCAAAGAATAGAGATCTGAGAGAGATATCTCGGAAAATCTCTCGACTTGCTGATATGGAGGACTTATTTTATTCCCTATTATTCTCCTCTGATCCTTTGATTTTGTTCATCCTCATCGATAACCCCAGACATAACAGTAAAAAAAATGAAGTCAGTATTTTTTATGAAGAACTTCTTTGTGATAATAAATCATTCGATGAAAAGTGTGGTTAGCCAGATTACTTTTTTTTCCTCATAGAAGTACTACTGGCTATTTTTCATTTTATTTTTCGCAAACCGGAAAACTGATGTATTGTGATGTTTCATTATTTTTGCTAAATGTTAGAAGGATGGATTCATTCCAATGTGCATTTTAATGTAGTTTATAATTCAAGAAAAAAACACATTCTCCGTTTTCCATTTCTTGTATAAGTACTAGGTACACAGTGGCGTAGCGGGAGGGAGGGGGGTTATAAACCCCACCCCATAGGCTCGAAAACAAATACTTATCACAATTTAAAATTAAATACTTATCACAAATATATGAATTATATTTATCACAAATTATGAATACCTACTAACACAAATTAAGAATACTTATCACAAATTATGACTACTGCATATCACAAATTATGAATACTTATCACAAATTATGAATGCTATTTATCACAAAGTATGAATACTATCACAAATTATGAATTCTTATGAATCACAAATTATGAGTAATTATGAATAATCACATATTATGAATACTATCACAAAACATGAATACTTATCACAAATCATGAATACTTACCACAAATTATGAATACTTACTTATCACAAATTGAAATTAAATTTTCAAGAATGATAACAGTCACAAAAGTAACGAAGGCAAATAGAACAGTAACAGATTAGACGGTAAATCAAACATGAATAGAGTTTAGAATTTTTTTAGAATTTACAATTTCTTTATTTCCACAGTTAAGGGCTCAAGGCCCCATATTACAACTGTAAACACAAGTAACATATATATAACAATTGCAGATGGCAGTACAATAGTAAAATAACTTTTTTTTAAATTACAAAAAATACAATAAGAAAGCGTAAACATGATGATACCTTGTTCAACCTATTGGATTTTGGAGAGGAACCACAAGAGAAGGACAGAGAGAATACAGAGTGGAAAGAAGAGAGAGAATGAATGGACTGGGAAAGCATGATAGGGAAAGCAGAAGAGAAAGAAAAAAGAAATTGTAGCTACTGATCTCGAAGGAACCGATGGACAGCCGTACAGAACAACCCCAGGGTGTGCAGCCCCCGAATCCGAGCCGACAAGGCGTTCCAGGATCTCGCCTCCAACACCCTCAAAGAGCTACCAAAAAATTTGTTAGAGGTGCGTATCTGCTTCAGGCAAGGCGAGCGGACCGATAGACCCCTCTCATAAAACTGGCGAAGATAGGTATAGGTGTGCAGAATTGTCTGTAATGTACCAGCTTGAAAATAAATTTCAGATATTGCACTTTCAGGTAACATGCGATTCCACATCTGACCAGCCTATTCATATAAGCAGAAACATGGGATGGGGTTTTAAATTATACGCGTATCGAATGCAGTAGTTAAAGGCAACCTCTAGTTTTCTTCTGTTGGTGAAGTTGATGGAGTTTGTGTAGAGTATAGAGCCGTAGGTAAAGAGAGGAATGAGTAAAGCTTCAACTAATTGCATCGTGAGCCGAGAAGTGACACAAATTCTGCTTTTCTTACTTCATTGTTTTTCAGCCGTGTGATGAGACTATCAACAAATCCCTCCCTACGCCGGGTGGCAACCTTGTTCAGGCGGGTGCTTGATGCAGCAGCCGTGTTAATCAAAATTTTGGAGTCAATTTGAATGTTTTTTAATGTGACCACAAATGTCAGAATATCAGGATGAGGCGTGTAAAAAAGTTTGTTAATTTTTGCATGAAATGCTTCGCACGCATTTGTGGTCCTGTCCGCGCTACTCGTCATTTCTGCCCACATTGTTGGGGGGAATGTTGCGTCGTCGTCAAGTCAAGCGGTCAAGTAGGTACATAGTGCCTTGAATATTTCTGTGTATATTTCTGCAATTCTCACCTTGTGAAATCGGAATGTGTAGCCCTCGATCAACAGCATCGGTTTCTCTTTCTCGCTCAGAATCAGCTTGGACACGATGGAGCTTATGGCGACACAGTTGATACTCACACTGACCCCCCAAACGGGCCGCAGTCGAGTCCTCCAACACAGGGGACAACGTACAACTCGATAACGTATGTTATTATTACCAGTTCCTCTCCCCAAAGGTCACTAACAAGTTACGGCTGCAACCGGGCGATCGCAATTTCCCTTCCTGGTCCACTGCGGCCGCAACCGGGCGATTTTTATTCATATCGGCCGCAATCGGGCGATCCCACACTGGCAAATGGCCAGTGGCACTGGGATGGCCACAGTCCGTTGTGAACAGATTTTGTTATTTTTGATAGAGTGGCATGTTTACGAGTGTCAGATTGGATTTTTCTCCAATCCAAATGAGATTCAAAATTTTCATGAAGATACTAAAGATAATTAGTTTTTGCAAAAAGATCTTCTGGCTGCTTTCCCGGAACTTTAATTCTTGAAAGAAAATCAGCAATGCTGGTCTCAGACCTGGTGAATTTAACTTGAAAATTGTACGTTGATAGCTGATACGCCCATTGCTGCAAGCGGTTTCCGCCATAAATTTGAATACATTTTTTTCCGAAAATAATACCAATGGTTTGGAATCAGTAACGAATGTAAAGCGACTTGCTTACAGAAAATCACGGATGTGATTAGTACTATAAATTATTGCGGCGGCTTCGCGTTCAATTTGGCTATCAGCCGAATCAATTTTACTTAATATTTTCGAGTAGAACGCCAATGGTTTTTGTACATCATGAGCATATACATAGCATAATATTCCTGATAAAGCAATTGCAGATGGAGATGCGTCCACCCATAACTGCAGAGGCAATAATTTTGGATCGTAGTGTGCTAGCAATGATCACTCAGCAAAATGCCTAATTTCCTAATTTGCACTGGGAAGCTAGGCCACTGAGCCTAGCCTACCACCCACGTGCAGCTTCACTAGGAAATTTTGGCATAAAATTGGTGTTGGGCCGTGAAATATGATGATGGTGGCGCAAAATGAGTTTTCAGCTTGTCAATGAGGGTGGTGTAATCGCTGTTTTCCACTGTCTCTGGCACCAATAAGCTTTCCAAAAATTTGTACGTATTTTCAGATAAGCTGGTGACTAAATAAGCCTTTCTCGTGGTCACTCCAGTCTTTTACCTTGTCTTTAATGAAGGTATCAATTTTGAATGAAATGTTCGGAAATCGTTGACAGAGTGGTCGAAATGGAGGGACGTGGTTTTTTTTTGGTGGCCATTATGGGCCTACCATGCTGACGCTAACCTCCTTACAACAATTCTACGTCAAACCCTTTCAGTAAAATTACTTTTTTCCCGGCAAACGACAGTTATCTTTCCGAAATTCGGATTAGTTAATGCACTCGCGAAATATGATGCCTTTGATGCACCTCGAGCCGAAAAAATACCCGTCGCCAATGTAAAATCGAGAATATAAATGATGAGACTCAATATGGAGCACGTTCATATTCACTGAATGTCGATACAGGAATGAGCTGACTATCAAGGCCAGCGTGTGACGTCAGAAGATCATGTTCAGACCGATGTAGGGGCTCTTAAATACATCACAATTCCCGAGAGATGTTTCGCTGACATTAGAAGAGAGATTAAAGCAGAAAAAAAGAGTCCGTCGCAAACAAGAAGCTCGAATGACTATTATACTTGACGATACTGTATACCGTGTCGCGTAGGAAATCCAACCACTTCGGGCAGGGTATTTTCGTTTCCACACTACCTCAGATACAAAACCAGAATTTTCACTTGCATTTTACGTTTCTGACATGAAAGAAAAACTTTGGCATCGTGTCTGTTCGGTGTCCCCCGAAAAGTTACCACTGATGGGGTTTAGAAGCGATTATCCCTCTCACAAAGGGTATTTTTAAAATCTGGCATGATACCTAATGAGTCCTCGAAATTTTTACTTCAATTTTAATTTCTTGTAAGATTTGAAAAAGTTAAAGAAAAAAAAAGAAAATATTGTGCATGAATGGCTAATAACTCACCGTTATCTAATTCAGCCATGAGGGATGTACAGTCTCAGCGAACACAGGTTTTAGATTTCATCAGTCAGACTGAAGAGACATGAAAAATGATTAGCAGTAGTGTATGAACCTTTGCCCACTTACCTCACTGGTTTGCTTATTTGAAAAGACACCTGTTTAAACAAAATTTTTGCTTCCGAACGAGTTCTCTATGGCTATCAGTTTTCAAATTTTGAACGCCTAATTAGGTGTTCTGGCCCACCGTGTGGAGGAACTATGCGGAGGCAGCGGCACCCCCCCCCCTCCCCCCCGAACCGGGAAAAATAAATAAATGATATCCTCTCACTCAACTTTTGAAGACAGTATAATAAAACGTTCATCTATTCTAGAATTGCTTAAAATCATCATTATTATCGAACATCCTGTAATATTACTGATTTTTATAACCTCATTAAACATTTTCCTCACCCTACCAGTCACTTTAGTTTTAGCCGAAAGGTTATTTTCAAATTTTAAATGAATTAAAACGTTATTGATAAGTATTATGATAATATGATTTTTTGGTTATTTCACGTCAACTTGCAGTTTTTCCAAGATTTTTAAATAGTAAACTTTCATGTTAGGATGAACCTGATCAGTTTTCCTTCGAATTAATCGTCACTAGTATAATAAATGTTTCAATTGTTCGAGGGTAAAGAAGATGGCCCCAGATTGGCTTGGGAACTAGAAAAAGTGGTCTTTAGGTCCTGCAGAAAATATCAAGAAAATTGTTCAATCGTATAAAATTGCATTTACAACCTGTTTTTCGATCTGGAGATAGGTGAGTTTCTGTTCCTGTGTCCATTTTACTATTCAAGTGTGAGGAAACGAGGCAATGGGTTAATATTTTTCATGAAGTTCCTATTGATTGTGATGACTTCTATCGCGTCTTATGATTTGAAGTACCTAATTATAGGATTTACAGAGTAGTTATAATTCAGTACTGGTATCCTGAAACATTGTCAGTTCCTAATTATTGTGTCATAATTGATAATAATAGGTCGTAATAGTAGAGTTCAGGATTCAGGAACGGTACTTTGTTCATAAATATGAATCATGAAGTTACCTCAATTATATTATTATACCAGAATGAGGTTCCAAGTTCCGTTCCTGTTCCAAATCGTATGTAATGATTGTTAGGATTATATTAGTAGTTACTTTGGATTATATATTAATAAGGAACCACCAAAATACACCTAGGTAATAATGAATCTAAGGCTACATAATAGTTCCCGTCCCGCCCCCCTTCCCTAGTACATTACCCTGAATTTAAAGTTGATTCTCCCTGCTTTTTCTTCCACTGGGGTTTGTTTCTCAGCTTGGAATCATACCGGAAAATTTCGATTCATTTAGGTATATTGTAGTATGTGCGCTAAGTTCGATTGGGAATGCGATTATAGCGCTCTCCCGTCGTCCAGGATTAATGAATTCGCCGAGTCAACCAGGCTGATAAAGAGGTCGTCAGTGTTCATTTCAGCTCAGAAGTTTTTCTATAGTTTACTATCTCCACAACTGACCCATTCGAATGAGGCTTTATTTTCTTCTGCCTGCTGATCCATCCTACTTAGAAGGAGTGCAAACCTTTCATCTGTGGACAGCTTTCTTTTGGTAGGGTTTTACCCCTGCTGAGAACTTGAATAATATTATGTTCCTTTTCTTAACCTCCAAGGCCTAATGTTCTTAGGGGTATATTTCCTCTTCTTTCAGCAACCTCCAAATTAACCACCAGCGTGAAATTAGCTATACATACCAGCGGCACTTTTCGGGATTGCTAGATCCCGACCACGTTGCTGCCTGCGTGTGTCCGCAAAAACGTGTCGCTGGAGGATTCCGGTTTGGTTTGTTAAGCATAAACATTGTGAATAACTTCCGCTCATTAGAAATATATGTAGTACAATGAGTTCGACTCAATTAAAGAACAAAGGTCTCGATCAAATTCAGGTTAAGAAAATGTTCAAGGTGAAAAATAACGTTTTCAACAATTTCGAGATCAATTTAAATCTGGTATACCGCAATGGCCACCCACCAAATTCACACACTGTGTGCGGTATACCAGTTACATGTAGCACACAAAGTTTGGCACAATTAGAAGACATAGGTACTTTCTGAGAAAATTTTGTTTTAAGAAAATTTCAAGGTGAAAATTAACAGAGTAGGGATCCTCTGCTCTTGACTCAAAAGGAAGGTTCGAGGAAGTCATCATCAATTTTTGCCTCGCAATCCCTACTGTGATTCAAGCACCTTTGCACAATCGGCAACTCTCACCTTTTAGAAATGACCGTTTTCTATCTTTCCGCGATCAATAAATCTGGTATACCTCAATGGCCACCAACCAAATTCACACAAAGTGTTCGGTACGTCAGTAGTATGCAGCAAACGAAGCGTGACCTAATTACAAATTGACCTAAAAAGACATACTTTTGAGAAAATTCTATTTTAATAAAATTTTAACATGAAATGAAAATATATCAACATTTAAGTTTCATAAATGCAATATACCGAGAAGGGGACCCAATAATTTACATACTGTGTTCAGTACATTATTATCAAGTAGCAGACGAAGTTTTACTAAAATAAAAGAGATACAGTTTGATAAAATACTATTTTAATACAATTTTAACGTGAAAATCAAGATTTATCACCATTTCAAGTTCCATAAATGCAGTATACCGAAATGGGCACCCACTTAATTCACCTGTGTTTTCATTACATCATTATCATATAGCACACAAAGTTTGGCCCAATTAAAATGTATACTTTCTGAGGAAAATCAATTTTAAGAACATTTCAAGGTGATAAATTTTTTACCATATCCAGATCCATAAATTCAATAAATAGAGATGGCTACCCACCCCATTCACATATCGTCCCCTTTATGCCAAAACCATGAATGTGCTAAAAATCGAATTTTGAGTTTGGCATCACCTAGGATAGGTACCACTGACCGCCTCTACTTATTAAAAATCCCTTGAAATGGTTAAAATGAACATTTTAAGGCTTAATTGCTTGGAACTCGATCCATGAATGTGATCAGTACGTTTCCTTGGTATGCCAAAACCATGAATGTGGTGCTACTTGCACATTCATCATTTTGGCATAATTTACTGGTGAACTATCCGTTTCCATAACAGTGAATGTGTCACATTCATCACTTTAGCATGAAGCCAATTTATCGAAACCGCCCTTTCTTTCCGTCAATTTTTAATAGGTCACCGTGTTTTCGGCCTCTCCGCAACCCAATCGTCTGTTTTTTCGGCCTCTCCAACCAAGTCGTCTGTGTTTTGTTTTTTACAGCTGCCCTTTGAAATGAGGAACCCAACTGAGCGTACATTTAATTTTAACCTTTTTTTCCATTCTTACTCAGTTCGATTTTTGGTTTATTATTTTCAATAATGAACCTTTGGAATCGAGCATGAAAAAAAAAAAAAAAAAAATGTTAACCCCCCCCCCCCCCCTCAAAATTTGATGGTTTCCGTTTCAAGGTAGGTATGAAGAATCCGAAAATGCAATAAAAAAAATTTCTGTCTGTCCGCCGTACGCCGTACTTCGCACTTTCCTTAGTTACCATGAACCAAAATTGATGAAATTTTGTTTGTAGTCCCATTTGTGGTCTAGCTGGTTCGCGAAGCTCGGCGTTACTGTCAGCCATCTAAGAGGTGAAAAAGTTGAGTGAGCCCTTAGGCTAATATCTCTCCTTCTCATCCTAGGAAGCTAAAATTTGACAGGGAGCCTCCTTAGGACTGCTGGGTACGAACGACAAAATGACTGTGGTCGCTCCACGATCAGCTGCGTGAGCCTTCAGGCTAATTATATATCTCCTTCTCATCCTAGAAAGCTGAAATTTGACAGGGAGCCTCCAAGATGGGGTCCCTCCCCGATCAGCTGAGTGAGTTAGCCCTTAGGCTAATTTCTCTCCCCCTCATCCTATGAAGCTGAAATTTGGCAGGGAGCCTCCTTAGGACTGCGGGGTACGTATGAAAAGGAGGGGTCCCTCCCCGATCAGCTGAGTTAGCCCTTAGGCTAATTTCTCTCCTCCTCATCCTGTGAAGCTGAAATTTGACAGGGAGCATCCTTAGGACTGTGCGATACTCTTTCATTTTTTTTTCATTTCTGGGCATTTTAGCGTTTGATGAAAAGTCGTTCGATTCGAGTCGTACTGCCAAGATGCCCGACCGTAGGTATCTAATGCAATGTCCTAATTGGCAAGCATCGCGCGATCGGGCGTTCAGCGATGGTCGCTGCATCGTACGACGAAAATATCAAACTTAATAAAGTAGTAGAGGTGTCCTCTTTGAGCCTCAGATGCGCTCGCGCGATGGGTGGGGTCGGTCGCACTTGTTTGATCTGAAATCGCATCGCCTACATCGCCCCATCGCGTAAGCAACAAACCTATCGTTTTGGAGGGGAGTGTCCTATTCAGTTCCAGTCAGCGCGACCGCCAAACGCCTCATCGCCTTAAAACAAACCAGTTTGTTTTTCGACGCGCGATCAACAGTATTTGTGCAGTTATGACTTTCGAAGAACATTTAATTAACGAAATTCGTGTGAACCCAATCTTCGACGCATATTGGTACCTTGAAACTGGTGACTGTGTGGCTGCAGATATAGTCAAAAATGTTGTAACCAGGCTAGCCAGACGTACTTTTTAGCGGATTTAAAAGAAAATGAAGCTATTGCAATGGGTCCAACATTTTCGGAACGTGAATTTTTGGACGATATCTTTCCTGGAGTACATGATAAAAATTTCAAAATTTTCGTACTGCCAAACAAAAGGATGAGTCCGAAGATCAGCAATTTAAAAAAATTCTAAGGTGGGTCAAAAATCGATAAAAATTGCTAAAGTCGCGAGCAGTTGATATAAAATTACTGGACGTGGTATGGAATGGTAAGACAGAAAAAAAATTTCAGTTGTTTTTCATACAGAACAGAGGTCCATTTCGGATTTTTGGGGGTCAAAAACTGGTATTAAGGGCTAAAATCAATATTAATTCGTGTGGAACGGTGATTCACGACGGAGGGAATATTTCGATGATAAAAACATTTTCTTGAAAAAGAGTGGGTCAAATTTGACTTTGTTAGGGTCAAAAATTGGTAAAAATGGCTAAAAGTGGTATCGTTTCTCGCTATATCATTTTTTTTACACAATAGCAAGAATATTTTTTGAAAATTCGCTCTTATAGTCACACTGCATGACTGGATTTTTTTTTCGAAGTTTTGTACTTCGGTTACTGTACTTCACTGTGACAACTTCTATGCTGATAATGAGTATATTCTTTAAAAAGCATCGGAAAATAAACAAAAACTCAGCATCTACGCATATGAAGGCATTTCCGGCAATGAGAACGGAACTGAGGTGGTCGCGCTATGGCGTGTTTTTCATCGCGCTATCGTCCGGTCCCACTAAATAGGCGATCGACGGGCACATGAATTAGGACAGGCATTTAGATCGCGCGATCAACGCGTGATCGTGCGATCATCGCTGATCGCCCGATCGCGCGATGCCTTCCCAATTAGGACATAGCCTAACGCATTTCTGGCGCGAAAAACAAACCTGCTGTTTCTTGCATGCTGCAGCAAAGCTGATAACATGTCTCCTGCAGAGACTCGTAGTGAGCATTTTATATGCTTCGTGGATCATAATAAAGTTTGTCCATACACGATTTGAAACAAGCAAAGCAAGGACCCAAAGGACTTTATATGCTCCTCGAAGCATATAAAATGTCACTACGAGTGTCTACAGGAGACATGTTAGCTTTGCTACAGCATGCACTAATTTTGCTTACCACTCACTGAATATATATAATATTTTAGTTTAATTTTAGTTTAGTTTAAATTAAGATAATATCATAGTTTTCATGATGAAATTTGATCTGCCAAAACCATGAAAATGAAATATTCATCTTGAATCTGGTATGCCAAAACCACGAATGTGCTATAAAGTGAAGGGGAAAGGGGCTATGGTCGTAAAATTATTTTTTTGGTCAGTTACTAGCAGGTCTATGACCAGAAAGTGGAAGAAAAGTATCTCAAACAACAAACTACATTCTGTAGAATTCAAAAAAAATTTAAAATCCTTTTTTTGATTTTTCTCGAAACTACTAAATTGCACATTCATGGTTTTGGCATAAAGGGGACGATATTGTGTTCAGTACGTCAGTACTGTGGAGCACACGGGTTTGACTCAATTTAAGATACACCTTTTTGAGAAAATTCTATTTTAATAAAATTTCAACGTGAAAATCAAGATTTATCACGATTTCAAGTTCCATAAATGCAGTATATCAAATAGAAATGGCCATCCACTAAATTCACATATTAAGTTCAGTAGGTACGTCGGTACTACATATATACAGCACACATAGTTGGACCTAATTTTTTTTTTTTTTATGGATACGTACGTGTTTGTATTGAATCACTGGTTCCCCGGTTTTCTGCGGTAACAGAGTATCGTCGTTCCACACGACATTTTCACCAACTATTTTCAGTTATCATTAAGAAAATTATTTCGGGAAATTCGAACATCACTTCTTGTCTTGTGAGTTTCCTGTAAACGGCGGCAGAGGTAGTAATCCGACCTTGTCCAACTTTTTGTTCCCCGACGGGGAGGTTACCCCTCCAGAAGAGGGAGAAGAGCGCCGTCCTCGAGACCCAGCCCCCGTCTCTCGGCCATGTGGGAATCGCCCGAGTACCGCAGAGGGCGACGGCTTCCCCTCAGCCGGAGCGAAACGGCCCGAGTTGGACCTAATTGAACTATATATACATTTTGAGAAAATGTTATTTTAGTATAATTTCAACGTGAAAATCAAGATTTATCAATATTTCCATAAATACGGTACTTATATCGAAATAGCCACCCAAAAATTTCACATAATGTGTTCAGCAAATCAGTATTATAATGTAGCATACGGG
Organism: Leptopterna dolabrata; assembly: GCA_954871275.1. Taxonomy (NCBI): domain Eukaryota; kingdom Metazoa; phylum Arthropoda; class Insecta; order Hemiptera; family Miridae; genus Leptopterna; species Leptopterna dolabrata. The sequence continues at coordinate 129,931,608 of OX940974.1, read as the reverse complement.
TTTGACTCAAGTAAAGATACGCTTTTTTTTTAGAAAATTATATTTTAATAAAATTGCCACGTGAAGATCAAGATTCCATTTCAAGTCCATAAATGCAGTAGGTACATCAAATAGAAATGGCCATCCGCTAAATTCACATATTGAGTTCGGTACATCGGTACTATATGTATATATAGCACATAGTTTGACCTAATTGAAAGATATACGTTTTGAGACTATTTTAACAAATTTTCAACGTGAAAATCGAGATTTATCACTATTTCAAGTTCCATAAATACAGTAGGTCCTTACCTATGTCGAAATAGCCTTCACCCTGAAAATTTTCTCGAAGTTGAATTTAATCAGGAAGTATGTTCTTGAGCCAAACTCCTTGTACTACATACTTCTAATGACCTGAGGTTATTCGTAATGATCATTTTCAACAAACTACTCCGGAATTCTTTAGCGATAAACTTTTGCAGACACAGACGCGGGCGGCAACGTTAGATAGGTGGTCGGGATCTTGCAATTTTGAAGTGTTGCTAGAATCACGCTGGTGAATTTACCTAAGGTTTTCTCGACTAAACAAGATGTCTCTGAAGTTCCCTTGCACACACATCCTCGACAATTTGCCGGATGGGTTTCTTTGCTATCAGACATTATTTTGGGTGGCATATTCTGATCAATGGCGCATGTGGTGGTAATATATATACATGTATAATGTATAGCAACGTCATACTCTTCATACACGTAACGCACGTTTATACGTCATACGTGAATATACGTCATACACTTAGGTTCCAATTGGCAGTATCGTTGGGTATGATTAAAGCCTGGAACCGTTTTGCGTAGAGGGATTCAGTTTGGTGTTTTTCTCAGAGGTTCGATCTGAACTTTTGTAAGCACAATTCCACCTTCTCGTTTTTATCAAAGGACAACCCTGGAAGGTTCTTTGTAATAGTGGGATTCCCTCTGTAATTTGTTGTCCTTTATTTTTCCAGTATGTTGTTACCACTAGCATTTTGGAGCCCTCAACGGTTCATGCGACTGTTTCTTTTGATTGCTGTTGTAAGGGGTGCCACAATGAATGGATACCCATTGAAAGCTATAGATACGTTGACAAAAGACACTCGTACATCAGGCTATAAGCGAGCACTTCTGTCTATTCTAAGGAATTCACTCTTAGTTGGTAGCTACCTTGTCCCTCTTCGACACAGTATTGGCACCTGACAAGGTGCCCTCATCTAATAGCACATGATTGGCAGGGGATCATAATAGGTTCATTGTGACATCGGTCCAATCGGGCTTCCATTGTTCCCTCCATTTCATACGAATTCCCTCATGTGGCAAGCCTCAACTTTGCCCAGCCACCGGGATGTGATGGGGAATTAAATTATCAAGGACTTGAAGTTCTTACAATTTCTTCAATCTATTATCCTCTTTTTACAACATATTATTATCCTCTTTTTTGAACATATATTATCCTTTACCTGACCGATGACCTACTTGAAAAGTTCGTGCAGAAGTAATTACGCAGGGATTTACGGGCACAAATCAATATGTATTCTTACGAAGAGTTTATTCGTATGCCCAATTTTCCTTTCTTCAATGTTATTTCCCTTTTAAATATATATTTCTTCTGATGATCTTAACAACTCAATATCAACAATTATTGAGTAAAAACTGACCGTAAGTCATCATCCTACGGACTTTTCCCCTACTTCCTACCTACTTAGCTTTCCCCCCTATGTGTCAAAACTGCAATTGTTTACCCTCCCTGACCCCCACCTGTACGTCCCTTCCTTCTCTCTCTTTCGCCTTCCAGCCTTTGTTACCTTAGACTTTCTTGGAAAAGGTGAGTTTTCTATGGTCGGCAAATTCTGTTGCCTCGTTTTGCGACCTAGTGTTCCCTATTCAACTTCAACGCTGGGCACCCATTTCCCACTAATAGAGAATACGAGGGCATGATAAATACTATTCTTGGAAGGTAGGTAGCTTAGAAGATAGCTTACCTGACAATTGATGATTTTGGAAATACGTTGGGGGAACCCTGAAACTTACAGTAGCGAAAAACACCGACCGGTAAGCACTCTCGAATACCTCCCTCCTTGTGGACCCGATCAATTGTGTGCCTGTAGAGAACGAAACCATCGCTCATGCTGCCTGGAAGAAGCACCGAGACGCGTTTGAAGACAGCGGACTTACCAGAATTCTCACTAATTCGAAATCTTGTCACCTTGCGGCTCGAAAACGTTTCGCCTGTGGATAAGTATGTTGACACGATCACACCTACAGCTCACATATTGAAAGAAACGGGTTTGAAGATCGGCGAGGAATGGGTACGAGGTTTACTACTGGCCGGGTTACGAGAACGCTATAACCCTATGATAATGGGAATCGAAAGCTCTGGCATGCACATCACCCGCGATTCGATTAAAGTAAAACTGCTCCATAACGTCGAGAACCCAATCCCCCACCCATCCATACCTACCCAATAAAATGCTGCATTCTACTCCAACAAATCCCAGCACAGCGGTGACACGAAACCTGAAAAGAAGGCGCCCGTGCCTACCGAGAAAATTCGTTGTTTTTCCTGCAACAAAAGCGTTAGATTGTACCGCGTCTGTAAGTTCCAAATTGTCTTCTGACCACGATAATAGTTTAAACAACCACAGAACGTCAGAAAGAATTATTTTCTTAATAATCCCAGCTACCCAAGCCAGCGGTGTATTCAAGTTGAGCGTAAAGGGGAATACCCGAACCGTTTACCTTGCTGCTGAAGCTAACGGTTTTTCGTGGCAAAGACGCCTAGGGCATTTGAGCCGAAACAGAATGGACCAGGTCAAGAACATTTTCACTGGAATCGATGAGGCATCATCCGGCGAACTCCCAGTTCGCAAGTCCAGCAAGAAAAAGTCCAAAGGAGTGTGGATCTAAACCAAGTTAACTTATAATGCCGACTTATAAGGGCCGATGGAATAGAATTCTATCAGAGAAAGTCGATTTTTCTCATGACCGTCGATGATTATTCCATGTATAGCCCTTTGATGTTAGCCAAGAGGCCAAGAAGCGATATTTACTCCAGGGATTTACTCCTTCCATTTATACCTCTTCTCTACTTCCCTGAATCCAAGCGGGAACTACCCACGACAATCAAAGAATTCATCCCACTTGCTGAACAGCAAACCGAAGATCAGACCTAATATTGGTACCGTGTTTGTCAATCGAAAAATGACAAACCTATTGTTACAAAGAGGATCAGCGGTAAAACGTCTTCACACTGAAGTTGCAAGATCCGCTCCTTTGTCAGATTCAACTCCGGACCTGGAGCTGTCCTTGAGGATTCCCGTTCATCTTATATTACCTGTTCCAACGTTTTCAGATACTTCTTCTCCCGAGACCCACTCTGACTATCGTTAAATGCATTCAACTATTGAACTGGCGGTTAAATAAATTTAACAATTGTCTGAGTGGGTCTTGAGATTACTATAGTATAACTGCATCTCAGAAATAAAATATTACCTACCTATATTTCATTTTGCTTCCGAGTCTGCGAAGCAGCGGAAGCCTTGTGTTCACTTTCGTGAGCCAAAAAATTTTTGTCTTCAGAAATCAAAATTTCCACTTGCATTTTGCGTTTCAAAGCCTACTGTACAAATTTGGTTCCGTGTCTGTCGGTCTGTGAGTCTGTGTCTGTCTGTCCGCATTTCCTTGTTACAGCCATAACTTCCACGATTTTGAATTGATTCAGCTCAAATTTTGAGGGATGGTGCGGATAAGGCCCCTTGAGGTCCCATACAAATTTCAACATGATTGATCCAGCGGTACGCCCTGCGCATGCGCTAACGTTAAATTCAACAAACACGCATAACTTTCACAATTTTGATTCAATTTCGCTCAAATTTTCAAGGGTTGTTTGGACAAGGCCTAGTGAGTTCCAGTATGAATTTCAGCATGATCGGACCCTCGGTGCGCTCTGCGCATGCGCTGGCGTGAAATAGATTCAATTTCCTTGTTACAGCCGTAGTAACCAAAGATTTCACCCAATTTCAATGTAATTCTCAGGGATTAAGCGGGTAGGGCCCATTGAGGTCCCATATAAATTTCAACATGATAGAGCCAGCGGTTCGCCCTGCGCATGCGCTAACGTGAAATTTTTCAAACACTCATAACTTTCGCAATTATGTATAATGGACGTAATGTATTATGGACGTAATGTTATGTAATAAGTATGTATATTTCATGTAATGTTATGTAATGTTATGTAATATGTATATTTCACGTTATGTAATGTAATGTAATGTAATGTTATGTAATGTAATGTTATGTTATTTTGCTTCCGAGTCTGTTCTATTTTATAATGGGTCACTCTGATTGTGACGAGGAAGCTCCTGTGCCATCACCTTGGCAGTGTATTTTCAAATATTTCCGTCAAAGAACACTAGGCAAATAGTCAGAAAACTCCCAACCAATGAATCTGTCGTAGTGTAATATATGACGCCCCTGTCTATCATAATTAGGTATATTAATTTTCAATTATCAATTATTTTCCCATTTCAGAAAGTGGATTGCTAAGAAATCTATGTTAATAAATATGTGATAAGTACCAGTGTAACAGACACACACAATAACAGGATGGATATCCATTATTCATTACGCTTACGCACCAGTTCCTTCGGAGCTACAGCTCCTGAGAAGCAGCTCCGAGTTCGTCCCGTTCACTGAAAGGAACCGGTTCCTTGGATCCGGTCGCTCCGGAAGTACACATCTCTATACACACCTCAACAAAGTGGAGTTTTAGAACGGGTCAACGAACAATTGTCGAACGGGCAAGATGTATGCTGGCAGTTACAGGTCTCCCAAAACCAAATTGGGCATAAGCTGTGTCAAATGCCGATGATGTTTGGCAGGGAATGAAACTGAGTTACGCTTACGCACCAGTTCTTTGACCAAGGCCGTGAGTGTCAACAGGAAGATAGAGCTATAACATATAGGTACCAGATCATATCAGATATCTAACAGATATATAAATATCAGGAACACAAACTACCCACTCTATCATACATCGGACATGGCTCCTCCTCCCCTATTGTTGTGGTCTCTTCCAACACCACTCGGCAACTTGTAACTCAACCACCTGCCATCTATTTGGTCTTCTCAGATCTAGGAGAAATCTGTCATTTATCCCCCCATCCCCTCGACCTCTCCTCTACGGCAGTATGGCAAACGGTCTGTAGAGAATTCATTCACAGCTTAAAGCTGTAAGGTTCACAGCTTCATTAAGGATGTCCGAGTCAGGGACTGCGCCTGTTGCTGGAGGTGGATGTCGACACGCTTTGCTTTCCCTCTACCATAATTTCCTTCTTTAATACCCCCACTACCTTGCCAACGCATTTCCTACTCCATAATGACATCCCCATATCCTACTTCCACTTCCTAACACAAAAGCAGGCGAAAAGTCAGGAATTACGTGATGCATAACTAGAACTTTTCGCCACACTGCCTCATTTCAGATCAGCTTGCAGCTTTGTTTTAACTGCAGCAGCCTAACTAGAGAGTCACCAAGCTGTAGATAAGGGAGGTGGTTAGCAAAGGCGTTTTTCTACGAGTAGTAAGTCCATGTAACCAGAAGCTTTGAGGCTTAAGAAAAGCACTAATTCCGATACCTACGTCAATGGGGAAAATTTTCTAATAGGTAGTCACATTGCGATTTTAAACCATTCATCGTTAAAGTTCCCCCAAAACCGGAAATAGGGTACGGGGATGTAACGCTATTGAGTAGGAAATGGGGTGGCAATGTAGTGAGGGTAGGAAAGGGGAAGTTATGATTGAGGGAGCGCTAGCGTGTCGACATCCATCTTCAGCAACAGGCGGAGTCCCCGACTCGGATATCCTAAATCAGGCTGTGAACCTGACAGCCTATACGTTGTAAATGAATTCTAGCGAGATTGTTTGTCATTCTGTCGTAGATGAGAGGTGACAGGGACGGGAAGGAATGACCGATTTCTCCTAAAACTGAGAAGGGCAAATAGATAGTGAGTGATGGCGAGTGAGTGGGGTCACGAATTTCCAAACTGTGTTGGAAAAGACTTCAACAATAGAAAAAGAGCGGCCAAGTCCGATAATTGGATGAGTAATGTACATGATACGATTACTAACTTCCTGTTAACACTCACGGAATTTAGCACAAAAAAATCTTTTATAACCCTGGATTTGACCTCACTGGGTACCTATACCCCGGGGGGCCTTTTTACTTGAACTTTATTTCAGTCCTGTAGTCCCTGTAGGCTTCAAATGATTATTATCAGAGGTGAACAGCTAACCGCTGGTCGGGTAAACACATGCAAGCTTTTCAAAGCTTGTACTGTTGCCCGCGCGAGACAAGAACGAGGGACGCCACGAACTTTTATCCCGAACCGGACACCCCCGAGAGAATTAAAATAACCTTTTTGCAAACTCAATTTTATTCCCTGCCACACTTTTACACATGCAACCATAGGAAAGAGCATTAGTATGAGCGATTTCCTTCTTCAAACCGTCTCCAGTGGAGAAATGAATAAGGTACCTTGCGTTCACGGTACTGGCACTATAATACCTACTGTTGTTTATGCATCCTGCAATGGCTTTAAAATGACAGGTTGATAACATGAATTTGTTGTTTAGATTTCAAATAAAACATCGCTGAAGGAGGCCGGGACCCTAAAAGTTCTGAATTCTCAATTAATCAAGAACGGTATCTTGAATTAAAAATGCTTCAGTATGGAAACATCTAATGAGAGGTTGAATTTAGATCGTGCGACGAGCACTATGTATTTTCGTATTATAAGATAGAGTTTGTACACATCTGGAAATAGGCATTTTTAGCCGCCGCATAGCCTATCCGTCGAAGCGGCGAATCTGGCGAACGAATTTTGCTACTTGGGTTGAATTATGAGATCATTAGAATAGTAATAATCAGGCCGGGAGGGAGAGTGTACCTGCCGAATCGTAATTTATTAGAGTAGCCGCCACCAATTAGAGCTATGAGCCGATTGTTTCTAAGGGGCACAATCCGCATAGCCGGATTCTTACTTGAAGGCGCTAAGTCACCATGGGTAATGCGGTCGATCCCGGACCAGGTCACTTTACTTTCTGACCCCCTAAATCACCATTTATCGTGTTGCCAATGTTTATTGTTCGATTTCACGACTCAAGAGCAATGACATTATTTAAGGAAAAGTCCCAGTTGTGCAGCTTACCTTATGAGCTGAGACCATCAAAATGTGGCACTGTTTTTTACGAAATGTGGCACCACAAAATGTGGCAATGTGGCACTTAGTTTGGCCGAATGTGGCATTTTTTTCAGCCAAAACAAAAGAAAAAATATCAGCACGCTGTTTATAGTTAGGTACCTAAGAAGCAGTATGTACTAGTAGTATTAGTAGTAGCAGCAGCGGTGGTGTAGAAAAAATGGCACTTACTCAGGGCTTCCTGGACAGTTTGGACGATGGTTGAAGCATTAGTTTTCTCCAATTGAGCCACATGGATAAGATGACCTTTTTGGGCACGGTCAGGGTCCAATTTTCCAACAACGACGTTAGCGATGTATCGTCCGCATGAGTACGTCGCTTCGTCTACGCTGAGCCAGATCCATGATTCACCAATGTCCTTGCGAATATCCTCCAAGTTCTAGAAAAAAATTAGAATAATTATTAGATAAATTTTTTATGATTTCAAATAGGTACCAATAATTAGAAAATATCAAAATTAAACGTTGGCTACCTTTTCACACAGCTGAGGTACGATTCGTCGTAGTGCTCACGCTTGGCAATTTGACGCTGCAATATTTGTCGAAAACGTCACGCAGGGCACCGTTCTCCAGTTTGTGTAAGGGAATTCCTTCTTTAAGAAAAGCCAGGATGACATCTTTCGAAAATTCCTGGACCTCAGGCTTTTCCATTGACACCACATCTTTAAGGAGCTGCTGCTGTTTCCGATCAGCACTCGGAGCCCTCGCTCTTGCCTGGTGCACCTCGCTTTTCTTGTGAACGTCGAATTGGCACTTCTTCTTAAAATATACTGTAAAATACAAGACATACTGATTACACTGGATTTTACATACTGTAAAATAAATACAAGAAAAACGTTCAATCAGTACCAATACTTCGGAATGGAGAGGAAAGAAAATTACGAAATTATGTCGGTTTACAGTGGGGGATTTATGGCTTGTAATCAACGTGAAGAAATGACTTTGAAACAAAAATCTTGCTCTAGCTTCAATGCAATGAATTTGAGGAAAGTTAACTGTATACAGTTACCTATAGGTAAACTACATAGAAGAAGAGTTCCTTAAGGGAAACTTGATAGAAAACTTACCATTTTCGTGCACAGCTTGCAGAATATCTTCCCATCTTCAACGGAAAAATTGCTGTCACCAAGAATCCACTTCCTATACAGGGTCACGTTTGAACTAGAACCTCTAGGCATATTGAAGATTGAAGAAAATCGAAAATGAGCGCGATGTTTACAGTAACAAACTTCAGCTTGGTATGAAGGAATTGGGAAGGGAAATGGTATATATATACGAGGTAGAGAATGATGAGTACACATGCACTCCCGAACACAATCGTGCACTGGACTCTCTAATCCGGATCATCAGGAACAATGGGCGAAGACCTGTGGTGAGCTCGAGCTAAGTGCTCTTCACCCTCCCAATAATCACTAATCCTAATCCCTTACCTGGTTTCAGTTGACAACCGTAGGTACGTCATATTGCTTCCGAGTCTGCGAAGCAGCGGAAGCCTTGTGTTCACTTTCGTGAGCCAAAAAATTTTTGTCTTCAGAAATCAAAATTTCCACTTGCATTTTGCGTTTCAAAGCCTACTGAACAAATTTGGTTCCGTGTCTGTCGGTCTGTGAGTCTGTGAGTCTGTCCGCATTTCCTTGTTACAGCCATAACTTCCACGATTTTGAATTGATTCAGCTCAAATTTTGAGGGATGGTGCGGATAAGGCCCCTTGAGATCCCATACAAATTTCAACATGATTGATCCAGCGGTACGCCCTGCGCATGCGCTAACGTTAAATTCAACAAACACGCATAACTTTCACAATTTTGATTCAATTTCGCTCAAATTTTCAAGGGTTGTTTGGACAAGGCCTAGTGAGTTCCAGTATGAATTTCAGCATGATCGGACCGTCGCTGCGCTCTGCGCATGCGCTGGCGTGAAATAGATTCAATTTCCTTGTTACAGCCGTAGTAACCAAAGATTTCACCCAATTTCAATGTAATTCTCAGGGATTAAGCGGGTAGGGCCCATTGAGGTCCCATATAAATTTCAACATGATAGAGCCAGCGGTTCGCCCTGCGCATGCGCTCTGTCTGTCTGTCTGTCCTTCTATGCACGGCCAAACGGCTCGACGGATATCGACCAAATTTGGCACGAATATCCAGTAGGCTCCCAAGTTGTGCAACGTCGCATTTTTAATTCCCTGACCATAGCGGAACTATGGTCGACCATGGTAAACTCCTGAATGGCTTGACGGATATCGACCAAATTTGGCACGAATATCCAGTAGGCTCCCAAGTTGTGCAACGTCGCATTTTTAATTCCCTGACCATAGCGGAACTATGGTCGACCATGGTCAACTTCGTTAATTGAAATGGTAACCCCTATTTTTTATCGCGTATTCGTAATCTACGTGAAATAGATTCAATTTCCTTGTTACAGCCGTAGTAACCAAAGATTTCACCCAATTTCAATGTAATTCTCAGGGATTAAGCGGGTAGGGCCCATTGAGGTCCCATATAAATTTCAACATGATAGAGCCAGCGGTTCGCCCTGCCCATGCGCTCTGTCTGTCTGTCTGTCCTTCTATGCACGGCCAAACGGCTCGACGGATATCGACCAAATTTGGCACGAATATCCAGTAGGCTCCCAAGTTGTGCAACGTCGCATTTTTAATTCCCTGACCATAGCGGAACTATGGTCGACCATGGTCAACTCCTGAATGGCTTGACGGATATCGACCAAATTTGGCACGAATATCCAGTAGGCTCCCAAGTTGTGCAACGTCGCATTTTTAATTCCCTGACCATAGCAGAACTATGGTCGACCATGGTCAACTTCGTTAATTGAAATGGTAACCCCTATTTTTTATCGCGTATTCGTAATCTACGTGAAATTCTATCTACGGTCGACCCTTCGGACTACCCCCGCGGTCGACCATAGCGCATCCATGGGCCCCTCCATGGTCGAATCCCGAATTGCTCAACGGATATCGACCAAATTCGGCACGAATATCCAGTAGGCTCCCAAGTTGTGCAACGTCGCATTTTTAATTCCCAGACCATAGCGGAACTATGGTCGACCATGGTCAACTTCGTTAATTGAAATGGTAACCCCTATTTTTTATCGCGTATTCGTAATCTACGTGAAATTCTATCTACGGTCGACCCTTCGGACTACCCCCGCGGTCGACCATAGCGCATCCATGGGCCCCTCCATGGTCGAATCCCGAATTGCTCAACGGATATCGACCAAATTCGGCACGAATATCCAGTAGGCTCCCAAGTTGTGCAACGTCGCATTTTTAATTCCCAGACCATAGCGGAACTATGGTCGACCATGGTCAACTTCGTTAATTGAAATGGTAACCCCTATTTTTTATCGCGTATTCGTAATCTACGTGAAATTCTATCTACGATCGACCCTTCGGACTACCCCCGCGGTCGACCATAGCGCATCCATGGGCCCCTCCATGGTCGAATCCCGAATTGCTCAACGGATATCGACCAAATTTGGCACGAATATCCAGTAGGCTCCCAAGTTGTGCGACGTCGCATTTTTAATTCCCTGACCATAGCGGAACTATGGTCGACCATGGTCAACTCCTGAATGGCTTGACGGATATCGACCAAATTTGGCTCGAATATCCAGTAGGCTCCCAAGTTGTGCAACGTCGCATTTTTAATTCCCTCACCATAGCGGAACTATGGTCGACCATGGTCAACTTCGTTAATTGAAATTGTAACCCCTATTTTTTATCGCGTATTCGTAATCTACGTGAAATTCTATCTACGATCGACCCTTCGGACTACTCCCGCGGTCGACCATAGCGCATCCATGGGCCCCTCCATGGTCGAATCCCGAATTACTCAACACCAAATTTGGCACCAATATCCGGTAGCCTCCCAAGTTGAACGTAGGCGCATTTTTAATTCCCTGACCATAGCGGAAATATGGTCGACCATGGTCAACTCCTGAATGGCTTGACGGATTTTGATAAAATTGGGCACAAATACCCGGTAGGCTATGGGATTTTTCCGTCGTTTGTTGGTTCCACGATACTGCGTACAGCGAATCTCGGATAGCGAGCGAAGCGAGCGGTCAGGCTAGTTATGTATAATGGACGTAATGTATTATGGAAGTCATGTTATGTATAATATGTATAATATGTATATTTCATGTAATGTTATGTAATGTTATGTTATGTAATGTAATGTTATGTAATATGTATATTTAACGTTATGTAATGTTATGTAATGTAATGTTATGTTATGTTATTTTGCTTCCGAGTCTGTTCTATTTTATAATGGGTCACTCTGATTGTGACGAGGAAGCTCCTGTGCCATCACCTTGGCAGTGTATTTTTCTTGGCATTCTCGGGCGTTACAACAAAAAAAATCTCAAAACTCCTTAAAACTTGGCTCAAAAGAGGCAAAATATGGCACAAAATGTGGCATTTTCCCAGAAATCAACAAAATGTGGCATTTGACCGAAAAATGGCCCGAATGTGGCATTTCAGTGTGGCGCCGTGGCAATGTGGCATTTGAAAGTCTTTGCTTATGAGTGAATTGTTGTGTGACACAACGGTTTTTAATTACTTCTTAACTGATTTTTAAGTTTAAAAGTTAGAATTCGAACACTTTCTTCGAGTGTCCGTATTTGTAACGTTCAAAATAATAAAACTGATTAGGCGAATTCCGGTGAAACTGTGAGGAAATCCACGTAAAACTATACGATTTGAGTATTTCTGAAGGTACTTACCTACCTGTAAGTTAGTTACGAAATAAGATCCATTGCATTATTTCGACGGGCCACCCCGAAATTGAAAACTCAAATATGTAGGTACGCAAGCAATTAACATAATTATACATAATTATGTACCTACCTATTAGTCAGGAAAGTAATTGACAACTCATACCTATAAGTGCTCATTTAAATAGGTTTATCAAAATCAAACAAGGTTTATTAAAATCATAGAAAATTACGTAGGTTTCTACTGGCGCATTTATTAGAAGAATAAAAAATGAAGGATGTTGGGAGAGGCAAACCATTCCAGTTGCATGCATTGATCCACAGCTTTCTGAAGTAATAGTAAAGAAAAGCAAGTAGTAGTAAACCGAGTAGCAGACAAGCAATAGTAGTAAGTAAAGAAAAAGATACAATTGGTTAGGTTCTTAGTACGTCAAAACTAATTAAAGATACTCCTACCTCTACCAGAATCTACCCTAAACAAACAACCAGTTACTGCATTGCAAAGCATTGCTGCATTTCAATGAATCATGCCAATATGCGTAGGAACTCAAAAAACATTCTACTACACACAAGGGACAGGACGAAAAGCAAATTTGTTATAAACCTGAGGCTGGAAAAGTGAAGAATGACAACTTCGTTTCGGCTTTTTCGCCCCAACGAAATGAATTATTACACACTGCCACGGACCTTAAGTAGGTTCGCGGAGAACACGTTTTCCACTTATAAAACGCTTCTGACAATAAACAAAATACACTGCCAAGGTGATGGCACAGGAGCTTCCTCGTCACAATCAGAGTGACCCATTATAAAATAGAACAGACTCGGAAGCAAAATAACATAACATTACATTACATTACATAACATTACATAACGTTAAATATGCATATTACATAACATTACATTACATAACATAACATTACATAACATTACATGAAATATACATATTATACATAACATGACTTCCATAATACATTACGTCCATTATACATAACTAGCCTGACCGCTCGCTTCGCTCGCTATCCGAGATTCGCTGTACGCAGTATCGTGGAACCAACAAACGACGGAAAAATCCCATACCCTACCGGGTATTTGTGCCCAATTTTATCAAAATCCGTCAAGCCATTCAGGAGTTGACCATGGTCGACCATATTTCCGCTATGGTCAGGGAATTAAAAATGCTCCTACGTTCAACTTGGGAGGCTACCGGATATTGGTGCCAAATTTGGTCGATATCCGTTGAGCAATTCGGGATTCGACCATGGAGGGGCCCATGGATGCGCTAAGGTCGACCGCGGGGGTAGTCCGAAGGGTCGATCGTAGATAGAATTTCACGTAGATTACGAATACGCGATAAAAAATAGGGGTTACCATTTCAATTAACGAAGTTGACCATGGTCGACCATAGTTCCGCTATGGTCAGGGAATTAAAAATGCAACGTTGCACAACTTGGGAGCCTACTGGATACTCGTGCCAAATTTGGTCGATATCCGTTGAGCAATTCGGGATTCGACCATGGAGGGGCCCATGGATGCGCTAAGGTCGACCGCGGGGGTAGTCCGAAGGGTCGATCGTAGATAGAATTTCACGTAGATTACGAATACGCGATAAAAAATAGGGATTACCATTTCAATTAACGAAGTTGACCATGGTCGACCATAGTTCCGCTATGGTCAGGGAATTAAAAATGCGACGTTGCACAACTTGGGAGCCTACTGGATACTCGTGCCAAATTTGGTCGATATCCGTCAAGCCATTCAGGAGTTGACCATGGTCGACCATAGTTCCGCTATGGTCAGGGAATTAAAAATGCGACGTTGCACAACTTGGGAGCCTACTGGATATTCGTGCCAAATTTGGTCGATATCCGTTGAGCAATTCGGGATTCGACCATGGAGGGGCCCATGGATGCGCTATGGTCGACCGCGGGGGTAGTCCGAAGGGTCGATCGTAGATAGAATTTCACGTAGATTACGAATACGCGATAAAAAATAGGGGTTACCATTTCAATTAACGAAGTTGACCATGGTCGACCATAGTTCCGCTATGGTCAGGGAATTAAAAATGCGACGTTGCACAACTTGGGAGCCTACTGGATATTCGTGCCAAATTTGGTCGATATCCATCAAGCCATTCAGGAGTTGACCATGGTCGACCATAGTTCCGCTATGGTCAGGGAATTAAAAATGCGACGTCGCACAACTTGGGAGCCTACTGGATATTCGTGCCAAATTTGGTCGATATCCGTCAAGCCATTCAGGAGTTGACCATGGTCGACCATAGTTCCGCTATGGTCAGGGAATTGAAAATGCGACGTTGCACAACTTGGGAGCCTACTGGATATTCGTGCCAAATTTGGTCGATATCCGTCGAGCCGTTTGGCCGTGCATAGAAGGACAGACAGACAGACAGAGCGCATGCGCAGGGCGAACCGCTGGCTCTATCATGTTGAAATTTATATGGGACCTCAATGGGCCCTACCCGCTTAATCCCTGAGAATTACATTGAAATTGGGTGAAATCTTTGGTTACTACGGCTGTAACAAGGAAATTGAATCTATTTCACGCCAGCGTATGCGCAGAGCGCACCTAGGGTCCGATCATGCTGAAATTCATACTGGAACTCACTAGGCCTTGTCCAAACAACCCTTGAAAATTTGAGCGAAATTGAATCAAAATTGTGAAAGTTATGCGTGTTTGTTGAATTTAACGTTAGCGCATGCGCAGGGCGTACCGCTGGATCAATCATGTTGAAATTTGTATGGGACCTCAAGGGGCCTTATCGGCACCATCCCTCAAAATTTGAGCTGAATCAATTCAAAATCGTGGAAGTTATGGCTGTAACAAGGAAATGCGGACAGACTCACAGACTCACAGACTCACAGATTCACAGACTCACAGATTCACAGACTCACAGACTCACAGACTCACAGACCGACAGACACGGAACCAAATTTGTTCAGTAGGCTTTGAAACGCAAAATGCAAGTGGAAATTTTGATTTCTGAAGACAAAAATTTTTTGGCTCACGAAAGTGAACACAAGGCTTCCGCTGCTTCGCAGACTCGGAAGCAAAACGGAGAAATGAAAGCCCCAGTACTGGGCAATTATAAGATAGAGCCGGTTGTGATGGGACCCCTATGGCGTCACGCTTCCCCCTCCAAGCAGCGCGAGCACGCCTGTCTCTACACGCCTGGGGGACATCCGGGGTGTCCAAGCGGGCTAGAGCATCGATCTCCATATCCCCGTTTGGGATAAACGTTCAAGGCGTCCCTGGTTCTTGTCTCGCGCGGGCAACAGTACAAGCTTTGAAAAGCTAGCATGTGCTTACCCGACCAGCAATTAGCTCCACCTCTGATCGAATCATGTGAAGCCTACAGGGACTTTAGTTGAAATAATAAGTAGTGTCTAGCTTTCGAATAACCCCCCCAGATATACCGAGTAAAGTCAAATCCAGGGGGGAAAAAACTCGATGGTATTACAAAATTAAGTAAAACAGGCCCATCATAGATAAACAGGTAGATAAGTTTTAATTTGTAGAACCAGAACAGGCATTACAATCATTAAAATAGCCACAATATTATAAATAAATTTAGTGGATGAAATGATAAACACTCCACGACAAAAAAAGACTTATACAATGTCAGCAGCTATACTTCATATAAAAAAACTCCTGCATGGAGTATAATTCGGCCTCAGTGAGCAGAGACTTAATTTTCCTCTTGAATGCGCCCACTGGTAGATTTCGCCGAGACTCGGGTAGGTGGTTGAAGAATCAAGTGCTATGTAACATAGCTGTCACATAGTTGTGTCGGATTCGAACTGAGTGATGTGGTAAGACGAGTTACTGGAGGAGGCAAATTATTTCACGAGCGAGTCTTGTAGTATTGTAACTCATTACTGCCCTGGAACACACTCGAATTCTTCACAAATGCTAAGGTGCTACCTATATGCGAACAAGACCGATGAGGTAAGGCATTTCAGCTTTTTTAATAAGCCTCTACAAGTTTCATTGAAATTCTAGCTGAAAATAATTCTCAATGCTGCTTTTTGCAACTTGAATATTTTAATGATTTCCCCCGAGCCACCCCACAGGACTATACAGTAGGACGACCTACTCATGAAAAAGGCAAAGAAAACTGACCTTAGGACTGGCAAAGAGATCTTCCTTGGAAGGCGACACAGAACAAAGTTACAGGATGAAAGCATTGAGCATAAAGCACTGATATGACAGCTCCAGGATAGCCTGTTGTCAATTAATACTCATTCCCAAAAAAACTATAGAGTCATTCAGCCTTCCATTCAGGTAAAACTGAATCATGCAGCTTATACCACTCACAGGTGGAATCCATCCGTGGCTAGGAGACCAGCTTGCAGACAGCAGTTTGCCAGGTTGGTGTCATTACTTGGCGGAACAACGTAAAGGAAACACAGATTATGGTGGGGGGGGGGGGGGGTGATAAAAATACCTACAATCCTACGGCTTTTGAAATGGCTTCAGATGCACGTGGCACGTGACCACACGTACGTGGTTGGTAGTACTATGAAGAGTAGAAGGGGTGGAGTAACTGATACCACTTGCAGAGGTGGTCTCATGGTCTCATCTAGCGGCGTTGCAGTTAATGACTCGAGGGGGAGGAGGGGGGTCTCGATCTTAGGGAGGTTTGGTTTGCTCGGGGGTACCACCCGTAGGGTTAATACTGAGGGGCCTTGCGGGTAGAGGATACACGATGCAACGTGTTCTCATGAGGGGATGAAACTGACAATTCAAGTAAATCGTAGGCTTTTGAGACGGCTTTAAACAATTCAACTCTATCAAAATTTAGCACGCAGCTAAAGTGTATTTTGCGGGCAAAACAAGGGGGAGAAGGTAGTTTTAAACTGGCCCTAATGCTAGAGCGATCCATCGAACCTATGAATAGGAATGCACATGGTTCCTGTATGGCTGATGCTCACCGACAGGTAAAAAAAGGGTTTGGTTGGGGATGGGAATCCACATGTTCCAAACTCACAGTTTGCTGGTCGTCTTCACACATTCATAGGGCAGCTACTTCCATTGCACTAGGTTGCGACTAAGGGTCGTCTTTTATACCGCTAGTACTTATACTTAAAGCTTCCCACTATTGAGTCAGCTTTCGCTGTTGCCTTTGTGAAGTCTTCCGTCCCTGGAGGGTCTTTGATGGTGCCTTCTTGAGGTCTTCGGTGCCCAAGGGGTCTTTGCTGTCGCCTCAGTGAGGTCTCCGGTGCCTGCAGGTGCTTTGTAGGTCTTTGGGGTCCTCCCAACTGACTGAGGAGGGCTAGGGGTTTCTCGCTTAATGAGGATCACAGGTGTTCGAAATTAGACAACTTCGAAATGTTGATCTCTTGTAGAGATGTTCTGATTGGTTTAGCCAAGTTTCGAACACGATTTGCTGAACAATGAGTTAGGGACGGAATGTTCTAGAACTGGTGTCATTTGGCTTAGCTGTGTGAAGCCTCGTTTTGTGGTGTTGTTTAGGTTAGGTTAGCTTACGCCTGTAGGACGCGTCATGGATGTCGTTTGACAGCTTGCCTTGTGGAGGTCGGTTGACAGCTTGCCTCGGGGAGGTCGTTTGATAGCTCGCCTCATGGAGATCGGGTGACAGCTTGCCTCATGGAGGTCCTGTGACAGCTCTCCTTGTGGGGATCCTTCGACAGCTTGCATCGAGTAGGTTAGAGACAGCTTGCCTCCTTTAGGTTCTGAAGGGTTGTCGGTTTTCGTCAAGTTGACCGACTGACAGCTGGATTTTGGTTTATTATTCTGTGAATAATACAC
Organism: Leptopterna dolabrata; assembly: GCA_954871275.1. NCBI lineage: Eukaryota > Metazoa > Arthropoda > Insecta > Hemiptera > Miridae > Leptopterna > Leptopterna dolabrata. Next base: position 129,913,820 of record OX940974.1, on the reverse strand, counting down.
CTATGTAATCGCTCAGCAAAAAATGTTTATAACACCCCCTCAAAATTTGTTCTTTTACGTTTCAAGGTGCATAGATTCCAAAAATGCAATGTCCGTTCGCCGTCCACCGTACGCTGTACGTCGCCCGCCATCCACCGTCCGCCGTATCACGTGTACCGGCTTCATTTTTGGTATAAAAAAGTCGTTCTTTCGCACACATGCTCCATTTGGGCCCTAGTTGTGTCCCGAAACTTTTCAGCCCGATCGGAATATACCCAGGGATGCTATGAGTGAAAATGTGTGTAAACATAGGTACTTTTTGTGTTTTAGTAACATGTTAGTAGCATGAGCTTTTGAGGTATCGTTTTCCATGTTTTTGGGGACGACAAGACCGATTATGAAGTCGATTTTGACCAAAGATTGGAAAATAGAGGTTCTACCAAATGTTCAGCTCCCAAAATTGATTTTTTATGAGTCAAAAACCTGGGAAATCGTTTGAAATCACCATCAATTTGTATAATAACACTGGAAGTAGTATCAACACGTGGATCAAGACGATTAAATGGAACTACCAATGACCGAAGATAAATTGAAAAAAAAAAGGAGCGCACCTGATTCGTGTTTTCGGAGCCGAAAATGGTGGAAACCATCAGAAATAGGTATTTCAATTATTTCACATGAATTAAACAATAAATGAACAGCCAGCATTTCTCTAGGTATGTTCAGTAGAATAATAAACCCATGTGACTAGGACTATGCAGCGTTTTGACAGGTAGATGTAGAGGTCGTGGAGGTTTTGAAAGCTTGCCTTTTGTAGGTTTTTGACAGAGGCTCATCTGGACAGAGAGTTCTGGACCGTTCTATCCAAGCCAAGCCCCTTTTTGTGCGTTTGGACAGTGCCAGAACTGGTCCTGGATCGAGAGTTAGCTGTTTGGACAGACAGACCAGGACCGTTCGGATTTTTTGAGGACTGTTGATCCTGCACATGTGTACTCGATGCTTCTACCTTCAACTTATGTGAAATGTTACGCTGCTTCAGGTTATCCGTTTGGAATCATCAGCACGCATTTGGACAGACACAGTTCTGGACTCAATCGTGGACCGTTCTATCCCCTCATTTTCAGAATGCAGTTCCATCCCGGGCTGGTCCAGGACTGCCCGTCCGAACAAACCAACGTCGCCTCGTGTGGATTTTGACAGGTTGCCTCATGCACGTTCCTGAAAATCCGCTGTATAGGCTGTTGACAGGTCACCACATGTAGGTCGGACGTGTTGGTTTGGGTCTGAGGTGGGCGTGGTCAAGACTTCAAACTGAACCAATGAGCGACAGGCCTTTTGTGTGTGATTCTTGTTGAAGATTGTTATTAGTTTTTATCACTGGTGGCTCCCTCACTTTCTTTTGCTCTTCACCCCAGTGTTTCCCACGCTTGAAGGGGTCTCCCTCGCTGGACTTTTTCACCCCTCAGCACTTTGTAGTGTAGGTAGTCTTTGCAGGGTAGGTGGCTGCATTCCCTCTCCTGTGTGTGTTCCTCGTGGCCAATATCATTCTCGGTGTTTCTTTGGCGGCGCTTCTAATTATTATCTGAGGTAGGTTATTGATATTTTCGTGATTTCCCACATTGAGTTCTGCTTTCGCGAATGCCTCTCAGGGTGTGGTATAGCTTGATGGAGTGTCAAGTTGGGAGAATCGGCAGATCTTGAAACTGGTCTTAGGTTTCGTCACCAGGCCCCACTTCAGTGCATCTCCGTCTCTGTCTTCAGTGCATCTCGTGTTTCAAATAAGTTGAATGTGGCTATAGGGTGAGAAAGTAAGAGTTTTGTTTCCCTGAAACGTCTCGACTGTTGCACGAGGTCGGTGGAGCCAAGGGCTGTGCTCGGAGCATTATTGTACGAGGTCGATGGAGTCGAGGGTGGTGCGGGGGGGGGGGGGGGGGGCTGCTGGGAGCATTATTGTACGAGGCCGATGGAGCCGAGGGCGGCGCAAGGGAGCTCCTGGGAGCATTTGATTGTACTTTTGGGTGACTGCGCCTGACAACTTCGTATCAGTAAATTCCTGGCCAAGAATTCTTCCACTGAACCAGCAGTACTTGGCTGCTTCTTGGTACATGGTAATTCCTTTGTCTTGCAGATACTGCCCAACCTCTCTCCGAGCTTGGAATTTCACACCATCAGGTGAATAATAGTAGATACCCACTACCTTATTATTGCTTCCTTTTTTGGGACAGCTCCTTCTCTCCTCCAACCATCAACCAACAGCTCAAGAAAAAGATGTCAGGCCCTATGTGGCGGGTTGTGATCGGATCTGGAGGAACATGTAGATGGTCCAGTGGGTGGGTCGTTTTAGTCATCACTAAAATTGAATGATTCTGGGGATTGATGATTCCAATTATGTGCCGTTTTCCGTCTTTGGTCGTGGTTACGGCGATGTGTAACGTTCTCCGGTGATGTGTAGCGTTGTGTGGCGTTGCGCGCGCGCGCGCGTGTGTGTGTGTGTGTCTTGTCTAGTTTCGTCGTTAGTTCGATCCTACAGCAGGTTGTTCTAATTTTTCAATTTATTCATGGTACTGGTGTCGTGATCGCGTTGATTTCTGTAGAGGTGGTCGTCAACATATGGTGGTCCTGAAAGGAACTAATGATATAAATACGTGGGAGCCGAGATTATGAGGGTTTCTCTCGGCCCACAATAGGTACGCCTGCAATGTCAAGCAAGTTAAACCGGCGCACTCTCCAGCAGTGCAGATTGCTGTGGTTCTATTTTCGTGTCAGCTACTATAGTTGAGTCATCCGTTTCCAAAGGTCATGAAGAGAAATCGAGAAAAACGCGAAAATTTTTCCTGGTGAAAAAATAAAGCAAAAAAAAAAAAGTAAAAATACTCAGCATGGAAGAAAGGGAGTCTCCCTTTCTTCCATGAATGCTCAGAAAACGAGAACCAGCTTAGTAGGAAAGGGTCTGCGGACAAAATGACGGGTTTTGGAACCGGGTCCAGGCTACTATAGATTCTAACATACAAATTGACGGCTTTTGGAAGTGGAAATATTTAGCAGGTTTTACACCAGAAGGAGCACCATGTATAACGAGTTTTGGAAACTTATCAAGCTTACTTTTCCAATTTTGGAGGTTAAAAAAAATGGTTTAGACTTTTAAAACAGTGTCAGAATTGAAGCTCAGGCCATTCTGAATCCAACGATACCCCTAACTCAATTTTTTCAAGAAACGGAATTAACGGCTTTTAGAAATCAGTGACTCAGTTGTAGGTATGTAGTTGTAATTAGTATTTTAATTATATAATTTATTAGTTATCTAGATGGTTACATTTGAATGAAACGTGAAGAATATGTCTTGGCCAGCCCAGACATATATGATAGATGATCATGTTGTTGAATCTGATCATCAGAAATAATGTGAGAATCGGACAGGGCGGGTTTTACTGGGAGGTTGTTGGGGGAAGGTTTGGTCGTAGTCAAACAAATATGGGGGTGTCATGGTCTTGATAACCTGGTTTGGATGAAACCAGGTAGGAGAACATAGGTTTCGTAAATTTAGTAGGTATTCCATTTTGGGTCAGGTGTTTTGTCTCGGAATGCAGAAGGGTGAATGTAGAAAAAGCAAAATTTTGGGAAATCAGGAGCACTACAAAATTTGTTATTTCTGGATCCTTTTTTATTCATAGAATTTTAGTATAAACTTTTATATTAATTTGTATCAGGTAATACTAATTAAGTTATACCTGAAAATCTAGATTTTCTTGTAACATTCCCCCTATTTCTGTCCCTGTATTGACCAGTAATAACTATGGAAACATTCGCCAGTGAAGTAACTGAGCATTCGCCTTTTCACATGTTCCAACCCATAAGTTTACTATGTTTGTATGTCAAAAGGTAAATGTACGTCCCTGTTTCACTGGGAGGTTTTTGGATTATCAATGTGTTTTTCCAAACCAATAGGTACTATCTTGTGCAACGCACGGACAACCAAGCCAGAGATATACAGGGTGTCTCACTTATGATCCGAAAAACTTCACCTACGTGTTCTACAACTAATTTCCAACAAAAAGTGTTCTATAAAGTTTTTTTTGTAAACCATTAAAAACCTGAGTTTTTTCAATGTAAAGATTTTTTTCGTGTTTTCGACCTTTGGTCACTGAAAAGGCCATAACTCCCTTAATATGAAGAGCAAAACCAAATCTGAGTACACCGTTGGAAAGAGCGTTAACTTTCCCGTCTTTTCAGTCTATAACAACAATTTTTTGAAGGCAACTTGAGGGTGAAAAATGAACCCGAAAAGTTAATTTCGTCAAATCTTGAAAACTGCCTGTTTTTCAAACGCTCATTAGTTCACCATAATTCTAGTGATAAGTTATAGCCTCAGCTTTCCAACGGTATAGTCAGTTTTTATTTTTTAGAGGAAACGTTTTTGAGAAAATTGAGTTTGTATGCCAAAAAACGTGTGTTTTCAGGCACATTTGAGGGTTTTTTCTTGGGGAAAAAACTGCATGACTAACAGGATTGGAGGCGGATTTACGTAATTTTTTACGCTGAATCTAATGGTGACATATCCAGACCTTCCTAGCAACGTCGCTCGTCTGTCGATGGGATTGTTTGCGAAAAGTTGTGTGTTGAACAGAGTGATCTGTTGTTTGTTGTGATGTCCTCTTCTTAGCGTTGATAAGAAAATCGTCCTGAGGAAAAAATCTACGTACAAAGTTGACTCTCTGTTCGACCGAGTTCACCATCACGTTCAATCCGTTCTTCCGTTTCGTTCGATCCAGTTTCCTGTGTTGCAATTTTTCAAAGTTTTTTTTTCCACTATGGCTCCATTCACTTATACCGTCAAAGAGTTCGTCGATATGATTTTCGTAATGGTTACCTACGCTAACGGAAACGCATCAGCAGCGGCAAGAGAGTACGTAAATACTTCAAGCACATACCGTATTCTCTCATTTATCTATCTGGTTGAACTGATGCGTTTGCGGTTCACTTTTGTAGGTGGATCGGCCAAACCGGACCAGTCCTTTGACTACCACGCAGTCCTGACCTCACACCCTTGGATTTCTACTTTTGGGGAAATTTTAAATCCAAGGTATATATGCAGGCAGAATTGAGTCGAAGGACCATTTAGTCGACCGAATTCTCGAGTGCGGGGATCTGATTCGCCAGAACCACCGTGAGCTTCAACATGCGGTGGACTCCATTCGAAGACGAGCGACCTTTTGCATCCGCGAGAACGGGGGACATTTTGAACAGCTGATCTAATTATTTTATTTTGAGAAGGCCGTCGCTCAAACATAAATTTCCAAAGTACCTAATGCCGTTGACTTGACATTCCCTACATCCTGAATTGAGATTCCCTACACCCTGAAAAAAAAACACGTTTTTTCGCATACAGACTCAATTTTCTCAAAAAAGTTCGCTTTAAAAAATAAAAACTGACTATACCGTTGGAAAGCTGAGGCTTTTGCGCATTTTTTAGGCTTACAGGCTATACTTATCACCAGAATTATGGGGGACTAATGAGCGTTTGACAAACAGGTAGTTTCAAGATTTGACGAAATTAACTTTTCGAGCTCATTTTTCACCCTCAAGTTCCCTTCAAAAAATTATTGTTAGAGGCTGAAAAGACGGGAAATTCAACGCTCTTTCCAACGGTTTACTTAGATTCGGTTTTACTCTTAATATTAAGGGAGTTATGGCCTTTTCAGTGACCAAAGGTCGAAAACACGAAAATAATCTTAACAGTGAAAAAACTCAGGTTTTTAGTGGTTTACAAAAAACTTTATAGGACACTTTTTGTTGGAAATTAGTCGTAGAACACGTGGGTGAAGTTTTTCGGATCATAAGTGAGACACCCTGTATATACAGGGTGTCCCAGTTCCTTCTGGAGAAACTCAGGGAATCGATTCTACTCTTCATTTGGAACAAAAAATGCTCTGTAGAAATTTTCTGAAAAGTTCTTCGTTTTAAAGATATCCGACAATCTGTGTTTTTCCAACTTTTCATTACCTTACCACATAAAAACGCTAATAAATTCGAAAATATTGAGACAACAAAAATCCAATTACACCGTTTGAAAGAACGTTAAATTTCCTGTAAGATTCTTCTGTTTTCAGTGGTCAGAGTTACTTAAAATGTTGGCCAATATCAGTTGGAACATTTGGAAATTTCAAAATTTAAAATTGTGAAAAAGATTCTTCGTTCTACTGAGGTTACAAAAAAATACCTACAACTTGTCAAATTTCACAAAAACTTCTTCATCTAATAGGCTTTACATTGATATACTTAGTTTTAAAAATAACATTGTAGTAGAGTTAAAAAATGATAATTGAACGTTTGAAAACATGAGCAGAGGTGAATTTGATCAATGTAAAGCCTATTAGATGAAGAAGTTTTTGTGAAATTTGACAAGTTGTAAGTATTTTTTGTAACCCCAGTAGAATGTACAATCTTTTTCACAATTTTAAATTTTGGAATTTTCAAATGTTCCAACTGATACTGGCCAACATTTTAAGTAACTCTGACCATTTAAAACAGAAGAATCTTCCAGGAATTTAACGTTCTTTCAACGGTGTAATTGGATTTTTGTAGTATCAATATTTTCGAATTTATTAGCGTTTTTATGGGGTAAGGTAATGAAAAGTTGGAAAAACACAGATTGTCGGATATCTTTAAAACGAAGAACTTTTCGGAAAATTTCTACTGAGCATTTTTTGTTCCAAATGAAGAGTGAAATCGATTCCCTGAGTTTCTCCAGAAGCAACTGGGACACCCTGCATACATACATACCTACACATGTACCAATCCATCTGACTACAATTCACCCTCCCTGATATTAAACGTAACGTGACGTTTATTCATGACGACAAGAGGATGTAATATCGCATCTATTCGGGAAATAGACTTTATTGACCAAGCATAGCATTATCAGCAACTTCATGTGTCTTGCACAATAGACCATGAGTTAGTGACATGAAAACCGTGTTTAACCAAGCATTCTATATAGTTAGAGAGCCAGTGGCCTCCTAATTTAACCGGAAGATGTATAGCTGTAATCCCCCTAAATCGAAGGGGCTTGATGCCCTGAAACGAGGCCCGCGAGTCAGCCGATCCCTACCCGGGGCATTAATATAACAATTTTAAATTCAGATTTTATCATTTTGGCAACTCATTTAACCGAGAGATAAATGGTTGAAATTTTTAAAAATGTAGGTTTTCTGTTAGTGGCCCAGGAATCAGGGCGACTGACGGCCGCTCCCGGGCCAGTTTAATAACTGACGCGTTCAAATCTGGTTAAATTGTGCATTCTATTTAACCGACGGATAAATGGCTGGAGTTCTTTAGAAAATGACCAGCATGCAGCCCTAAATAACAACGCCTGACAAGGTACAACGACTGACGGCGGTAGTAGGGCAGATTTCATAACAGACGACTATTTAAATTTCGGTTGTCCGAAACTTAGCCGAGAGATAAATGGTTGAATTTTGTTTCAAAATATAGGTTTTCGTTTACTGGTTCAGAATTCAGGGCGACTGACGACCGATTCCGGGCCAAATTAGTAATTGACGCGTTCAAATTTGGTTAATTGTTCATATGATTTCCCGCTGACGTCTGAATGGATGCAATTGTATAAAATGACAGTGACACATTTTCGTTCAAGGAAACAAACGAATACTATAGGACAGAAGAAGATTTTTTTACTCCTCAACCAAAGATGAGTCATCTGAAACAATAAAACAAAAAACGTTTAGTTGGAAAAAAATATATTTAGCGTGGTTGTACGTGGGCACTGTATGAAATACTATTTCCAGTACACCTACAGGGTCATCCTTCGTACTTTAGGCTTAGGTACTTAGTCCTCAAAAAACCCGTGCAAAAATGCCAAATTTTTGTCGACTCGAAACGGTAACTTCCGGAAACAGGAACCAGGTTTTTTTTTAAAGAAAGCAGAACCTTGTAAATTTTCGTTCAAAAATTCACGAAAGATTTTACTAGAAAAATTGGTATAATTTATAATATTCATCACATTTTATTTTAGTAATGAAAATTACCTGAGTCAGAAGTATGTTCTCCAATATCGTCATCGTCGTTGGCATCTTCATCGTCAACATTACCGTCATTGTCGTTCCTGCTGGCATCGAGGTAATTTCTATTTTCCAAGATGTCATCAATGCTGGGAGGTCCCACCATTTCTCAATGATACTGCCTGCAAGATTTTCGGATACACGAATGAAACTAGGATGACTCACAAGGAAAGGGAGTATTTTCCCTTTTCTGAAAAATGCTGGAATATCGCCGCAACCAGTGAATATATGAAATGCTGTCAATGCCCTAGACCCTAGATAATTCATTACCTAGTGTCTTTTACAGAGAAGTGACGTTTATGAGCCATGACACATATTTGAAAGTAGTGCGACCAACACGTCTCTGTCAGAAGAACGGACTAGCACATTTTCATGGTCTTGCATGTGAGCAAGGTGGAAAATAAATATCAGCCTCTTCGTGGTCGCATTCGAGTTCAGTCTCTTCTTTCCTGAATACTGAGCCGTAATTTTTCTGAAACGAGTAACATTTTGTCCCACATGTGATGTAAAATAAACGGGTTTCAGGCAAAAATGGTAGGTACTATTTCTTCCGTTTCTAAATATTCAATAACAAACTTAACGAAGGACTCCTCGGAATATGGATTTGATAGTGCTTTACCAAAATCTGCCAGCCTTTGTTGTTCAGGGCCCAATATTTGATACGCCATTGGTGCACTACTTCGCCGGTTTTCGCCTCTCTGCAGCCTTCAGTGAAGGATTCAAGTATCTGTCAAAAACATATCAGTAAGACAAATGCTGTTTGTTCAGCCTGTACGGCAAGTTCATTTCATTTTTCGGTAAGAGAGGCGAAAACCGGCGAAGTAGTGCACCAATGGCGTATCAAATACTGGGCCCTGAACAACAAAGGCCGACTGATTTTGGTAAAGCACTATCAAATCCGTATTTCAAGGAGTCCTTCGTTAAGTTTTTTATAGAATAATTAGAAAGGGAAGAAATGGTACCTACCATTTTTGCCTGAAACCCGTTTATTTTACATCACATGTGGAACAAAATGTTACTCGTTTCAGAAAAATAACGGCTCAATATTCAGGAAATAAGAGACTGAACTCGAACCACGAACAGGCTGATACGCGCATTATTTTCCACACTGCTCACATGCAAGACCATGAGAATGTGCTAGTCCGTTCTTCTGACAGAGACGTGTTGGTCGCACTACTTTCAAATATGTGTCATATTCCAGCGAAAAGGATCATAAACGTCACTTCTCTGTAAAATACACTAGGTAATGAATTATCTAGGGCATTGACATCATTTCATATATTCACTGGTTGCGGCGATATTCCAGCATTTTCCAGAAAAGGGAAAATTCTCCCTTTCCTTGTGAGTCATCTTAGTTTCATTCGTGTATTTGAAAATCTTGCAGACAGTATCATTGAGAAAGACACATATGAAATTCTGGATGAATTCTTAAGCAGAACTTATGGAGTGCCGGGGACAAAAAAGGTCAATGAAGCCCGATACGAGCTATTTTGCAGAGCTTATATGCCTAAAAACTCAAATGAACCTGTCCTCAAATTTGACAAGTCCTTCAGTTCTAGCACCATTCCCCCCAGCCATGCTGAACTGAACGAACAAATCAAAAGAGCTGTTCTGGGAGGGTTGTGTAGCATTGGTTCTAGGGCATCGCCAGTTTGAACCTACAAGCAAGGCAGACAATCATGGGTGGATAGTGACTGATGTCCACATTGAATCAGTTCGGTTTTGCGGAGGGATGGGACCTCCCAGCATTGATGACATCTTGGAAAATAGAAATTACCTCGATGCCAGCAGGAACTACAATGACGGTAATGTTGACGATGAAGATGCCAACGACGATGACGATATTGGAGAACATTCTTCTGACTCAGCTAATTTTCATTACTACAATAAAATGTGATGAGTATTATAAATTATACTAATTTTTCTAGGAAAATCTTTCGTGAATTTTTGAATGAAAATTTACAAGGTTCTGCTTTCCAAAAAAAAAACCTGGTTCCTGTTTCCGGAAGTTACCGTTTCGAGTCGACAAAAATTTGGCATTTTTGACGGGTTTTTTGAGGACTAAGCACCTAAGCCTAAAGTTCGAAGGATGACCCTGTAGGTATACTGGAAATAGTATTTCATACAGTACCCACGTACAACCACGCTACGAGTAAATATATTTTTTTCCAACTAAACGTTTTTTGTTTTATTGTTTCAGATGACTCATCATTGGATGAGGAGTAGAAAAATCTTCTTCTGTCCTATAGTATTCGTTTGTTTCCTTGTATGAAAATATGACATCTGCATCCATTTCAGACATCTGTGGGAAATTATATATAATTACCCAAATTTGAAAGCGTCATTACTATATTGGCGCGGGATCGGCCGTAAGCCGCCCTGAATCCTGGACCAGTAACAGAAAACCTTCATTTTGAAACTAAATTCAACCATTTATCTCTCGGCTAAGTTCGGTCAACCGAAATTTAAATTGTCGTCAATATGATATCTGCCCAACTGCCGCCGTCAGTAATTGTTATATTGTTGTTTAGGGTTGCATGCTGGTCATTTTGAAAATAACTCCAGCAATTTAGCTCTCGGTTAAATTGGATGCACAATGTAACCAAATTAAACGCGTCAGTTACTAAATTGGCCCGGGATCGGTTCTCAGTCGGCCAGGATCCTGGACCAGTAACAAAAACCTATGTTTGAAAAAAATTCAAATATTTATCTTTCGGTTAACTTTAGGTCAACCAAAATTTAAATGTCGTCAGTTATGATATCTGCCCAGCTGACGCCGTCATTCGTTGTAAATTGTTATTTAGTGTTCCATGCTGGTAATTTTGTAGAAACCTCCAGCAATTTATCTTTTGGTTAAATAGAATGCATAATTTAACCAAATTTGAACGCATCAGTTACTAAATTAGCCTGGGATTGGCAACTAGCTCTCTAACTAATAAGACAATGCCTAGAAAACATGAGAAGAGATATGAAATTGAATCAACGTTTAAAATATAATACTTCCCATACCCATGTGAAACCTTCATAAAACCACCAAAGGTAGAATTTAAAAAGTAGGGCGCACTAGGTCCTTGTTCTCAGTATGTCTAGCTGTGTAGCCCTTAATAGATCTGCCAAAATGATTTTTTAATTTGATTTATTTATTTTTGGGAACTAGAACCGGTGGTCACAGTTGGCATTCCCACCACTGAATAAGGGTCTGGCATACGGCCGTCAGGGCTCACCCAGAAAACCAAGACCTCGCCATCAACTGACGTGGCAGTAACGTGGCACCTGGTAAGACTGTCACTTCTATTATGCTCAATATCAATGTGTCTCCTCGAGTCATATGCATTGTAAGGATATATGGGCAAGTCCTTTGTGGTAGTATCCGTCTACCAGTGAGCGAATTAGCGGCTGCATGATGAAAGCGAGCCTCATGGCTTGAAATGTGTACGCTATTGTTGTGATGCATGCATTACAGAGGACGCCCACTGGGAGATGAATATTATTGCCACTACCTGATGGTTGTGAGTAATGACATAGGTAACTGTTTATTTGTACATATCCTTACGCTGTTCAACTAAATAGTTAACAGGAGACAAAATAGTTAACAAAAATGTATGCCTGCCGTTGCCCTATCTGAAGGATTTAAATTTCACATTTCATAGGTATCGACAATAATTTCGACCTTCTTGAAATTTATGCGCAACAAGACCTAGGTAGGTATCTAAAAAATGTGGAATGTATTTAAGAAGAAAAAAACACTACCTACAACATTTTAATACTAAGTTGAAAATAACGACGAGGTAATTTCTCAGAATACTCCCCTCCCTCTCTGACCTTTTACCAAAATAAATTTAAGTTCGGAAATGGCAAACATTATTTAAGGGTTCTCTCTTCCTGTGCCTCTAAATCCACTTGTATAAAAATAAATTGTTCTGTCATGCAGGGTGTGAATGAAATCAAAGAAAGAATTATGAATGATTTTTCTTTTCTCCATCACCTCTAGCTTGGCATGGAAAAATTCCAATGTCCGCTGAAAAAAAGGAAAAATGTGAACTGGTATTTAGACCAGGGACTGAAGCAAACGACTCACTAACGTCAACAATCTCGTCATGTAGGATGTCACACACATGAGGCTATTCATTTTGATATTAATTACTTAAATTTAATTATCTTTCGTATTTTCTTTATTAGTAAGCTTTTACATATCATGCTCTCATTGAGTGACCTTGCCAGTTGCAACATACTTTGCGCATTTTTGCGGACTTAGGTAACTAACCACTTTTCACAGGTAATACTCACCTTGAAAGATTCATTCCATTTGTAATTCCGAGACTGCAACAGTTTATTTGCCATATGTATTTCAACTAGCATTCAAACTTAACCGTTCAACCGACCTATATCAATGATCCACGTGGCTTACACTATCCTTTATTGATCATTCATCATTGTAAAATTCACTTCGCATGTACATTGAGTTGCAAGACAGTGTCGAAAATATTACGTATATACATAGAACATAGGTTTGTGCTGGAAGCGGAATTCACGGTCCAACATGTTGGTACTTTTCATGTAGAGGAGTAATAACGAAAGCTTTCAGCTTTTATGAGGTAATTCGCCCGATGTCTTCACGATCCCCCAACCACAAGCTTTCTCTGTCTTGTACTTCCCTTATAAGACCCGTAAAATTTTTACAGGATTCCATGAAAACGTTGAAGCTGAAGCACCGGCCACTGCGTTCCGAAGGGGTCCTTTTATAAAACAAGGAAAACCCCAACGGGGAAATTAAAGAGGAAACCTCCTAAATCTGGGAACGCGGGAGCGTCCCGCCATCAGCCAAGAAACCGAAAACCCGAAGCAATCATGAACACTGTTTACACGACAGAACAAATAGGGCCCCCTCCCCCTCCCACTTGACCACCTGGGGGACACCGGTGTTAATTTTTCGTACACCCATTCTCAGGGGGCCCTGACGACGTTGAGCCCCCCCCCCCCCCCAATTTGTGCAGTGGTTAGACAGGGGTTTATGAGCTGAAATTTGGCACACTTGTTCACTGTCGCTGAGACTCCCTGAGGAAGTGGTCAAAATCTGAACCTGATCAGTTCGGTATGGGCAGAGTTATAACTGTTTGAAAACGCTGCAAATTATATGGACTGTATGGTCAAATAACATAATTTTCTATATCTTTTAACCTTTGGAGCGCTGTAACTTAATTGTCTTCCAAGCAAAGATCTCCCCGCCAAACAGCATTGAAAGACATTTCAGGCTCCCCAGAAAACAGCGTCGAAAGAAACAGGAGGGAACGGGAGGTTAGTGGGTAGGGGGATGGAACAGGTTTCTATATGCACTTCCAACAGTGAGGTTCGAAGCACCGAGATGCTACTTTGGCGGGCAAAATGGATATCAATCCTTTTTTTGGCTGAGGAAGTTTTCTTGGTGGGTAAATATTTACAACAGGGTTGTTTTTGGGGGGATCTAATTTTCCTTAGAAACAGATTGCCGGTGCTATACTATATGATAACAATTGGGGGGTCTGACGGAAACGTTCCTAAAACCTACATAAATTTATTTATGTTTAAGAACCAAAAATTGCAACCATGTATCATGTTATTAACTCGAAAAGTGAAGGCTAGGTAGAAATCTACTACTTGAAACGTATGTGCTCGTTTCTTCTGACGATGTCTTGTCTACATTTCTTGAGCACCATAGATGATACATGTTAAAACGTGACAACCAAACAAGCGTCATTGTTTACTATCCATTTATAACATTCATTTATATAGTTATAGTATGAAACTAGGAAATAAATACCAAGAACAAATACGAAATAAATTCGTGATAAATCAAGAGCTTTCCAACGAATGGAAAACGATTTTTGTCCGATGAAAATGAAAGAAGTTTCATTTTCCTAGCAACTACTCGGTTGTACGTGAAAACCACTGCGCGAAAAAATTTGACGCTTAAAATTGACGCTCAAATTTGACGCGCAAAATCGACTCGCAAAAAATGCTAGTACCCCAGGGCTAAAACATGATACATGTTAATAATCGTATGACAAACTTCCATCAACTAAGTATGTCATCCAACGGGTAGCTGCGTCTTGCACGATCATTATCGGTCCCGGTCGTCTCACGGTCATTATCTGGTCCACCTATCATTCCCTTTGTTCAAGTTTCCAACCTCAATTTCAGGTTAAAAAAAAAACTTGTGGAGATACACCTTATGGCAATTTCCCATTGTTTACTGAATTCTGTGTGTGCACCTTAATTGCAACGTTTCAAGTTACAGAATCAATTTCGAGTGTTTTTGCTATTCCTCTTAAATTCAGAATTAATTCAAGAATTCAATAAAAGACATGTAAAACAAAACTGGTGATCATATTAAGGTGATATATGCTTAATATCGGATATTAAGAATTACAAGCCCATTTGTACCATCTATTCCATTCCAAATCTCCTTGAGAAATATGTATATTCGCAGATATACCCAGAGATGTCCCGCTATCTGGTTAAAGAGCAGCATGGGATTGTACGTGGATGTGTTTGTACACTGTCATAAATTTGCTCGAATTCCAGGAGTTCGTTATGAAGGGCTTCGAGCGGCATCTGCGGGTGAACGTCATCAACATTGATTAACCTGAAGCATTTGACCGCTTATAAATCACCACGAGTTGGCGCTCTTGGAGCCTATAGGTGTCCATGGGCCCTCTCCTCATCGTGAAAATAAAGAGGGACCTATCAAGACCATTCTTTGCCAGTTCGGAAATCCCTCAGGGTTCCCATGTATGCCCTCTGATCTTCTTGTTGATGATCAATGATGTTTGTGAAGTCGTCGGGCAGGTAGGGTGTCCCTTATTGGCTGACTATTTAAAGTTATTTTCGTCATCTTCACGTCATTATTGCTTGCGCCTTCAGGAGGAGACCTTGGACCGGATGGAAGATTGGTGTCTGCAGAATGATCTGTTCTTAAATGTCGGCAAGTGATCCGTATCCAACTTCACTCGTACCCAGGGTATTTTAAATTTTGATTACCAGCTCTATGGTACATCGTTATCAAGGGTGAGTGTTGTCCGTGACCTTGGCATGCTGTTGCTCAAAACTTACCTTCAGCAACCATACCGACCTTATTGTGGGAAGGGATATGCTTTCTCTGGGCTTTTCGAAGAGACACACGAAGGATTTCACCATTGTCTTCCATCGTCCTCTTATATAAGTCCCTCGTGCTTCCCATCCTCGAGTACGCGCCGGTTGTGTGGTCGCCATATTAAAAGACACAAATAGCGCATTTGAACGAGTCCAGAAGAAGTTTCTACGCTATGTGGCGTTTCAAGCTTCACATCCTTTCTGATGAACTTGACTACGACGCGCTTCTGAGAGCATGTAGCCAGCGCTTCCTTGAGGACGGGCATGGATGTATGGATCTTTCATTCCTCTTCGAGTTGGGTAATGGACCCATCACTCCTAGCACAAATCAATTTTTCAGTCCCTCAGTTCTTTTCTCGTTCAGCTCCACTCTTCCAAATACCTTTGAATCCAACAAATTACTTATACCACAGGCCACTTTCCAGAATAACCCGCAAATGTTGCATATTCATCCCGACCTAGATTTCTTCAACAGTCCCGTACCCCAATTCAAAACACTCTGTTACAATAATTCTCAATAATGCTTCCCTTATCGTAACTCTGCACCCACTTTGTTGTGAAAGTCACCTACGGGTGAACTTGTATGTCATTTATTATTATTCTTAAGCTTATTAATATCAAAGAAAAACGGAGTTATTGAAAAAATAGTCTATTTCCACTAATACACGAAAAACGCAAAAAACACTGTTATACCGGTTTCGGTGATCAAACCATCGTCAGTAACACACAATATTTAATTTTACTTTGTATTACCCATGTACTATTTGATGTAATTGGAATAATAAATACGTTTATTTGCAATAATAAACAATAAAAAATTTAAATACGTACCTATAGATCATAGAGTATGGAGAAGCTCCCAAAACAATTCCGACGATATTGTTCTATTCGCAGAAACTAGCGAGAGCTTGTAGATCACCCTTGAAGTTCTCTGTGCAGCTAGCCGATGTGGACTGTTAGTTAATCCAGATGAGTGTAAGTCGGTCTCCTTGGTCCCGTCGGGCATCCAGCATAATTGTGATGGTGTTAAAGGGGGGATTTTTGTAGGGGTGTATCCTATTACAACTAGAATCTTGCTGGATGTTCGGTAGTACCTTGGAGTTGACATGTCTATCACCAAGGCTCCATTGAAATCTTAGCCTTAGTTCGCACCTACTGCTGAAACCAACTGGTTAGTATTTGGCAGGCATACTGGGGGAAGACTGCGTATCTTAAAGTTCGCTCTGCTGTGCGCTCATGGTTGAACCTCCCACCTGGTATACCAACTGCCTATGTTCCTGCACTAAGCATAGCCTCTCTCCCTACAAGCATCCAATCTCTTCGCAGCTGAAGGGCTAGCCTTCAAGCTGGCCCGTGTCACTGCTGATCTTGTCTTTGTCCGGGAGCAGTTAACATGATGCGATCAAGCACGCTTAGCTCATAGGAAAAGCCCAGTGTAGTGCGAGGAAATTGCCGCAGAGTTATGTGAGTTGGGCTTCTCAGCCGGAGTACCTACTCAGTTGCTCATCCACCCGCGTCCTATGCAGTTCATGTTTAAGCTGGTGGTCATTGCATGTAATGGCAGTTACATTCATCACATTTTCTTTTCCCATAATTCTGGGAAGAGAAAGTGGTCCCTTAAACCGAAATGTCCATCGCACCTCTCTTTCATTGCACTTACT
Organism: Leptopterna dolabrata; assembly: GCA_954871275.1. Classification (NCBI taxonomy): domain Eukaryota; kingdom Metazoa; phylum Arthropoda; class Insecta; order Hemiptera; family Miridae; genus Leptopterna; species Leptopterna dolabrata. The sequence goes on along the minus strand of OX940974.1, from coordinate 129,896,977 downwards.
TCCATCACACTTTCTCTTCCCGTAATTCTTCAATCGCACTTTCCCAAAATTCTGGGAAGAGAAAGTGCGTTCCAAAAACCGAAATGTCCCAAATAATAATAATAATGATAATAATTTTGTGTGTGTGTGTGTGTGTCCTTATAAACAATACGTACTTACGACCTTCGCTAAAAAGTTCAAATTTCGTCGAAATAGGAAGTTGGTAATGGCATTTGAAAGGATGATTTCGAAGATGAGGGATCTCCTAAAATGACGAGTGGGTGAACTTGAAGATTTTGTGGGTCGAAAATCGCCAACAATGGCTAATGGCTAAAAACCACCATAAATCGATATAAGATCACCAAACGTTATCTATTGGTAAAAAATCTTAAAATGACAGTAATTTTAATATAACATACAATTTCCATGTTTGAATGACCTTCGAGCATACTTTTAACCATTGAAAACTGGAAGAACTTGAAATCATCAGATTCAGAGGGGAGTGGCAAATTTTTAAAAATACGCAATATTCGAGGTTTCCTCATTTAAATTCACCTATTCACGATGCTGGGTTATCAACCCAGCAGCGCCAGCTTGTTTTCACATACTGTCTACGACAATGGTGCCAATCTGTTCATGAATTTGACTTATGACCTGTAGCTCTTTGTCAGAGCAAAGGGCCTCAACGAAGAAACGCCAAGGAACCCTGTTTTGAGCCAGGCACTTCAACGGACACCAGGACTTCCAGCTGCCATAGCCTCTGATTCCACACTACTTGCAAATTATTCATTTCACATTTCGTCACTCTCCAAGTTTTACAACCGTACATGAGGACTGATTTTACGTTAGAGCCAAAGATACTCGGCTTTGTTTTGGTGGTGATCTCTCTTGGTCGCCAAATCGGGTACAGCTGGAAGAAGGCAGCCTTAACGGATTCGAGCCGCTAGATCCTCCGTTGTCCCACCCCTCTTTGTTAGCACACTAACCAGGTATGTGAAGGATTCGACGTCCTCAATCACCGTTCCATTAACATGAAGAGGATGATTCGGTTTCGGCTGGCTTTGGTTTTGCCAGCGTTTACCTTCAGGCCATATTCTTGGGCAATGGACTCGAGGTCTGCAGCTTGTCCAGAATATCTTGGTACCTAGAGGACAGAAGACTTTACCACGCTTAGTAATTAATGAAAAACCACTAATGGCAAGACGCCTTCTCCGGTGTGGGGCAATTCGCCTTGGGCGTCAAAAGGTATTTCTTTCAAAACCATAAATCGAGCTACGAGTACTCATAAAAGAGAAAACTGTGACCTAAAAGAAACTTCAATGTTTCGGGAATGTTGACGGTTTTTTGCACTCTTGAGTTGGATGCTTTTTACATAAACACTATTGTGCACAAATTCATACTTCTGGGAGGCGTGGGGACTAATTGTAAAATGTTAAAATCAAATAAAAATGGAATGAAAGAGTAGTTGAGTAGTTCAAGATTTTGTAAGCTCCGAGTTGGTGAAGATGCGCAAAAATGGATTTCCATTGGTCTTCCCTTCCGCAGCACAGCGAGATTGAACAACCCCAAAGTAAGCAAGGGCTCTACTGTTTGAGTGCTAATAAATTCACAGTCTTTAATTTGGGAGGCTGCGTGACCTATGCGGCTTGCCGTCCCAAGGACGAACATGTATGTCTGAGGATAATTATATCCAATGGTTCAGACATAATGACAACATTTTTGTGGATATAAATAAAATTAAATAAGCCCAGAGGGATCAAAACTGGTCCAAATAAATCACAAGATGTATTTGGAAGTTATCCAAATTGAATCAACTTAATTAAAAATATAACAAAAAATGTGCTCACGTACACAACATCACTGGAAATTACTACTATGTAAGTGCGTTTAACTTGAGTTTATTTTTAGGGCAAATAAGTTTGCACCTGGTTTATCGCTTTAGGAAGTGGTACGTTCAAACAGCATTCATAGCAGGTGATTGACGATAAATTATTAAAGCATTATCTGTTGACGAAAAAGTACTCAATCGTCCATAACATGCACCGTCTATCACATGGCAATAACTTATTATGCTGAGTTAATCCTGTATCACGCCAGATTAATCCAGCAGTGAGACAATACATTATATGTATACCGTAACCGGTACTTTCTTATGTTAGGTACCAACTAACACTATCCTGTGCAACGAACGGGTAATTCAGCTAGCTGTCAATAATTGCGACAAAAAATGTCTTTCGATGAATTTTGGTTTATTATTTTCAATAATGAACCATTGGAATCGAGCATGAAAAAAAAGATAACCCCCACCATCAAAATTTGATGGTTTCCGTTTCAAGGTACCTACGTAGAATCCGAAAATGCAATAAAAAAATTTCTGTCCGTCCGCCGTACGCCGTACTTCGCACTTTTTATAGTTACCATGAACCAAAATTGACGAAATTCGGTTTATAGGTCCCATTTGGGGTCTAGTTGGTCCTCGAAGCTAGGCTTTAATGTCACTCATCCCTAAGGGGTGAAAAATAGGGGTTGAAATCTCCAGGACGCCGTTATCTCGAATTTTTTTACGGTTTTAAATAGTTCTTGAACTTGGGAGTTTTTTAAGACCACCCCGAGCACTGCACGTCCAGCCGTTCGTTCACAGTAGGTACCTCCCAGAGTTTTGCACCGACAGGCTTTTTCAACAGGAGGGTGAATGAAATTGTATACATTCAGCCCAAATATCATCACTAGGGACGGGGCAATAATCGGGAATTGGCCCGAGATAATCATTGCTAGGGAGCACCTGATTATATATTATTCACAGAGTATGAAGTCAAGTTGGTTGTTCTGTGATATTATTTCATTTAAAAAATGATGGCTCTTTTGGAGTTTGTTGATAGGTAGTGAAACTTGAACAAACGTTGAAGTATTATTGTTGGGTAAATTATTACACAATGGTAAATTATTACTCTACTGTAAATTATTACACAACGGTAAATTGTTACACAACGGTTCATTATACCATCTACGTAGAAGGGGCTGGAGTTTGTTGTTAGGCACTTTTTCAACTTGAACAACCGTTGATGTATTATTGATTACACAACGGCAAATTATTACTCAAAGGTAAATTATTGCACAACGGTTCATTATACTATCTACGTAGAAGGGGCACCTATACAGGTAAATTATTACACAACGGTTTATTATTTGCCTTATGCTTCATGAATAACTACAAAATAATTAATGATTGAATTATTGAATCCCGCGCATTTGCAGGAAACTTTAATTCTGGGGCCGGTTCCAGTACGCGATTAAGGGCTTTCCTGGGGGGAGCTCGAGGTTATTGGCCACAGAAAATGATCTACGCAGAAGGGGCATCTATACAGGTAAATAATAAACCTTTGTGTAATAATTTGCAGCGTTTTTCCCTATTGCAACGGATTGAATTTCTAACTATTACATTTTTTTAAACATCACTCCATTTCATAGGTAGCTTTCTGAATCCATCCCTGGATGTTAACATTTATTCCCGGATAGTGACAGCACACTGAAAAAACTACTTCGATACCTAATCAGAAATATTCATTTGGTATGATTTAATTCCATTGTCCCAAGCATCTTAATACATTTTCCTTGATTTCCTTAAATATCTTCGAATGGTGCGTTAGTCAGATAGATGCCACCTACAATTCTTTCTGGAAGTCTAGTCGAAATACAAGCAAGAGAGGTAGTGGGGATTATGGGGGTCGCCTGGGAACAAAAAATGAAGAATATAGAAACTCTGAAGTAGTTTGGTATGCAGAAGGATCGGCGAGCTCCTAGGGAAGCTGCTGGCGTTGAATCCAAACAAGTTGCTTAAAGTTGGGCCTCAGTGTCGTGGGGTGGATGGAAGGGGGGAGACAGATTGATTGATTGATTGAATAATTATTTTTTTTATTTTTTATTAACAACATCTGTGCGTTCAGCGTAAAAAAAATAAAAACAGATATAAGCTTCTTGTTCTATATTTGTTACAAAAAAGAAAAATTAGCGTAAGTTATTCAAGAAATAGGTACAATTAAACATAACAGTGTAACCTTAATTAACTTTATAATTACTTATTAGAAGAGGGGAGAGAGAGAGGGAGAGGGAGAGAGAGAGAGTTAGATCTTAGATCATATTATGAAATAATACATAAAAATGAAAATAAAGTACAATAATACAGTAGCATAAATGAAACCTGCTTTGGTACTGTGATAAAATATAAAATGAATAGTATCCTACTAAATCACTCGTAAATGCACATATATAAATGTACATATTTCGGTTGCCTTTAGTCTTTGTAATTTTCTAATAAAACTTTCCTATAAGCATTTTTAAAACTCTTAACAGATTTAGATAGGTCAAAAAGCTCAACATTTCAATTTTAAATTGATATGATTGCATCAAAAAAGATTTGCTAAATAGAATAGTGTTGTGATGAGGAATTTGAAGTGAGGAAGCAGCATTCCGAGTTGATAGTGAATGTACATCGCTGAGAAGATTGTACTGATCATATGGATATTGTGGCTTACGAAATTTAAGGATCTTGAAGAGCATAGTCATTACTGACAACTTTTTCCTTTCTCTTATTTTCAGCCAGCCTAGCTTCAGATAGTAGGGAGTGACATGCGTATCGAGCCGCAGTCGAAACACAAACCGGATGATGCAATTCATTGCTTTTTGTAGTTTGTCCGTTAATTCACTATTTAGGTCGCAATAAGCAAGAAAAGCATAGTCGAAGTGTGGAACCAACAGTGCTTGTGCTACCTGAGCTCGAACATGTTGTGGAAAGTCAATGGCAAGTCTTCGCAGTTGATATAGACTTTTGAACATTTTTTTACATAGTTCATCAACCTGCACATTCAAGTTCAGAGTAGGTATCTGTTATGTTGATACCTAAATTTTTGGACTAATTTCAGTAGGAGTTACCAATAACAATATTAATCAAATTACGGTTGACTTTAGCGAGAAGGCTCGAACTGCCAATTATCATAGCCTTACTTTTTGAAGCATTTAGGGCCATACCATGGTCCAGACACCATCCAATAAGTCTAGAAAGATCCAAATTTATTTTAAAAACTGCCTTACTTATCTCTTCGACTTTACCTACATGACAAATAAATTTGAAGATCGTCTGCATACATGATATAAGAGCAATTTTTGAGAACATCAGGTAGGGAACTTATGAAAATTGAGAAGATTAACCCTGACAATACAGACCCCTGCGGAGTGCCTATCACCACCTCCCGCCATGATGAGGCAGTGCCGTCAGGAGCTACAGCACTCTGAGCGCGTCCTGAGAAGTAGGAGGTGAACCATTTGACCACCCATTCAGACAATCCTAGGGATTGGAGGATAGACAACAAAATATCATGTCTTATAAGATCGAACGCTCGACTAAAGTCGATTCCTACAAATATGGTAACCATACGTTTATCCATAGACCGCCTTACGTCGTCGTGGACGCAAATGAGTGCAGTCTCGGTACTGTGATATGGTTTATAGGCTGATTGTCTATATTCAATTAAATTGTGGTCAGAGAAAAATTTGTTCAGCTCAGTGTACACGATCTTATCGAACAGTTTGCCAGGGGCGCACAGAATGCTAATGCCACGAAACTCATTCACACTCTTCGGGTTATCAACTTTTTTCAGGGGTGTCACTAGGGCTTTCTTCCATTGAGTTGGATAAAACCCCGACTTCAATGATTCCGTGAAGACATGGCGCGGAACAGGTATAACCACATCGGCTATTGTGTGCAAAACGTTTATGGGGATACCATCTGATCCTACAGAATTTGATCTAATCGCAAATAGGGATTCACGGACCTTATCCTCCGTTAGTTCAGTGAGCTTAAATTCATTACTTGCAGAGACAGCCTTGTATCGTTGAATGACCTCGTCAGCGTCAAAACCCGGCGCATCGCCAACGAAATGATCGTTCAGTTCTTCAATAAATTACACCGGGAGAGCTGGAAGATCGGCGTTGTTATCTTTGCGAATTCCCAGACCCCGAACAATATTCCATAAGTCCGTGTAAGAGCGGTTAGAACCGAAAATAAATCGAAAGTGACGTGTTTTAGCATTACGTAATACTTGTTTTACTTTATCTCAATTTTCTGTAAGTAGCAAGATTCTCAGGAGTTTTATTCTTTCGATAAATTTTCTTTGATTGATCACGTAACGCCATAAGTGCCCTAATGCTGTCCGAGATCCAGGGGGCAGGAAGGTGTCTTGGTTTTATTTTGCGCAAAGGACTATGCTTATCGTATAAACTAATTACAAAGCTATTAAACAATTCTACTTTACAATCGATGTCTGGCTGTAAATATATTTGATTCCAATCGATATCTTTCGCTTCTCGAATAAAATAAGCTTCCACAAATTTACGTTCGTCACGAACTAACTTCAACCTTTGAGATGGTTTTGGCATTCGCAATGTAAGGGCACAAAAATCATGTCATGATTTGACATTCCTGGGCATTTACCAAATTAAGCACCGAATCCGGGTCATTAACAATTATAAGATCAAGAAACGAACTAGAAGAGGGGGTGTGGTGAGTGGCGCTCATGGGCAACAGATTTAGGTTATAATTACTCATCAGCGATTCAAGTTGCCTCTTGTATTGAGAGTTACTGGATTTGAGCATATCAGAATTAAAATCTCCCAGCATTAAAACATTATCGTGGTTAGCTAATAATTGACCTACACGTTCAAAGACCGCGGATATCTTGCCAATCTTCGGCGGCCGATAAACCACCCCAACAACGATGTGGCTTGTTCGACACTCAATCTCAAGGAAGATGAACTCCGGGCTTTTGGAATAGGTTGAAGGTGAGCGAGCAAGTTCTCTGAATTTAAAGTGTTTGTTTATTAATAGTGCCACGTCACCCCTCCCCTTCTCCGTACGGTCATTAAGTATCCATACGTAATTGCCAACGTCTATAGCTATGAGTTATTAATTGCTGGTTTCAAGAAATTTTCTGTAAGTGCTATTACATCAAAGAGTTCATTTCTTGTGAGCTCTCTCAGATCATCCAAATGCGAGACAACAGACTCTATGTTCAAATGAGCAATTTTCAGGCTTTTTCGCTAGGGCCCTAATAGCCCTAAGGGACTTGTGTCAGCTGCCATGGATTAAAAAAAGGTGCGAAACGATGATAAGCCAGTTCTTAAATTTGATAAAAGCCTGACTTTTTTTAATGCCCACTTGCCCATGCCCTCACATTAAAATGAATTAAGAGAAACAAGTAATAATTAGAACCAATTTGACATTTGAGAAGAGTACCAATCTAATAAGTTGAGTACCTATCTTTATAGGAAAAACTCAAGTACAGAGGCTTTAGAAAAAATAATTTTAAATTAACTGACTGAGAATACATATTCATATGAAATTTCCAAGAACAGTATGATGAAGAGCCGTTTTTTGGAGATGGGGGTTTCTTGGATAAGGCTGCTACATCGTTGAGTGTCTTCAGCTCCATAGGCGTGGCAATCTCTTATTTTTTTATCATCACCTTGCCGCTTCTTACCCAGACGAACTTGTAGTCTTTGTGCTGGCTTTTGAAGATTTTAGCTGCCTTTAAAATTTGGCGCTTATTATAGGTGAGGCTCTCGTTCACAAAAATTCGATTCGATTTGCCGTCGATTATGCCAGTGTCACGTATCGATAGATGGAGAGAGTGAGGGTGAGGGAGAGGGAGAGGGAGAAAGAGAGAAAGCCTCCAACCCCTACCCACTTTCAATAAAAGGCACATTATCATAATGCAATTCCGTCTCCCCCGTCGAGTGGCTCAACAAGTTATGCCTCCCCGATAAGTTTCCAGGGGTTCATTCAATGCTGTTTGCTCTTCAAATGTTGATAAATAGATCTCTCATGTCAGTGCGCATGGGCTTGGAAGTCAAATAGAGTAACAGAATGTATTATGGCAATAAAATTGAGTGTACTTGTGCAAGGTCGGGATGGCCGCAGGGAGCACTGGGAAATTCCCTGGCCACCTCAATGTAACAAAACAAAACAAAAATCCCTAATAAGTTTAAAAAAGTTTAACGTAGGTATCAAGTAAGGAATGGCTGGGGCCCTTCAGCATGAACCCTCCCTCCTCAATCCACCCCCCCCCCCCCCTATGGCTTTTGTGGGCCATAGGGTTCACGACGTTCTCAGTGAAATGTGGAACTTTCAGAAAACGTTAAGAACCACAAAATATCATTACTACGATGTTGGTGAGCCAGAGATGGTCACGTGCGCAAAAATATCATATTTGAATTCTACTCGAAATATTACGTGAAGTTATAATTTGAAAGTTTTGCATAGAATGGCTTTCTACAAAATTAGGAGGAGCAGGAGGCGATGGGGAGGGGGATCATTAGCCTAGACGCCCGTATTGCGCAAATCGAAAAATGAACATCACCACGTTATTCAGCGTGAAAACATTTTGAGCGTACTTGCGCACGTTTTTGAGCAATCAAAAATTCGACAGACAGGTCATTATTTACATGAAATTTTATTCAGCTAATCAGGGGGGACGCAGAAACCTTCGTGGGCGTGTGCACAACTCACCAAAGTTTCATCGCAATCAGATGAATGGTATAGGAACGCAAACGGGACAAAGAAAGAAAGATAGAAATATTCATTTTTATGATATATTGATATCAACTTTCAATCCAATGACTTTGGGTAATTCAAGATTTTTTTTAGGTAGCTAATCATATTATATTGTGAAAATGTTTGTTTCCGAGTAGGACTGATGAGGGGCGTATAGCGTGAAACAAGTTTCCCGAATAAATTTCGGTAAACAAGTGGAGGAGTCAATTTATTGTAAAACTCCCAGACGAGTGACGCCTCTGCACCATCGGCAACTCAACAATTATTGTTGGCAGTATTGCTGCCGATTTATCTTACGTTATATTGATACAGATGTTCACTTATTCGTGTGTTTCAGAGCATGGAGAAGGGGTCAGAGTGGGCATGGTGACGTGAACATGGTGACAGATTATGCAAGAGGAGGACAAATGGAAATACAAGGCTGCAACTTAATAATAATAACGATTCGATCTACATAATATATTGTTACCTACCGCTCAAACTAAGGTCTGGCTTTCTCACCTCAAGTCGGAGTGCACGCTAGGCATTTTCCCTGCCTATCCGTTCAACTGACTTCGAGAATTTACGATGACTCCTTCACTATCCTTCATCCTATTGAAAAAATTAAAACACAAAAAAACGAAAAAAAAATCAAAAAATATATGAAAATAGAATTTAAAAAGAAATACAAACAATGACATGAGAACGAGTAATTTATTTTCAGTAACCAAAAAGATTTAAAGAAAAATTTAATGTCTTCACGAGTCAGTAACATGAACATTTCTGAGTGTACACCTACCAATTTATTTCGATTTTAGAAATAGAAGTAGTGACCACGGGTGGGCTAATTAAACTTGACTCATAAAATACATTTTCAGCAAGCAGGCTCCCTAAACGCTGTTCCCATTTCGGTGTAATCTTTATATGTGTTTGAATGTATTTTATATAATAAGTGCGTAAATTATTTATAACTTGAATGTGTGCTGTAAATATTGTTGAAAAAAAAAAAATTGTAGCATTGAACTCGCGATTCAAAACTCACGATTGCCACTTTGGAAAAATCATCATCAATAACAGGTAGGTACTCAAATTTGAAGTTGCACCGGAGAAGAGGGGTCATTTTAAAGTTTAGTTTTCTTCATACTTGATATCTAATAATGTAATGGAAGTGGTATCGATAATTTAAATGTATCTATAATACGTGCAATGCACGTTCAAGTATAAAACAGAGCTGCCCTACCTCCGGTAGTTTAGTGAGTAACTGAGATTTTTAGGACTAAAGTACTATGTTTGCAAAGAACTCTTACTGACTACGACGTACATCAGTCAAGTGTCCACAAACCTTAAATAGTGAGAATTACCTGATTACATATTCGTACGTACCGACCTCCTCGATTTAGTAGTTCACTTTCCAAGTTTCTATGGACAATTCATGTTATCGAACAGTTGGGAGTTTTTAGACAGTCCTTATAAGAATATAATTTTCAGCAAGGGCCTCAAAATGAGTTGTTTACCATGTCTCACGTCCATTCGATAACACCCCAACGAACTGAGACGCATTCACATTTAGCTCAGCTATAATTACGGATTTATTTACAACTACTTCCAACCATTTTTTGTGCAACCAACGGATGAAATCCATCCCTGATGAATGCGATGACACATTTTGGTGCTATAACCATGTAGGGAAATTCCTCTTGGCTTTCTCTTTTCTCTTCCTCTTGGCTTTCTCGCATCCTCTTCCTCCAATTCATCAAAATTTTAAGGGGTAGAGAGAGCTAGGAGCGGATCAGTGGTCTATTTAACATAAAAGAAAAAAATCGGGCGAAATTTCCATTTGAGTGAGAGATTATTCATATTGCCTGTTATCCCATCAATCGTTTTCAAATCCGATAATTTCAGAATAACGATTCAAAAACCCACTACTTACTATAAATGCAGTCTATTAATCCCACGAAAACCTTGACTCACTGATGCATATTTTTCAGTTTCAACCGTGTCAAATTCCACCATCAAAAACGAATTCTCACTTTTTCAAACTACTTAGTCAAAATTCACCAGTAAAATGAGTTCATTCTCATTGAATATATCAACAGCTCTTTGCGGCTCATTTGCTTTGATCATTACCTATGATGTCCGCTGGTGCTTTTAGACTGAAAAATGCGTTTCCAGTGAGTCAAAAACATATCATGAAAATAAAATGCTACATATCGTAACATATATAAAACCACATTGAACAATTAAACCTAGTTTCTCAGATGTTGATGTGTATTTTAAATACTTACCGAATGTTTTAATTATCATTATGAACTATTCCAAGACAAAAAAAAATTTAATGAAAACAAATGCTTCCACCAAAGAGATTGGAAATATGTTGAAATTTGTAAATATGTAATCCGTAAGTATTTAGTATATTTTGTGTAAAAATAGAGTCGTAAAACTATTCACAGCGTTAATAAATATTAGGAATTGGATAGTTAGCCAAACATTGTAAACCATCTGGTTGGTAAACTTTTTTCGTTTCGTTTATTTTTCGATCGATGATTTGTTTTCCGGTGGTTGTAGTGTAACAACTTTAGAGTGTAAGTCATTTCGTCACTAGTCACTAGAATTACGTTGTACAGATGTTTGTTAGATGTTTCAATGCTTTTTTCAGTTGATTACAAATTAGTTTAAATTATTTGTTCATGGATAGGTGGGACACGGCGCATGATAGTCTGGTGGGGGGCTTCCCCTTCAGTTTAAACATGAAAACCAAAATCATATTTTTCAAATCTGTTTTGAAGTTTGTATAACTTTTTTACACAATGAAATAGTCCTACACCCGAAATTGAAAAAGCAGAACTTCCTTTCCAAACCACAAGACGTGATATACAAAACAAAACAAAAAACCTCGACAATAAAAGAAAAAATATGAATAATGAATTGTAAAACTTTTGATCACCAACGTTTTTTAGACATTTTGAGTTGGATACGAGTCCGATACCTGATAAATTAGATAGACATAAGTCGGTTTCAAATTGGCATAAATGAATAAGCGCGATTTATTTTTTATTCGAGTGCGGGCGCGAGACAGAGCAAAAAAAACAAAAAAAACGGTGTCCACATTAAAAAAGGCATATCATATCTCCTAATCGGCCCCGTTTGAATCCATTGGTTCCGAGAAAATCTCATATCAAAATATGAAATAAAAATCAACATCAGCCGACAAAATTGAACTGAAATCATTATACCTAATGAGGAAAAACACTTGAAACATTCGTTTTTACACGCGGATGTTCGTACATCGAGTTAGTTTTGACCAAGCACAATAAACTCAGAAACTTGAATTTTCCAGCGGGCATATTATCCTGATTGAGCGTAAGCAAAATAGTATACCAACTTAGATGTACCAATCATGATTTTCTTCAAGATCTTGATAGAAACAGCAGGTTCAAATATCATCGTCTTTACAAGCAGGAGCAGAAGTCTTGGCTGCGCTGAAGTGAACATTTCACATTCTCACTAACGATGAAATTCTCATTCTTTAGACAAATTTTAAGAAGAAAACTAGAAACAAATTATAATGGATGTTAAAATTAAAAATAAAAGTTTGCCAAGATCTTCCAGTAGCTAGGCTTCAGTGCTAATTTGAAAAAAAATGCAATCTGTACGGTTTGGAATAAGAACATCAGCGAACTTAAGAAACATACAGGGATTGCTTGTTACCTGAGTTTTCACTGTCATCTTCGACAATAACTGTATAATTGTGACAATAACTTTGCCTAATGCTCACCAACATAATTATATATAGAAAATATATAATTATTCTTTGTAAGTTGCAAAATTCTATATAATATAAATGGCCAGCATTTGTAATATACTAATAGACTTATACACGTATCACAAGTCCATTGCTTGTATGTATATTATTTGAATGCAAAATTAGAAATAGAAATAAAATTCTATTTGAAGGCTGCCTTTTTCTTATATCATCACATTTTTGTTTCCCCAAGTTGAGAAAATAGATTGGTGTGTCAACAAAAGTTAATGACATACCATGGTATAGTGACTAGAGTTTCATATTCATATAAGTTCCGACTCAAAAACCGTCACCACGTCATGGCTGGGGGAAAAAAAAATCCCTCCCGATCAGAAAAATATCGAATCCTGGATTTGATTTTGGGCTTTGAAGACGTTTGGCTTACTTATTGTACTATTTTGGCGGGCAAAGTGGATATCAATCTTTTTGCCGGGGGAGGAAGTTTTTTTGGCGGATAAATTTTTACAAAAGTGGTTCAGCGGGGAGGGGGACTATTAAAGGGTGAAAAAAGGTAGGAATGATGGAAATAATTATTTATTCATTTTTGAAAACATTAAAAAATACTCCGAGGATCGAGGTATATGTAGTGCAGTGGCTGCTTTCGTACTCATTTTTTCTTCCTGGCAGGTTCGAGTTCCATCAATCTAAACTTCTTTGCAAAATGTACGAGGGAGTGGGATATATGAGTGCACACATCATCACTCTTTGGAAATGATACCAGTGTAGCCCAAATGAACACGTTCTCACACATCCTCACGTATACCTATAGGCCTCGTGCAAAACGACTGCTGCGCTTCCACTGGCAGCTGGGCGCAAACTCCTGCTCCCACGGGTCCCTGGCGGCTCCCCGTTTCCAGTGAACAATCCACTTTTCTGTTCTCAATCGATCTTTCAAGGTCATAATGTTTCTTCTACCGTGGAGGTAAAACACTCACTGTACAAAATCATGTCTGTCATGGCAGAGTATGGGCATCAATAAATAAATATAGAAGGAATAAGAACCAAGTTTGTTTGTTTTGTCTTCTCCTCTTCCAGTTCTTTCGATTTTTTTCAACTCCAGAGTCCGGTTGCATTCTACCATTTTCTGGTAAAACATTCCATACACTGTAATGAAATTCACTTTCTGAATTGATAATTCGGTGCCTGCAATACCTCCTTCTTAGGCAAATCCGTACCTCGTGATGAAATGGTGAACTGTTGTATCACTGGTTGGAGCAACAGATCAGTGAAAAAACCTCATCTGTCCTTCCATAAAATACCAAACAAGCCCTTTGAAAAGGAGCTTAGGATTAATGCAATTAATAGCAAAAATTTAGTCCACACACAGTAAAATATAAATCAATGAAACACTGTCCATAATAGTAATATTTCCTTGAGTTTTTTTTAATGTAGCTTGAAATGGTCGTGCTCAGCATAGGTACATTCAAGCAACCATTGTACTTTATATTTTTTTACTTCTAAATACATCCTTGGTCCACCTACTTACGTGTGGGAAAATTTGAAAAATCGTAGGCAAAAACCTACTTGAAGTAGGTAAGTGCGGTTGGTGTCAAATTCTCAGGATGGATTGTACTTGCATTAAAAAATAATTAAAAGTAGGTAAGTACGTTTATCAGACCCATGGGTACCTACCACTGAAAATTTGATAATGGCCACTAGCAATCAGTCTGTCCCTGTGATTGGACAGACAATTATAGCATGGATAGGTACTTATGCTCTTGGGAAATTTGAAGTGATGAACAGAAAAATACGGTTTTTTGGTAAATCAGATAGATGACAACAAATTTAGTGGGTAGTGTGCAGTCAAAATTGATTAGAAGAGATCGAGTCTTGTATAATTGTATGGCCCAGCTACATCAGAATGGAATTGGTACATTAAATTCGAACTGGTAAACAAATAGAAGTAAGTAGGTAGTAGTAATACTACAGTAGGTACTCACAGTAATATTCAAGGAAACAGCATGCATACCTACCTATGCACTGAGTCCTTCCTCTGCTATCGGTCAGTCCCCGTCCTCACAGGACGAAATGTGACCTGCTTCAAAGAATTTTCGTCCATTTTTCCTTGTAGTTTTACAGGTACTTAAGTACCTACTTGTACTTTTTTTTTAATGAAAAAAATCGAAGATAGACTTTCTACAAGTAAGATTTTTAATTTTAAGACTTTTAAAATATTAATTATGTAAAGAAGAGAGAAGAGTTTTTCTTTCAAAGAAATGTTGATTTTTTTTAAATTATACTTTTTGTTGATTTCTTTTTTAATAAAACATGATTTTGTTTTATGTATAGGTACCTACCTACTGCTTTTGGAGTATTGTTTTCAGCCCAGTCCCCAATCACAGACAAGCATTTGGTACTACATTTAGGGCTTGTGCGTATTTTTCGTAATTTCGGTGAAAAGGTTGAATTTGACTTGGAAAAGGTTGAATTTGACTTGGAAAAGGTTGAATTTGTTTTGGAAAAGGTTGAATTTGACTTGGAAAAGGTTGGATTTGAGTTGGAAAAGGTTGGATTTGAGTTGGAAAAGGTTGGATTTGACTTGGAAAAGGTTGAATTTGACTTGGAAATGCTATATGAAAGTGACGACGATGGTTTCACGGATTTGGCATTTCATATTACTAGTCCCTCGACCGCTATCTGCCAGTTTTGAACACTGGAATGAAATCGAGTTCTTCCAAATGGAAAAAATCCGAACAGCCATAATTTCAGCTGATCAGAGATAAGTTAGTTCTGAAATACAGATTGTGAAATATTCTGAAAATACCGAAATAAGTAAATAGATATACTGAAATATTTTCATTCACATGAGATCCCCATCGAAATACTAGGTACTAAACCTAGTAGGTATGGTACTTGTAAACTTCATCCTACCTACTAAGTAGGGAGGTACTCTGTGTACAGAATATAGAATAGGAGAGGATACTCTGGTGGTAGGTACCTACTACATAACCAACATTAGGTTATCAAATATAGGTAGGTACCTACCTATTTATTGCTTGACTGGTAGGTGTTTTACTTTCCAATTATAGCTACTAGCACTTGAAGTAACTATGCAATCTCTGTTAAATTTTGAGAGGTAGAATGGACCTACTGATTGGGATAAAAGGAAAAGAAGATTGTTTTCGATCCACTAGTTTGGTGATCCTCAGTTGGTGGTATACTCAGTTTGAATGGGTTTTAAACATGGATTTGGTTTGAATCGGATAGTTATTTCCGCAACGCTCTTGTAACGTTAGTTAGTTTGGAAGATAGGTGTTATGTTTTTATAGCTCAAAATCCTATAAAAACTGTGACATGATGATCAAGCTGACTAGATCCAGAATTCCAGAGGTCTGATGTAGGTTACCTTACTAACCTATCTCAATTTGCATCTTTTCCAACAATGAACGTAGGTACGTACCTATCGGGCTACTGATAATTTCAACATGAAAATATTCTACATACAGATTTTAGTCAAACAAGAACGACAGAAAATATTTCTGACCGAACAATTTGAATTTAATATGAAACTGTGAAAGCGAGGACTGGTAATGATTGTTCCTGCAGTGGTGATGGATGGGAGATTGCATCCTGGACACTACCTATATCTATAACAATAGGAGTGGATATTTCTGCAAAGGTAGGTAGTCTACTAACTTAAACTCGGCCAGTGAAATATACACATCAACTGAGAATACAGCTTTATTGACGGTCATTAGCGGCTTTTCTTTGGGTGAGGAATAGTTGGCGCCTTACTTACTGGACATCACTTGAAAATGAAAACATTGGAAATAGCGAGAACAATGGAAAACTGAGCATATAGCAAACTACAGCGCAAGTGAAATAGAAATATACCAGGTTATAAATCATAGCCGAAATAGACTATTGAAGCGGATAATCATAACATATCAATGGGTTTTTATTCAAACACCGAACTAAAGAATTTTACGACAGCTGATTAGGTGAGCATGACAAAAATATTTGGCAGGGGCTTTGTTAGAAAAGGTGACTATAGCGCAGCGAGTGGTACACCAGGGCAACGGGAGTTACATGTCGCGGTTACAGTCTTGGAGCTAGAACTTGATCATGGATCCTGGCAACACTGAGCTTGCCCACGCCCACCTTGCGTTTACCATCCATACAGGCAGGATCCATGCCTCCATTCCACCGCCCCTAGCACGAAAACAACGCCTTGTTTATGAGTCAGTTTCGGTTATGCCGTGTACTTTGCTTAAGTAGTCTGTCAATTCTCATCGTTTCCATAATCTAGCTTTGGCACATTTCATGATAAATCGCTCATCCTCATTTTTCAGTAATTATTGTTCCCGCTGAATTAAACTAAGAATGGAATCAAGAGAGGCTTCCTGAATGATACACAAGAACGTTCTGTGGACGAGTTGGTGAGATAAGTTTACATCGAATTTAAACGATTCACTAATCTCCATGCTTCTAAGGAAGTACATATTTAAATACAGTAGTTAACTATCACTGTGGTCGGTAGAATTGAGGTAGGTACCCAGTCAGTTTTCCTGATGATTTCGACGAATTGCGGTCCGTCTCGAGTTGGGCCTGTTTATTCCCAACCACCATCAATCAGTACGTTAACGGGCCAGTTACGCTGTTAAAATGCTGTAAAACGCGTTGAATTGAAACTAATAATATTGTGCTAACTTCAATGGTGCCTGTGAAAGTTATTAAGCGTTGCCTACTCGCCCACCTACCTTCAACGCCTATAATTGCTCACACAAAATTCTCCGCACGTGAGGTAATACGCGTTACTTCTCTCTATGTTTGAAAGAGAATTGGAAATTAATATTGAAAAATGTCAGATATTGATCGATTGAGAGCTATGAAATTAAAAGTAATTGTATTGTCGGTGCTCTTTAGTAGTTAGGTACTCTACATTCTGTTAGAAACCAGACGCAATTCAACTCATTTGGATTGGGGATTTTCTTCACGTTTTTTTGGAAAAAAATTTACAGTTCTTGGAAAAATGGTAGTTTGAAGCTCGTTTTCAAAAATAGAATAGATGAGTAGGTAATTTTAAATTTTGAAAGATTCCAAAAGTGGCTTTAATTATGTTATTGCGTTATGAGAACCTTCGTTCAGGGTTTGGTGGCAAAAGTCATGAACTGGAGCGTTGATCTATGGGTATCTATGAGGTCATTGTGAGTTCTTGGGATACCTTAGACATTCCCATTTTCAACTTCCCTGCCCTGACATCCAATGAATTTGATGCAGTAGTAAATTTGCACGGAAAAACGTCTAACTTTTGCCCCTTATTCAGAAATCGGTTTAAACTGGTAAGTACTTACCTATTGGTTTCAATTGTCATTCGTGAAAAGTGGCTACATAACTAGTCACAAGTTGCACTGAGTTGGTTTGGAAAGTACCTATGGCGCATAGTCACTTCCATATTTGAAACGAAATTCGTTTAGGTTGATAGTGACTAGTAATAATGCTCGGACTCATCATGCCTATGCCTATAAATTTGACAAAAAAAGTATATATATTTATAAACTCATCGTAGGTTGAGTGCTGAAAGAAACATTATGCATGTTTGAAGTAAGTAATCACAAGGAGTCTAGAGCAATTCATGAATTACAGTGGACTTCCCTTATGGTGGTGTAGGTGTAGTAGTTCACTCTCACTCATTGCAGATCGTCTGGGAATATATTTATATGAGTAACTGATCTACGATTGTGCAGTTTAATGACCTAATATCGTGACTAGTGACGCGATATGAACAACTTACGTAGATGTACATGTTTGATTACATTAGGTTACATGTTTGGCTACCTGTATTAGTCTAGGTGATGTTATCATCAATAATACTGTAGAGTGTTGTGAATTAAATTGATTGATTGATCTATGAATAGGTGCTACCTACCTATTGTTTCTTATATACCTATGTCGTATGGCAGCTTCAGAAGTTGAGAATACGGGCAGCGGAGACGAGATTTGCAGAAAATTCTGCGTTCAATCCCCCCCCCCCCCCCCCGTAGAAATAAATTTTGAAATTCCGGTGACGTAATGCACAACTAGACCGAATTCTGCGTCAAACAAAAAAAGAAACACGTAAATAGATTGAAAATTAAGCCCTGGGCATCGCGCACAAGGTTTAGCCGAAAATCCCTCGGTTTTTCAGCATCAACCCCCTCCCCCCTTCTAGAAGTAAATTTCGAAATTCCGGCGACGTAGTCCACAACTGGACAGTGTGCTAGATCGAATAAAAAAAGAACCATGCGCCATGTGCCATGTGTGGTTGAGAATTGCGGCCTGGGCAGCGCATACAAGATTCTGTCGCGCGCGCACACACCTGTGGTTTTTTCACGGATTTGAATGTGGTTCTTTTCGTTCTCAGCTCACCTGACCAGATCAAATACATAAGGACATCTCTTATACTGAGGGACGTCCTAAAAAAACGTAGGCATATATCGAGGACAATTATAAAATAATGTGTACATATATCAGGATAAGGATTATTAGGATTCACATGCAGCTGTGCTCATGAGAAAGAGGGCCTAAAAGAATTGTAGGACTGGAGGCCTGGATCAATTCTACGAACGCTTCCAAACAACACGGAGAAAAAAAAGTCTGCCAATTCGAGTAGGCAGTATAGCTTCCTCACTTGAATCACATGAACTAATAGAGTAGTTTGGTAGGTTCATTCTGATACGGGACCATCTGCGATTCAACCCGCGTATACCCTCAAAATTTCAGCTCTCTACGACTATTTTTCGCGTAGTTAAAAGCGTTACAAGGAAACGGTCAAAATTTCATGTTCGCGGATGTGCAGATTTTGTCATTTTGGCATTTTGTCATAAATTTGCAGATTTTGTCATAAACGCAGATGTAAGTCATATGCGTTTATCGAAGTGTTATTCCTGATCAACCCTCCAAATCTGAACTCATTTCAACGATATTTAAGGTAGTTACGGGCATTACTAGTATTTTGTTTGCACATGTGCTGACGGGATGATTTCCATGATTTTGGAGTGGGGACCATCTGCGATCAAACCCGCATGTACCCTCAAAATTTCAGCTCTACGACTATTTTTCGCGTAGTTGGAAGCGTTAAAAGGAAATTGACAACATTTCACGTTCGCGCATGCGCAGACGAAGGTTACATTACGATTCCAATGAAATTCATTTGGAACCATCAAAGTATTGTTCCTGATCGACCCTCCAAGTGTGAACTAATTTCAATGATATTTAGAGCTGTTATGAGCGTTTCAAGTATTTCACGTTTGCGCATGCGCAGACGAAAGTTACAGTACTTTTTCAATGATTTTTGAACGGGACCATCTGTGACCCAACCCGCACCTACCCTCTAAATGTCAGCCAATTTAGACCATATTTCGGGTAGTTATGCGCGTTACAAGGAATTACCACCGACAGACACAGAACCAAAAACGTTCCTCGATGTCTGAAACGCAAAATGGTTGTGGAAATTTCATTTTGGAGGACATACATTTTTTTTACTCATTCACGAATCCAAGGCTTCCTTACCTTCGGTAGTGAGGAAGCAAAAACGTCGGAAGAAGTTTTGGTTCGGAAGAGGCACGATGAACCCTCTTCAAGAAGGAATCCTCGGTGGGAGATGGATTATTACTCGTATTCTGGTTATCATTATTATTATTATTATTACCTATTATTATCTACCATTACATACAACTAACAATCATTTTAGTATCACAATTCGTATTATAGAAGCTGGTTACTTGTTTGGGGCCTCCTTTCCAGTGTGTTTAAAATTTGAACCGATACTTTCCTACTCAACGTTTTATTGAATAGAGGGCAAAAAATGTTCACTTTCCAAACCAACTAGTTTACTTGAAATAATTCAAATAGTAAAATCGCAATTACGACAATTGCTGTCAGATTTCTTAAAATTGAGTAGGTACCTACCTACTCGGTTTTGTACTTTGTAAAGGTAGTTGTAGGAGAAATTAGTGACTAGGTCTGTATGTGGCTGCCTTTCAAAAATGTTCAAAATCTGTCTTGATTGCATTTGAAATTGATATTGGAAAAGAGGGCAACAAATTTGTTATTGTTATTTCTGAACCAGCTAATGCAACCAACGTGCAACTAATGACTAGGCGTATGCAAGGTAATTTTCCAACAACCAGCACTACCACCATCCCTTAGTTTTTAAACACTACCTTCATCCCCTTCTTTTAAACATTGGGCAAAAATGTGCACACTGAACCAACTAGTTCAAGTGTAACAAGGGACATGGCTATTTTTCAATATTGTCGGCCTACATTCCCTTCATTTCCTTACACAAAAACGAAGTATGGTCCTTCATCATGTTGTTTAAACCTATTTGACTCGACTCTTTTGAAAAATTCTGATTGATTCCTCTCTTTGTTGAAGAGTGATGGGTCCGTCTTTTTTTGTTTTATATTGTTGATATCCGGTGGTTCGTCTGGGGGATCCCCTGGAGCTGGATTGCCCCTGATTATGGGCTGTAGATTGTGATCTCACTGCTTATTCCTAGTGTAATTACTCAATTAAAGCAGCTGAGAGAAGAATAATATGATGAGCTGTCTATAAGACGCTGATATGTGGAGGTCGAATGTAAACACTGATTGTGTTGACTTGCCGACGGTTCACTCGCGACTGATAACAATATATAGATGTACGTAGTTATCTATATAGTGTTAGTCTATATATAGTCTATATATTAGTCTATATATTAGTCTAGTTATAGTCTAATATTAGTCTATATATAGTCTAGTTATAGTCTAATATTAGTCTATATATAGTCTAGTTATCTATATATAGTCTATAGTGTTAGTTAAACACTGTCAGTGTTTACATTGATCAGTGTTTACAATATATAGATGTGGTTAGTTTAAAATGATCATCAGTGGAAGAATGTAACGAGATGAATAACTGATCCACACTACAAAGAAAGAACAAAATGTAACTGAAACATGATAAACTGCCTCATGAGATGGAATTCTCAGGAAAACACTAGTTGCATTCTCCGACTATCATAGTCACCTCCGACTACCATAGTCACGTCCGACTATCATCTTCACTTCCGACTATCATGCTCATTTTAATTATTGCACATTGAAATGCACATTTTAATTATTGCACATGAATGAAACAATAAATGTATTGATTTCTTGTTTCATTCACGTGCAATTGATAAAATAGCTGTTTTTTATGGTTCCCACCAATTTCGTCCATAGAAAACACGAATTAGGCTCTATATTTGACAAATTATGTTTGATCATTGATAGTGCCATTTAATTGTCTTGATTCACCTGTCGATACTACTTCTAGTGTTATTATACAAGTTTATGGTGATCTCAGACAACTCCCAGGTTTTTGACCCTTTGGTCAAAATCAACTTCATTTTCCGTCTTCTCACCCTAGTCAACGATACCTCACAAGCTCATGTTTACTAACATCTCCAAAAACCCTATTTTTACACCCATTTTTCACCCTTAACACTCCTGGGTGTATTCCGATCGGGCTGCTGAGCTTCGGAGCACACCTAGGAGCCAAATGTGTTCCCAAATGGGGACCCAAACTGTGTGTGAAGAACGACAATTTTATTCCAAATTTTAACGTAAATTTAAGGCTGAAACTTGGTTAGAACCTCAATTTTCCACTCTTTGGTCAAAATCGACTTCATATTTGGTCTCGTCCTAAAAAAACATGGAAAACAATACCTAACAGGCTCATGTTATGTACTTAAACACAAAAAACAATTTTTTACCCCCATTTTTCATTCATAACACCCTTGGGTATATTCCGATCGGCTGCAAAGTTTGGACACCACTTCGGCCCAAATGGAGCCTGTGTGCGAATGAACGAATTTTTTAGACCGAAATGAAAGTAGATATGGATGATACGGCGGACGGTCATTGCATTTTGGTTTATTATTCTGGGAATATACACCTATGTAATCGCTCAGCAAAAAATTTGTATAAAACCCCCTCAAAATTTTTCTTTTACGTTTCAAGGCGTGTAGATTCCAAAAATGTACACCGTACGCCGTATCACCCATATCTGCTCTAATTAAGGTCTAAAAAATTCGTTCTTTCGCACACAGGCTCCATTTGGGCCCTAGTTGTGTCCCGAAACTTTGCAGCCCGATGGGAATATACCCTAGGGTGTTATGGGTGAAAACGGCGGTAAAATGGCGCTTTTTGGTGATTTAGTAACAAGAGTTTGTGAGGTATCATTTCCATGTTTTTTAGGACAAGGAGACCGAATATGAAGTCGATTTTGACCAAAGAGTGGAAAATTAAGGTTCTAACGAAATTTCAGCCTCGAATTTACGTAAAATTTGTGAATTTACGTTAAAATAAAATCGTCTCCTGCACACTTTGGGAACACATTTGCTTCCTTTGTTCTCCGATGCTCGGCAGCCCGATCAGAATACACCCAGGAGTACTACGGGTGAAAAATGGGTGTAAAAATAGGGCTTTTCGAGGGTTTTTGAGTTTTTAGTGAACATGAGCTTGTGATATCGTTTTCCATGTTTTTTAAGGGCAAAAAGACCGAATATGAAGTTGATCTTGACCAAAGAATGAAGAATTGAGGTTGTAACGAAGGTTCAGCTCCCAAAATTCATTTTTATTAGTCTAAAATCATAACTTGTGTAATAACACTAGAGGTACATAGTATAAACTTGTGAGTCAAGAAAATTGAATGGCACTGTACATAGTATCAACATGTGAGTCAAGAAAACTAAATGGCACTATCAATGATCAAAGATTATTTGTCAAAAATAGGAGCCTAATTCGTTTTTTTAGGGGGCCAATATTGGTAAAAACCATAAAAAATAGCTATTTTAATTATTGTGCATGAAAGAAACAATAAATGTATTTCCAGCATTTCTGTCGGTACGTCTAATAGAATAATAAACCCATGTGAAAATGACTTCGCAGCGTTTTTGGAATCTACGCGCCTTGAAACATAAAATATAAAAATGTTTGGCTGAGCGAATGCTTATGTATATTATTCCCAGAATAGTAAACCAAAATCAGCTGACCAAAATTGCAGTGGTTTTCATACATCTATGCTATAAATGTAAATACGTTAGAACAGTTAACTATTGTGTCACTGGATTAAGTTATGGCATCTAGTATACGATCCGATAGGTACCGTCTGAAATAATCGAATCATAGATATCACTTAAGTTCCGTTGATATCTGAATCATCGAATTTGGTCTCATAGATCTCACGATGGATTGGTTACCAGTTCTGCTAGTTTTCATCCCTGCTGTACTACCTCAGAACTATGGAGATGATCCTTCAGAGTGGAAATGCCCACAGTACTGGATGCAGTTCCAAGGCTCTTGCTATCGATTTATAAAGTCTCCCTTGCGGTCGAGAAATGATGCAAGACTCAACTGTCAGGTGAACCCAATACATTATTATTTTACATCTTTTTGTAAATTAGTACATTTCTTCTTATTCAAACTATATATATATTAGTTCGAAGCCCGTTTTCAAAAATACGTGTTATTTTTTAAATGAGGGTGATAAAAGTAAAAATGCGGCAATAAATGACGTATCCAGTCTATTGACATCTGATTGGCTGTTGGCTGAAGGAGGCGGAGTGAAGCTTTGGAGGCGAAGGTTCTCAATGCAGTGCTGCCAGCAACCCATAATTAAAAATGGCAAACCTTGTGGCAGCCTTCAAGAACCTTTGCCATGACCTTCCCCTCGGTTTGATATTGAGGATGTGTTTTTTAAATTTATTTATAAATTTGCGGTTCCATCCATGCATTGCGGTTCTGTACATCGTTTAATGTTCTAAGCGGATTCGAGATAAACTACACAGCAATTTACCCGATAAATAATTTCAAGCGGGAATGCGGAAATTCGAATTTCACGCTCGTTTTCTGTCTAGACTTTCTGACATAAATACCACACATACATTATGAGGTCAGTAAATGTTAATTTCAGTTATTGAAAAGAATTGGCCAAAAAATGAAAACTTGTAACCTACGAAAGTAGCCCATTCGACGAATTGTGAACCACCAAGTTTTGTAGAGGTTCAAATCCTGAGGTTCTTAATTCAAAGTAATAACTCAAATTCCCTCTTTCAACTTGAAATTAGACTGGATATACGCATGGATACTATACTGAGCATGAGAATGAGATTGAGTGTGTGTTCAGTTGATATATGTGGGACATAGAGATGTGATGATGTGAGATCAGACGAGTGCTGCTTTCTGATTGCGGTTTTTGAACACGCAATACTTGAAAACGAACTCACACTCATGTTGGTGTGAGATGAGTTTGGGTTCATGGTTGCACATTTATATTTAATAAACCTCATTCAATTCACTCATGAGTTTGAGCCAAGACGTAAATGCCCTCAAGGGGGAGGGATTCCCTGCTTTTTTTCCCCAGTTGGCATGAGTTACAATGTCATGCAGCCATAATTGAGGTATTGCACTAAACTAAGTTAGGTATTTTATCACTTCACTCGTTTCTTTTTTATACAGTCATTATTGGGATAAACGATTATGGTGGATGCGTCACTAGGGGCACCCCTTTTGTCCTATGTTAGGCCTGTTGGCTTGTCAATGTTACCAGTGAAATACGCCATAAATGTGTCTGGAAGATGCAGAAGTGGACACAAATTTTTCAATTAACACCCTAAAAATGATTAGTTTACTCAGCATTATTGTCAAACGACTGTCTCTCTTGACCATCCTCATTTTCAGGCTTATGGAGCAGATCTGGTTAGCATAAGCTCCTTAGATGAACATGGATTTCTCGTCTATCAATTACTGTGGCAGGACCCCCAACACAGGAAGTGGTATATTGGAGCTCATCAGCAAAGTCCAGGATATTGGGTAAATGATGGTGATGGTTCTGCTTTGAATGATTTGGATGCTGCCTTTTTACCAGATAGCCCTACTGATCTAAGTGACATTCAGCTCCAGTCCCGTCTGCCGCGAGACTACCTAGTTTACTCGTAAGTTTATTATTAAATATACATATCAATCGTTTTCAGTAATTTATTTCATTCGACCCCAGAAGGGGGGGGGGGGGGGGTAGAAGAGTACATAATTAATTTAGGTAAATAAAGAAATGCTTTAAAATTGATTTAATTGCTGATGCTTCAAGTATTGATTATTACGTTTTTTGGGACACTTGTCAGGCTTCCAGATGAGAGGGCCTCCATTGTTTTCAATTTATAGGGGAGGGGGACAGCCTATAATCTAAAAAACCTTAACCATATAGAACAGATGTAAGAAGGAAAACGAGAGGAGAACGAAGGACAACCTTAAACCTTAATAAACAATGCTACTGCGGTGGGGTGGGGAAGGGGTGTGAAGTCATGCAGAATGACCATTTGAGTGAATTTTTGAAGTTTCAAAGTAGTCAACCTCTGGTATTTGGCTGAATCCTCTAGCTGCCAATCGTGCTTTCCTGCTATCCAGCTCCCCATTTGGCTTATACTTGTTAGCAAGGATGAGCCTGCAACTCACCGGCTTTCGTTCATGAAGTGGTTGTGCCACCACCTCCATGTCCTATTCAACAAGGAAGAAAATTCTTTCCTAATGGCCTTTTTCCAATCATCTGCATTTTAACTTGAGACTGCCTCACGCACAGACACCTCAGCGGGACACGCTATTTCATCCTGAGGTTCACTTACCTGAGGGGTTTCTGATGATCTGGGTATTGGCAGTTTGGCACCATGTTGTACTCCTCCTTTGGCCGTCCTCTTCCACCGGTTCTCACTATCCGGGGTCGACTGCAGCACCCTTTCCTGGCCTACAGAAAATTACACAACTATTACACAACAACGCTGGGCTTCAAAAGTAGTTTCCTCCATACATCATGGGAAGTTTTGCATCCTTAGATCACCTTCAATTCTGATGCCCCAACTGCAAGAATAATCTCGGATTTCTCCTTCCAGTCCTTTCTTTCCCATTCCTTGTGCATTTGCGCCATCGACGAGATCTGGTTTCTTTATTATTCTGTCAGCATATTCCAACAGCTCATTACGGTCCAGGAGCGCTTCCATGTGCATTATCCATGTCTCTTAAGTTGTGCCTTCCAAGAGGAGCGACCTTCACATCAATGCTAGCCATGGTCTGCTGACTACTAGTGTGTGGACCAGTAACCTGTTGCAGAGCGCTGTTTAGTCGTCAAGTGTTTTTGTCATTAACTATGCTGATAAATAATAATACTCAATACTTGAACACAATCAAGTGAAAAATGTATTTTTCTAAACAACGTCCTAAAACATGCATCAAGAGTTCAACAGGTGTTGTTGCATCATGCAATTTTAGTGCAATAGACATTTGTATGGAATCTTCTGATACTTTGTTCTCATGACAAATGAAACGTTTTTACAAAGTTTCATCAATGGACCTTTTTTTGGGGGTACGTCTTGACCAGTACTATACAGGAGTCTGCTGTCGCTTAAGTACTGGAGGCAAGTACTTTCAGTATAAAGACATCATCAGACTGACGAGAGAATCTATCTCTTGATGGCTTGGTGATGACCCAATACATTTTACATTGAAAGAGCTCACCTCAAGTACTCGATTGGCTGGTGACTATAGATTCCTTTGGAAAGTATGTTAGTTGTTACCCTGAAGTTAGATACTGAAAGTAAGTTCTCTTCAACTTACTTTGAGGTGCTGCTTGCATTCCTCATGTAGTGTTATGATTATTTCCTTTTCAACTCAGAACCACTGATTATTTTTCTTCCAGATTTTCAAATGAGCTGAAGCGTTGGGGCTTCAAGAAAGTGGATGGTGAGGTCATGCTTTTGTATATCTGTGAGGTTCCTGTCTCCAAACTCCATTATATGGTCACTGATGATCGTACCTACACGTATGGTATTGAAATTACGGATCCTGAAAAAATACCACGGGGACCTTATTTCATCAAACAACCCACAGATGCTGTATTTGATGTGTCAACTAGGAAAGGTGCTAATGATGTCACCCTCAGGTAACTTATTGTTTGGAATTGTGAAACTTTCTATAAACTGATGAGGCATATATGTTCATCAAATTGCTTTGAGACTAATATCACCTGTGTTAGGGAACCATATTGTCACAAATTCCTGAATTGTCAAGGGGGTGCCAGTGTGGATTTAAATAAGGCATTGTTTGCAGTTTTACTTGGAAATATATTTGTGATGCATTATTCTCTCATGAGATAAGCACTTGGAAGGCCAAAACGATTTTTATGTGTTCTTCATAGAATTTCTGGATTTCTGCTCTGGAGTATCTAATCTGAGAGCTTGAGGAGCGTGCAGTACTGTAGGATTTTAGGGTAAAAATACTTATCATAATCCACCACATTTGTCTCAACAACGCTTCAAAAATTACTTGCTATGGACAACGTAACCAGTAAAAACTAAAATGTTCTTCCTGGAAAACCTACTATTTTGCTCATCATTTGGTTATTAAATATCTGTTTTGTACAGTATCCATACATTATCAGCCTTGGGAATTGATAAACTGACCCTAAACCAGCTGAAAATTTTACTAGTTGCTGACAAACACCTGACGTAAACTATAGAAGTTCCAGTCATGCAGCATGACCATTTGAACGAATTTTCGAAGTACATCCAACAGCACATATAGTGATTTGAAAAAATATTTTAAGAATATTATAAGCAATTTTCGACTCACCAAAACTCTTATTTAAGCCACTTCGATCAGTCATTTTTTGTCAATTTTGTTTGGATATTGATGTTCCTAGTCATGTCCACTCTCAAGTCATCATTTTCTACCACACCCAGAAATTATGTATCAATTTTGGTTTTTTTATTCTTTGAATAATACACCTATGTATTCACTCAGCAAAACAGTTCGTGAACACCTCAATAATTTTTTCTTTTACTTTACAAGGTGTGTAGATTCCAAAAATAGAAGTATGCCATATCCTCATGTCTACCTTTATTTTCAGTCTGAAAAATCATTCGCACACAGGGTCCATTTACGCCCTAGTTGTGTCCCGAAATTTGCAGCCCGATCAGAATATACCCAAGGGTGTTACGGGTGAAAAGTGGATGTAAAAATAGGATTTTTTGGTGTTGTAGTAACGTGAGCTTTGTGAGGTATCATTTTCCATGTTTTTAGGGCCAGGAGACCGAATGTGAAGTCGTTTTTGACCACCGAGCGAAGAATTGAGGTTCTAACAAAGTTTCAGTCTAAATTTACCTTAATTTTGGTCTAAAATCGTACTTTCACACACAGGCTCCAATGGGCAATTTTCGTGAGTTACAACTTCTCATTTTTTTGGCCAGATCCTGTTCGATAACGGAAAATAACACTTATTTACCACATGAACAGGGGTTTATGTCGGAAATTATGGGCAAAAAACGATCGTGACATTAGATTTCTGAGTTCCCGCTAGAAATGACGTATTAGGTAAAAACCCGAGTAGTTCAACTCATTTCCCGCTTGGAATGCTGGTGCAACACTCTAAACGATGTAAGAGCTGCAATAGATGGATGGATGGAACCGCAAATTGATAAATAAATTTTAAAAACGTCCTCAAAGTCAAACTGAGGAGAGATTCAGGAAAAGTCACAACAAAGGTTCTTAAAAGTTGCCAACAAGGTGTTGGGTTGTTGGCAGCATGGAGAACCTTCGCCTCCAAAGCTTCGCTCTGCTTCTTTGGGGCCAATGGGCAATTAGATGTCAATAGAACTGATACATCATTTCTTGCCACATTTTTATTTTGAGTCACCCTTATTTGAAAAATATTGCTCATTTTTGAAAACCGGCTTCAAACTACCATTTTTCCAAGAGTTCTGAATAATTTTTCCAAGAAACATTTTTGACGAAAATTCCTCATTTGGCCCTCGTTGTTTCCCCTATTTTGGCAGTCCGACGGAAAACACCCAGGGGTTTTATGGGTGAAATATTTATGCAACATTAGGTATTTTTAACGTTTTCGTAAACCTAGGCTTGTGGGGCACCCTTTACCATGTTTTTAGGACGAGGAGACGAAATTTGAAGTTTATTTTGACCGAAGAGTGAAAAATTTAGGTTCTGACGAAGTTTCGTTTCCCAAAATTCATTTTTTATTGGTCAAAAACCTGGGAAATTGATATCACCATAAATTTGTTTAATAACACTGTAAGTAGTATTAACAGTTGAATCAAGGTGGTTAAATGGCACTGTCAACGATCAAAGGTAGTTTGAAAAAAATTAGGAACCTAATTCGTGTTTTTGGGGGCCAAATTTTGTGGAAACCATAAAAAATAGCTATTCCAATTCTTGCACTTGAAAGAAACAATAAATTAATAGCCACCATTTCTGTATGTCCAATAGAATAATGAACCCTCGTGACAAGGGCTTTTCAGCGTTATTATTGATATCAGCGATTTTTGGTTCCCAATTTTGTGAACTTTTTGATCATTGAAATAATGTTTTTCTGCCTCGAATCACCATTCTTTAGCTCTCAAGGTAAATTGATACACATTTTAGGTGATGTTTAGGCCTTTCTTAAAAATTGTTTAGGAGTTAGCTATTTTGACCCACAAAACACTGAAATCAAAAACTCAAATTGTACCTAGTTTGTTTTTCGAAAATTGGCCATCTTCGAGTTCTTCTTTTCATTTGCCTTTACAACTATAAAACATTTTGGCGAAATATCGATGTGGATATTCAGAGAGGGGGAGAGAGAGACCAGTTTCTGCCCGTCTTGTCACCCAACTAGCCCCCCTACATTCACTTGGGGAAGATATGGCGATGCTGATCGCAGATATCAACGATCTCCGTGGGGAGGTGGCCACTATCAATGCAAGGCTGACTAGGATGACGGAAGTCTACAACATCCTACAGGCCTCAGGCGTGCAGCAGGATGGGCAATTGACTGCGCTAGCCAGTTCCATCAATGGGGTGGAAAGCCATTTACAAACCCAAAGCGAACGCCAGGTAGCCTTATTGGCTGCAGTTAGAGGCCTGGAGGATCAACTGACTGCAACGTCTGCACCCCGGGACCAGGGAACCCCAAGACCAGCAACAAACCATCCAGAGCCTCAGCACTCGAACCCTTTCAGGTACAACAACGAGCCTACCCACTATCCAGGGACTAACATGACCTCTTGCTCAACACAGCACCCACCACCACGTGCTTCTGCTCGCCCGGGTGGACCGGTGTCAGGAGGAGCTGAATTCCAATGGCCCCCAGCTCCATCACCAATAGTGGGGGGGTGACGACCAAGCCATACTGAACCCCGCCTCTAATGAATACTTCCCCCACATATTCAACGAACAGGGTCGAGCCCAGGCGAAGAGTGACTTCAGTGTCAGCTCAGGACTTGGACCGGGTTTACAAAGCCCTGGACAAACTGCCCACATATACAGGCAATGGGAAGTCAGGCACAGCAGAGGCATGGGTTACACAAGCCCGCAACATTCGGGATGGCAGGACCATGATAGGGGACTCTATCCCTGAAGGATTGTGGGTACAGAGTGCTATTGGTAAGGCTGCTGGCGATGCAGCAGTGTTCCTGAGGACCCAGTACGGCAAGCTGCATACTCTGGACCAACTAGAAGCAGCTCTGAAGGACAGGTTTGAGGGAATTCGCACAGAACTTTCCTGTCTCCAAGAACTGCAACGTTCAGCTATGAAGACGAATGAGACCATCGCCCAATATGGTGAGCGCATAAAACAGCTTGCTGCCAAGGCCCATCCAGGGAAAGATCCCAATGATGACGTGGTAGCCCTACAAGCTTTCCTAAAGGGGCTGACACCTGACATTGCCATGAACACAGCAACAACAAACCCCAAGACCATAGCAGATGCCATGAAGACAGCTCAATCAGCGCTGAGTATGTTGGAGTCCATCAGGTCGAACACATCTCTGACAACTACAGCAGCTTTGCAACAGAGAAGTGAACCAGCTGCGGACCGACAACAGAAAACCCCTTCACCACGGGAAAGCTACTCCCCCAAGTCGGGTGGGGCACAGCCCAGAAGAGTGAGCTGGAATAACTGCCCTATTTGTGAAGAGGATGGCCACCCTGCGCGTCAGTGTCCCTACAAACTGGGAAACCACATGTATGGAGTGGTCCCTCCCAAGTGGCAGGGGAATGTCACTTGCAAAATGTGTTTTGAAGGTCACCATGTTTCAGTTTGTCCTTATCACATTGGGGCAGCTAAATATGGGCAAGTTCCACCTAAGAGACCAGATATCAGAACTCGAAACCAACCTGGGCACCCGGGTCAGGTACAGGACTCCGGCACCCAGTCCCCAAATGGGATAAGAGGGGGAAGGACCTAGATGACCTCTCCCCCTTACCGATTACTACCCAGAAGTTCACTGGATCAACGAAACAAATACCTTTACTACAGCCAACACCTGTGTCAGCTTCTAATCCGATGAGCTCTTTTAATCAGTCACAATTAGGAACTGGCAAGCAGCCATTACCAGTTCCAAAGCCTTTCACAGTGCCTCCATGTAAAATTAAAAAGCTGGGGCAAGCTCCATCACCACTGGCAGAGGGTGTATCGGGGGGGTCAATAGACCCAATATCGGAACCCTTCAACAACAACTAACGGTTTTATAACTTAAATCACTCGCGGCGGAATAGTGGAAATCCATAGCAAAAAACTACAGGATAAAAATAAAATAGTTTATTTCCACGTACACTAGCAAACTGTAGACCGGTTTCGGTTGTTACACCATCGTCAGTACTCTATCTATAGATTGGTCCAGTTGTTTCAGAATAATCTGGCATAACAGTGTATTTTGTTCTTAGTGGAAATATATGAGTTCTAGTAGCTCTGTTTATATTTGAAATGAGTTTCCATGATTTTTTCGCTAGTAATTTAATTCATATGAGCTTTTGAAACTGGAAATCTGGGTGGCATAGTGTTGGGCGTAGAGGAAGAGGATGGTGTGGCCCCCTCTTGGTGATATCTGCATAACTCAACAACCTCAGGTGCCTGAAACAAAACGAAATGTTAAAATTCTTTTTATCATTGTGTCAGTTGTGTAACTTATCAGTCATTGACTCTCATGGTAAATTACAGGTGCATTGCTGGTGGCTACCCGGCTCCAACTTACGAGTGGTTCAAAGAAGAATATGAACAGGATAGGCTCATTCCCAAAAAGATTGATCCACTCTCAAACCCTCGTTACACAATCAGCGGAGGCTCATTGATTATCTATGCTCCCAAGCAGGTGAATATGCTATGAGGTTTGCTATGGGCAGTGAAAAAAGTTGACCTTGGAAGTTTTAAGAACATCAAATATTAATTTCGAAAAAATGCCAAGTGTTCTCAATTTATTAGGTTTGTGCAGGCATACAATCCGTAAAAGGGGTTTTATGACATTTTCTTCTTGCCACATTTTGGTTTATTATTCTGTGAATAATACACCCCCACAAAACACCCTCTCAAAATTTTCTCTTTTCCGTTTCAAGGTACGTAGATTCCAAAAATGCAATGTCCGTCCGCCGTATCATGTGTACCGGCTTCAGTTTCGGTCTAAAAAATTCATTCTTTCGCACACAGGCTCCATTTGGGCCCTAGTTGTGTCCCGAAACTTTGCAGCCCGATCGGAATATACCCAGAGGTGTTGAGTGAAAATGTGTATAAAAATAGGCACTTTTTGTGTTTTAGTAACATGTTGGTAAAATGAGCTTTTGAGGTATCGTTTTCCATGTTTTTGCGGACGAGAAGACCGAATACAAAGTCGATTTTTACCAAAGAGTGGAAAATTGAGGTTCTACCACATGTTCAGCTCCCAAAATTGATCTGAAATCACCATCAATTTGTAGAATAACACTAGAAAAATGTCAACACGTGAATCAAGACGATTAAATGGTACTATCAATGATCAAAGATAATTTGAAGAAAAAAAAGGATCGTAACTAATTTGTGTTTTTGGGGGCCAAAATTGGTGGAAACCTTCAGAAATTGCTATTTAAATTATTTCACATGAAAGAAACAATAAATAAACAGCCAACATTTCTGTAGGTATGTCCAGTAGAATAATAAACCGATGTGGCAAGGACTTTGCAGCGTTTTTTTAATCTGTTGGTTTCCTTAGCCCCCCCTCCCTCCTTCACTTTAGACATACTAAATAGCTTGCTAATGTAATATTTACTTATATTTTTCTGACTTACTAGGCTTCACTATGCTCGATAATTTATGTGTATTTTGTCCGAATTACATCAACCCTCCATTCACCATGCCTTCTTTTTTCTATAACTGTACTGCGTGCGGCCCTACATGCCACCTTCATTTTTCTATCCTTTGCATGAGTTATTATCATAATTACCAGCCCAACGACCATATCAGGTGGAATAAATCGGTTCCCGTGAGATCACCGAAGTTAAGATACCTCGAGCGTGCGTACTTGGATGGGTGACCGCCGTGACACGTGTTGACACGTCCAAGTATGACCCATGTAGCTGTTGGTCGAACCCCTCTCCACTCAAGGAGGCGAGGCAATGAGTAGCCAAGTAAAGAGCGAAATGATCAGACCGAATTCTGATCCTCCCATTGGAAGACAGCTGATCACGTCCGGGACACTGGTAGGGCAGTCGGACGGAAACCCCCAGCCTGGAATGGCTGTTGCTTTTTTATTTTTTACTTTATCATAATTACCCTCACATTAAGTTTGCAATCGGTATAATGTTTAAGAAAATGAACACATTAACTCAAACAAAAAGAAACACAAGAACATATTTCTGATTGGAAACCATGAAAGAACATTACATTGAACTCATTAAAACTCATTGAAAATGAACACATCAACTCAAACAAAAAGAAACACGTTGTTACGTCTTCTTAAATTCAAATTAAATCTTCAGGAGAATAAAAATTACTTCATAGCTCAATCTGGAGTTACTTTATTCCACTTCAAATATGGACTATCTGGAACATGGATATTATACCGATCCATTCACATTGTGGACATGGTCGGTTGTTTCTTTGCATACATGACATTTTCCCCCCCTTAAAATAATCAAACTCTTTAGTGATAATCACTTTACAAAATAACATTTTAATGTGTATTCCTATTCACAAAAAATTAAAGGAATCTTAACACATTCAGTGCGAGACCTGGAGGACCAAAAACTTCCAGGAAAACGGTGTCCTTTGAGAGGGCATCATCCAACCAAGGCCTACAGAAAATTACACAACTATTACACAACAACGCTGGGCTTCAAAATAATTCATTGAAAATAAATAGAACGTGGACGCCCATTGGCATCATGCCGTCTTCTTGGATAGGGATGGAATGACGCCGATCGGCGAAAACGGTGCCCTTTGAGAGGGCATCATCCAACGAAGGCCTACAGAAAATTACACAACTATCCAGCCACGCTGGGATTCAAAATAATTCATTGAAAATAAATAGAACGGATTCTTCTTGGATAGGGATGGAATGACGCCGATCGGCGTCACGCTGTATGCATCGTGTTAATAATTAGTAGTCCATGTGGTTATACATTATGTACCATGTATGTATAATTATGCATAAACTTATCCATAATAGAAAATTGGTTTTGAAAAAAAAATCTAGCTAGGGGTGTACCTATCTGGTGCTTCACGACACCGTTGAGGTCGGGGGCTTTTTGGTATTTCTGTAGAAGAAGTTTGGGGTGTAGATAGCTCCAAGGATTTCCTAGGCAAGCTAACTTCAGGTTCAGGCGTGTTGCCGATTTGGTGCCTTTTCCATGGTAAATTAGTGTCGGTCACAACCCGGTATAATTGAGATCCCAAAACCTCCGAAATGTTTCCCTTTTTACCCACTTTTGGGAGCCCCGATAATCTCTGATTAACACATGATCCCCGACATTAAATGTTCTCACCCTTTTGCCCTTGTAGTTCATGCACTGTTTCATTTGGTTATTGACAACAGTGTCTTGAATTTCGGGGCGCATTTGTGCAAAAATAGTTCGTAGTTCACGGCCTAATAGCATTTTCGCTGGCGTTCCTTCGTGGTTGAGTGAATACTGCTCCTATAAAAAAGTAAAAACTTGTTCAAGGCATTGGCGAGTGTCCCAGTACCTTTTTCATATTTCTTGATAAACGACTTGACTACACGCACAGCACTCTCGGCCACGCCATTCGTTTGTGGATGGTATGGTGCCCCTACGAAGTGTTTTATCCCCAATGACTCCAAGTAGGTCCTGAATTGTGAACTAGTGGAGCAGGTAGCCCCGTCGGAAGTGATTGAACAGGGGAGGCCAAGTCAGCTGAAACAGTTCCCCAGTAGTTCAATAACCTCTTCGGTAGATGTGTTTTTGCTAGGAAACACTCGATCCATTTAGAATGGGCATCCATTATCATAAAGAAATATTGTTGATTCCAAGGACCAAGGAAATCAACGTGCAGCCTAGTCCATGGCTTAGTAGGCCATGGCCAAGGTGTCAAAAATGATTTGGGAGGTTTTTTTCTAAAGTTCAAGCAGACATCGCAACTTGCTGCAAGTGATTCTATATTAGAATCCCTTTCATTTTAACTATGCCTGAGTGGACACTATGGAGGATACTCAAGATACCTTTCCTTAAAACAGTAGGTACTATCACCCTGTATCCCCACATGAGGCATCCCTGTTCGATGGTCAATTCATTTTGGCGAATAGAAAAAGGATAGAGCTCGTCATCTTTACCTATATCCCTAGGCCACAAGCCTGTGTGCACTGCTTTGTTGACTTTATTTAAAAGTGGGTCATTTTTGGTTTCACCTTTTATATTTTTCCAATTAAGGCGGTTTTCAAAATTATCGTTGACAAACTGCAAATAATTAACGGATGCGAATAAATCTGTGGGGTGTTTACCCGGAATGGTAACCCTGGACAAGAAATCTGCAACATTGGTTTCTGATTTTGTAAATTTTACAGTAAAATTGTAAGTCGACAGTTGGTAAGCCCAGCGTTGCAGTCGATTGGCTGCATACACTGGTATCCCCTTTTTATTACCAAAAATATACATCAATGGTTTAGAATCAGTTATTAAAGTGAAATTTCTGGCATATAAATAGTCTTTGAAATGGTTTACGCCATAAATTATGGCAGTTGCCTCCCTTTAAATTTGAGAGTAGGCGCTTTCGGCTTTGGATAAAACTTTTGAAAAATATGCTATTGACTTCTGAGTTTGATCGGGAAATAAATGGCTTAAAACGGCAGAAATCGCAATTGGCGAGGCATCGACCCACAGCGTTAATGGCAGGGTAGGATCATAATGAGTCAGAACTGGCTGACTAATTGATATTTTCTTAATTTTGAGAAAAGCAGCTTGACACTCCCTAGACCAATACCATTTAGAAGTCTTTTTTAGGAGATCATATAAGGGTTTCAAGATATCTCCTGATTTAGGAATGAATTTCAGAAATAACGTGACAAAACCTGGAAATGATCTTAAAAGTGCTGGGTTCTCAGGAGGAGGAGCCTCTCTGATGACCCTTATGTGCTTCTCACTAGGGTGTAGCCCTTCAACATCTAGTTTGTGGCCCAAGTATTCTATACTCTGAAGCCCAAATGAGCATTTGCTTGGTTTTACTTTCAACCCATTGCTTTCCAAAATTGCCAAAACTTGCTCCAAACGGGAATTGTGTTCTTCAAGGGTATTACTACATCATCTAGTAAGCACTGAACTCTGTCCAAATTTCCAAGTAATTTGTCCATTAACCTTTGAAATTCAGCAGGGGCGCTACTAACTCTGTAACACAATCTTTGGAATGCAAATAAACCCTTGGTTGTATTAATTACCACATATTTCTGGGATTCATCATCCAAAACTAATTGTTGGTCTGCCTCCCTAAGGTATATTTTCGAAAAATATTTAGAATTTCCTAGAGCAGCGTAAATATGGTCGATACGTGGTAGCGGATAGTCCGTACCTTCGAGGACTGGATTTATTGTTGTTTTGAAATCTCCGCAAATGCGCACATTCCCGTCGGCCTTTAGAACAGGAACAATGGGAGTTGCCCATGCACTGTGATTGACAGGCTTCAGAACCCCTTCCTTCACTAAACGATCCAATTCCCGTTCCACCTTGCCCTGAAGGGGAAGGGGAAGTGTCCTCGGTTTGAAAAATTTAGGTTCACTACTCTGTTTGATGCTCTACCTATGATTTGATGCTCTACTGATGCTGTTTGATGTTCACTACCGATTTGACGACACCCTTATTATAAGTACCTAATCCCGGGCTGAACACTTGAGGAAATTTACTTATAATTAGCTTAATTTCCTCCGAACATGGCAATTTAACAACAAACAAAACTAAAACAAAATTAAACTGTGAACTGTCAACTTTTAATGACAAATTCAGCTTTTTGAATCCTACTCTACCTATCAAGGGTGGTCCACCATTCGGTACCACTAAAAATGGTAGTGCATATTCGGATTTATCATACTTCACAATGCTTTCAACTTTTCCTAGTGGTCTTATAATATTACCAACATAATCTGAAATTATTGTTTTGACAGATATCAGTGGTATTTTACGAAAATGTTTCGTATAAAAATCATGTGATATAATATTATTTAAGCTACCCGTGTCAATTTCGAAATGTTCTACAACATCGTTAATTTCCAACGGAATCTTGAAAGGTGGTATCGAATTATTCGGTATTTTGCCCACAAGGCCCGTAGGGAATTTTGACATTTAGGTACCTGTACGTGGAAAAGTGCATCAATACCTATATCATCAACAGAATCTTCAAATAGTACTTCCTGAAGGTATCTGGTACCGCTGACTTTGGTTTTCAGAGGGCTTTATGACAAATGTCCTATGACTTTACAATTATGACACGGTAGATCTTTAAATCTGCACTTATCGGAGGGATGATTCTTTCGTCCACAGTGGACACATTTGACTTTAGTATTATTCTATTTCGTTACCTGGCAAGCAGATGAGGGTTTGAAACTACCCTCCTTCCTACCATTGTTGGCCTGTTTCCCGCCCGTCCTCTTGAAATAATGGACATCATCAGGAGGTTCCATCTTGATGGTCTTCTGTAGGAAGTTCCTCTCGCCCCGAGCTATCAGGTTCGCTTCATTGTTGCTTGCGAGATCCACCAAATACGTAAGGTTAAGAGTTGCAGAGGACGCGTCTTCTTCGAAAAGTCGATCTTGAACGACGCCTTTGTCATAACCCGTGACGAAGATGTCTCGAAGAACGGTTGCTATCTCGTTGCCGAACTTGCAATCGGCCGCCAAACCTCGTAAACGAGCTGACCATGCTCGAGCTGACTCGTCAGGCCGTTTTGCAGCATTGTAGAACTTGTGACGTGCTGAAAAATACGAGTTAGATGGCATGAAATAATTTTCGAGCAGCGCAAGCAGAGCGGCAAAATCAGACTCTTCGATCGTTTGTGGAACGCACAGACTTTCAAGCAACTTGTAGGTACCCTCTGATAAGTAGGTCAGCAAGGTCGCCTTCCTGAGATTCGTCTCGGTTTCCTTCACCTTGTCTTTGATGAAAGAATTCATGAGTCGGGACTTGAAGATACGAAACTCATGAATCGCATGATCGAAGTAAAGACCTGCTGGATGAGAATTCATTCTGCAGTCGGGGTGCGATGACACCGCACGTGGTCGCAGGTTGCGGTTGGAAGTCGCAAGGATCCGCAGGTGGTGCGGATAGATGAGGTGCTGCGAGAAATACGTCAACTCCTCTCTGGGGTCGTACCTGTTTAGGCACAGGAATCAATTAATTCCGAAAAACTTGGTGGCGACCGCAAATCGCAGGTGGTCCGCAGGTGGTGTGGGAGGTTAGGTGGCGGTCCGTCGTCCGAAATGCACAAAACCTCGGGTTTGCCGAATACATCAATTTCCCGGAACACGTAATCTGACGTTCTTTAACCGGATATACGAAATATAACTCACAGACTCGTCGCCACTGTTACGTCTTCTTAAATTCAAATTAAATCTTCAGGAGAATAAAAATTACTTCATAGCTCAATCTGGAGTTACTTTATTCCACTTCAAATATGGACTATCTGGAACATGGATATTATACCGATCCATTCGCATTGTGGACATGATCGGTTGTTTCTTTGCATACATGACACACGTGAACATATTTTTTATTGGAAACCATGAAAGAACGTTAAAGTGAACTCACACAAGTGACTGCACCCCGAAATTATCTCAATAAGTCTCAGATTATAAAACTAGGTTTTCTTTGGATTCTTGCAGAAGGCAGAGCATGACAATTAGACAACTAAAATGTTTTTCGTCTTAACCCACAAATCTGTCAAAATCAGTCACTTACCTCACCTAATCCCACGCGGTATTCAGAGGGTTTCTCATTCGAAGTCACTTCCAGACTTGTTTGGGGTGTATGGAAAATTCAAACCAATTTTCTATATTATTGGAAAACAGTTATTAGAAAATGTAATTGAAAGAAAAATGATGACATCGTCTCCACTGTGCCAAACTTTCGAATTTTTTGACACTCCCGAAAACTAGTGAGACCACGATTTTCACGAATTTGAGTTATAGTTACTATGAATATTGTCTTCACGAGGTCTACCAACTGGCAAAAATCTTGTGTCAATATCGTGTACCGTTTTCCGCCTACAGCTTGTTAATAAGCGTATCTGCATGTGTGCCGTTTTCCACTCCAGTAAACTAGTGAATACTATTATTCGTTAATTTGACGCAGTATCTTTGCAGAATGTAGGTCGGAAACAATCGATGAACCAGCCGTTTTCGCTCATTTGCCATAGTGACGCACTATCAGTAAAACAGCTGTATTCTTACAGAGGCATGATTGTCGAACCAGGTCGCTCTTCTCTGCTCCCTCGAGGTTTGGCGTGCCTAGTATCGGTGCATTTTGCGTTATTATGTGATGACCTGTCCGGTTTCAAAAGTGAAAAAAAAAGAAAAAAGGGAAGTGAAATTAGTGGAATCTCCTTCGTCGAATGGGTTGAAGACAGCTTATTTTTCGGAGCATGTTTCCCCCTTAAATCAGGCTGTAAAATGCCCTCAGCATTCAGTTTGTCAAAGGCGCCTCGCACTAAGCCTTCAGCCTGAAATATTCAGTGTGTCGAGGAAAAATTCACGGCATACTGTTACTAAATACTGTTCCTTGGTGAAATGATAAATTTTAGTATTTTGTCTCCTAGATTGTAGATTGTAGATTGTATTTGGGATCGCTCAGGAGTGGGGGTTGGTTGCCCCAAAGCACGGAAGCCTATTGGCTTATTGTACTTTTCCTGAGTGTCCCAGTTTAATCAAATAACCCCAGGCCCCTGGTGAGGGTTGTTAGGTTTTTGATTATATTTTCGCTGGGAAATTCCCTCATTGGGGTTGGGGCCCCAAAGAGGTTGTACCTGCGCTGGGCGAGTGCTGGGCACTCAAATATTATGTGGGATACTTTTTCTTCTGCCTCCTCACATAATCTGCACTGGGTTGTTGATTGTGTAACCCCTATGCGACTTAGATGGAAGCGCAGGGGGAGGAAGCCGGTTAAGAGGCCGACTGTTTGCCTCAGCTCTCTGCGGTTTAATCTGAGAAGCTCCTTAGTAGCATTGGAGTTGGGTCTAGCCATCATCCGCTTACTATGAGCATGTCCATCTATACGTGACCATCTTTTGGTGGTCTGAGTGCGGACCCACCGGTTGATGGCCCCTCTGATGGTAGTTTTTGATAGGCCGACCGCCGGTTCTGGGCCAGTGAAGGGTGTTTGAGAGCCCTTTCTGGCGAGAGAATCGGCGTTTTCATTGCCTGTGATTCCTCTATGGCCTGGCACCCACTCCAGAGTAACTCTGTTGTGTTTCGCCAGGGCGTTGAGAGTTTGCATACAGTCCCAGACCACTCTGGATGAGACAGTGGGGGCTGTGAGTGCTTTTATCGATGCTTGGCTGTCCGAGAGTATGCGGGTGTGGGATCCACGATGTCCCCTCCTCAAGCTCTCAGAGGCGGCAGCATCAATTGCCACTATTTCTGCCTGGAAAACGGAGGTGTAATTCCCTAGTGGGGTGGAAAATTCCCACCTGGGTCCTGCTCCGTACACTCCAGCACCAGTACCTGCATCCATTTTTGATCCATCTGTGTACCAGATTATATCGTTGGAGCAGCATTTTTTCCAGCCATGCCCCGCCCACATCAGCACGGATGCATATGGGCGTGGTTGAGGTAGGATTTTTGGCATAACATCTGCCACCATGTCGAGCAGTGGTTCTTGTATAGCCTTTAGTATGTTGGTGTGACCTGGGTGGGGTGTATCCCGCCAGGTACCATTCCATTTCAGCCTCAGGGAGGCCATTGCGGCCTCCCCTTTAATGTAGATGTCTATTGGGGGTAGGCCCAGTAGAATCTCCATGGCTGCAGTGGGTGTACCATGCATAGCGCCTGTGATGGTTAGACAGGCCAGTCGCTGTACACTGGTGAGGGTTTGGCAGGCCCCTACCTGACTGACCTTTGGCCACCACACTGCGCAGCAGTACGTAAGAATGGGTCGTACTATCGCGGAGTAGATCCAGTGGACCATCCGCGGCTGTAGGCCCCATGTTTTTCCGCATGTGCGTTTTGCGCACATAAGGGCTCCCTTGCCCCTATTTGCTATGTATTCAAGGTGTTTGTTCCAGGTGAGTGTTGCATCCAGGTAGACGCCCAGGTACTTCACCCCACGCTGAAACGGTACCCTTGAATTGTAAAACTGGGGTTCTGAGAGACCTCTCAGATTCCTCTTTCTTGTGAATTGAACCAGCGTGGTTTTATTTGGGTTTACTTTTAAGCCCTCTGTGCCACACCAGTCTTCCACTGCTTTCAGAGCTGATTGTGTCAGATCTGAGACTGTGCCGACAAAGGGACCCCTAACTAGGATCACCACATCGTCAGCATAGCCCTGTACGTAGAGGCCTTGACTGCTGAGTTTCTCCAGCAGAGAGTCCACAACAAGGTCCCACAGAAGGGGGGACAGTACCCCGCCCTGCGGGCAACCCCTTGCCACAGACATCTCCACGGACTCCCCAAGGAGCTCTGCCTCTACTATTCTGCTTGTCAGCATGGTTTTGATCCACCTACACAGGGTGTCGTTTGTTCCATGCTGGCGCGCTGAGTTTATAATTGAGTCTATAGAGGTGTTGTCAAAGGCGCCCTCTATATCCAGAAATACACCAATGGCAAGTTCCTTAGCTGCTAGCACCGATTCCACCCGTGATATCAGGTGGTGCAGTGCTGCCTCACAGGATCTGCCCGGTTGATAGGCAAACTGATTGGTGTGTAGAGGCCTCTCTGAGAGAGAGGTTTCCCTCAGATACCTGTCAACCAATTTTTCTAATGTCTTCAGGATGAAGGACGTTAGACAGATGGGTCTGAAAGCCTTTGCCTGGTTGTACCAAGGTTTCCCTGGCTTAGGCAGAAAGATGACC
Source organism: Leptopterna dolabrata (assembly GCA_954871275.1). Classification (NCBI taxonomy): domain Eukaryota; kingdom Metazoa; phylum Arthropoda; class Insecta; order Hemiptera; family Miridae; genus Leptopterna; species Leptopterna dolabrata. Next base: position 129,854,321 of record OX940974.1, on the reverse strand, counting down.
CTTGCTTTGCTCCATCTTTGGGGTATTGTACCTGTTGCCAGGCAAGCCCTAAAGAGAGCACTCAGTATCCTGGTTACCCCATGGCCCCCCTCCTGAAGCAGTTTGGGGATAATGCCATCTGGGCCAGGCGATTTGTATGGGCTAAAGGTGCTGATGGCCCACTTGATTCGTTCCATGGAGGCTACACCCTTTGCCACTTCCCAGTCTGCTCTGGTCGCTCTCCTGCCCTGAGCCCCGGTTGGTGGGTGAGGTGAAGGTCCCTGAACGTCGGTCACCACTGAGCCAGGGAAGTGAGTCTCCAGTAAGAGTACTAGAGTGTCCCCAGCTGTTGTGGTGTAGCTTCCATCTGGTTTAACTAATGTGCCAATTGGATTGATAGGAGCCTTAGATAGGACTCTTTGGAGTCTTGCACATTCTGAGGTGTTTTCCACCTCTTCACAGAACTTCCTCCACGTGTCCCGTTTTGATTTCTTTATAAGGCTCCTGAGTTGGGCTAACTTGGTCTTGTAAGCATCCCAGTTGCCCGTCTTTTGCGCCCTATTATATAGTTTGCGTGTTTCACGCCTTACGACCTCTATCTCCCTGTTCCACCAGGGAACCCCGGTGGTTGAGAGTTTAGTTGTCATAGGGGTGTGATTGTTGAATGAGGTGAGTAGCGCCTCTTCCAGTTCTCCCGCTACTGCCTCGATATCATCTATGTTGTGCAACTTGGTTCGAGTCCCTCTCAACCAGCCCTCCACTTCCTCCCTGTATGCCTCCCAGTTCGTCTTCCGTGGATTGCGGTAAGATTGCTGTGTTTTACCCACGCCTTGGATTTCCACAACAATGTACCTATGATCCGAGTAGGAGGGGATATCGGATACGAACCATTTCCTTATTCTCTGATCTAGTGGAGGGGTAATAATGGTGATGTCAAGGACCTCTTCCCTGTTGGTGGTGACAAATGTTGGTTTGTTTCCCCGGTTTGCTACGTATAAATTACTCGCTACCAGGTAGTCAAACAAGCATTTACCTCTGGTGTTGGTGTCAGTGCTTCCCCAGGCAACATGGTGGGCGTTGGCATCTGCGCCGACTAGGAGCTGCACGTTGTCTGCGCGGCATTTTTCAACGAGGTCCGGCATTTCTGCAGGTGGTGGCCCCTCAGATGAGTTCCCTGGAAAGTAGGCTGAGGCAGTTACTAAGTGCTCCCTTTGGCCGTTTTCAGAGAGGGTTATCTTCACCGCTACTAAGTCCCTGAAACAGAACTCAGACATAGCTAGTGAATTGATGTCATTTTTGACAAATACGCAGGCACGTACATTATCAGCGCAATTGCGTTTATAGATTAACCTACCTCCTGCGTTATTGAGGCCCCTGATTTCGCCCCGGTAGACCCAGGGTTCCTGTATCAAGGCGATGTCGTATTTGCCAGCTGCAAGCAGCTGGCACAGGGCGGCTGTTGCCACCTTGTTATGCTGCAGGTTTATTTGGATGACCCGCAGCATCACTTGGTGGTGTGGACAGCTGCCTGAAGGTGACTCTCCGGGTGTGGAAGTGGGGTTTGAAGTTATGCCCCTTCAACCATTCCAGAGAGTCCTTGTCTACTGTCAGCACAAGTTCCATCCCCTTCTCGTCTGCTCGGCTGTTCAGTAGTCGCCATTCCTTTGTTGAGAGTCCAGGGTTCTGGATCTCGAACAAGGGAATTAGCTTCCTAGCATCGGAGCGGTCAAGGAAGTCGGTGGGGATCCAGACCCCAACCTTCACCTGACCCTCCAATAGTACTTTTGCAGGCCCCGTCCGGAGTGTGGCTCCATCCCAGGGCCGCAGCTCCCCAACCCTTTCCTCCAGCCAACCCTTCGATTGGCTATTGGAGCAGGTCAGGTGGACCACTCCATTGCTGGTGTAGCGGTTTGTGAACTGCGGTCCCTGGCCAGCCGGCTCCAGGAACGTTGCCCGCACTATTTCTCCCAGGACCAAGCTGGCCTCCACTTCCGACAGTCTTTTCACGGGGTGGTTGCCATGGATTATGACCATCTTGGTGGTGGAGAGTGCACCGCTGTACCCGCCAGAGCTATCACCCTGGGGTGAATCTCCGGATTGGGCCGGGGTCCCTCCCCGTGCCCTCTTGGTCCTGGGAATTGAGGCCGAGGGAGGGGTGGTGTTGGGGTTGCGTCGCCGTTTTCCCGGCGTACTTGCCCCTACCTCACCCCCAACCGGTCCCAACGCCAGAGGCGGGCGGGAACCCACTCCAGAGGCGCCACCAGGTACAAGGGGTTGGTCAACGCTGATTAGCGTATCTGCCCCTCGTGAGGTGGCTGCTCCGTCACGAGCCCCCGCCGCCCCAGCACCAGGAACCAGCTTCCCCGGCCTCTTTTTTTTCCGAGGCCTAATTGGCTCCCCTCTCTCAAGAGCCTTCTGTCTGGCCGCCTTCCTCAGCTGAGCGCCAGAGGGTTTGCGGCCAGACCGTTGGGTGCCAGCGGTTTGTTCCTGCGAACTGCCACTTGCACCTTCACAATCCATAGATGCCGGGGTTTGTACAGCCCCAGCATCCGAGATTGCCATTTCTGTCAGTGAGGAGGAGAGTTCAGTACAGCTCTCCTCTTCACTGGCATCGTTGGTTTTTAAAGGTATATTTACTATTACGGGTTTCATTTTGGTCCCACGAGTAGCTAGGGAAAGGGGTCGTCCACCCATACAGAGCCCCGCATGTATAGGCAAGCCTAAGTACACCCAGGGGGTCGGCCGGTACCCTGGGGGCAGCCGTTGGATGTGCACATTGCCCTCTGCACCATGCAGACCATCAGCACGGCGTGTACACCTTGGTCTTGAGGGTTGTCTACTCTTAGTTGCCGTGTGCAATGGCCCACACCATCCGGTGATCAGCACACTCCAAGGAGGTGCGATCGTGCAATAGATGGTGTGCGCCGCGGACTAAGCCCCCTCACCAACGGCAAGGTGGTAGACGTGAGGGGGTTGTCTCCTAGAAAAAAAAGTTCCTTATGCCGAGCAGCTTTTTGTTCTTTGACATGAAGAATCAAGAACTGCCGTTGTTCTTTAATTTGTTCTCAAGGCTATGAAACTCACTGTAAATGCGTTGCCTTAAATCTTCAGTATCTCCTTCACGAATTGTGCTCTAGTCTACCTTGTTCAAACGACATCGCGGATGTCCTCCCGGACCCTGACATTAACGAAACAGAAGATAGTGAATGATGCAAAAGTTCTGAAAATGTCCATTTTTCATCATTAAATTTTTCTCTTAATTGATATTAATTTTTTCTCATCATGATGTGCCTTGGAATTTAATTTGTATAATTAATTTGTATTATACTTTATAAATATTTTTAATAACGTTATTATTAATTCATTATGCTGTGACGCGCAAGGTTGGACACTTGTCCAAATAAACTATTCTGTTCTATTATATTTTTCCCATTTGTTTTATTTATATTTTAGCCGAATGATTTATAGCTGTTTGCTTCAAAATATACTTATTTTCAGTTTTATTGTCTTGACATGATCTAATAAGCATTGGAATAAAATATGAAGTGTTCCCGTTGTCGTAACATTTGTTAAACATATACTCTTTCTTTCCGTAAACCAGCAGCACTCGCTTCTTTTCGTGCTTTGAAGCACACAATATTAGCAGAATTAGGAAAATTTGAACTGCTCGTCAACAGAGCGTATGGACATTAAGTTAAAAACAAACAGAATTAAAACACTGCCGTAACTAGATTAGATTTTATGTGCTCAATTGAAGTTGGATTGCACTCTCCTGAAAAGTTGTAAAATTGTGGTTTCGCTAGTTTTTGAGAGTGTAAAAAGATTCGATAGTTTGGCATAGTGGGGACGACATGTCAGACTTACATAAAATACAGCATGCATTCAACTTCATATTATGTACTTACACGGTACAATGCGAAATTTTCGTCAGTTTTTGGTTGATTATTCCATGAATTTAATATTCACATAAGAAATTTTGAATACCCTTCAAATTTTCTTTTGTGTTTCAATGTGTGTAAATCCCAGAAACGCTGCCCCATGAGTCACATGAGTTTTCACGTGAGTTTATTATTCCAGCGGACATACCCTCAGAAATGTTGGCTGTTCACTTATTGTTTCTTTCATGTGTAATGATGAAATAGCTATTTTTGATGGTTTCCACAAATTTTGGCCCCCAAAAGCACGAATTAGGCTCCTATTTTTGACAAAAAAATTATCTTTGTTCATTGATAGTGCAATTTAGTTGTCTTGATTCACCTGTTGATACTACTTCTAGTGTATCATACAAGATCATATCTAGTGTTATACAAATTTATGGTGATATCAGATAATTTCCCAGGTTTTTGAATAATAAAAAATGAATTTTGGGAGACGAACCTTCGTTACAACCTCAATTCTTCACTCATTGCTCAAAATCAACTTCATATTCGGTCTTCTCGCCCTAAATAACATGGAAAACGATACCTCACAAGGTCATGTTCACCAAAACCTTTTTTTTCTAATAATTGAAAAAACCTTATTTTTACACCCATTTTACTGCCATAACACCCCTGGCTGTATTCTGATCGGGCTGCCGAGCTTGGGAACAAAACTAGGACCCAAATGTGTTCCCAAATGGGGACCCAAACTGTGTGTGGAAGAACGGCAATTTTATACAAAAATTTAACGTTAATTTAAGGCTGAAACCTAGTTAGAACCTCAACTTTCCATTATGTCCAAAATCGACTTCATAATCGGTCTCCTCGTCCTAAAAAGCATGAAAAACGATACCTCACAAGCTTATGTTAGTAAAACACCAAGAAATGCTATTTGTACACTCATTTTTCACCCGTAACACCCTGGAGTGTATTACGGTTGAGCTGCAAAGTTTCTGGGCACAGCTAGGGCTCAAATGGACCCTGTTTGCGAAAGAACGATTTTTTTAAGACCGAAAATAAAGTAGATTTGCATGGTGCGGCGGATGGACACTGCATTTTTGGAATGTACACACCATGAAACGTAAAAGAAAAAATTTGGAGGGGTGTCACAATTTTTTTGTTGAGCGAATACATAGGTGTGTTATTCATTGAATAATAAACCAAAATGTGATGTTAGTATGCCGTACCACCCATATCTACCTTTAATTTTGGTCTAAAAAATCTGTTCATTAGCACACTGGGCCCGTTGTGCTCGGAAGCTCGGCAGCCTGATCAGAATACACCCAGGATTGTTGTAGATATAAAGTGGGTGTGAAAATAGGGTTTTCGGTTTTTTTAAGGTTTTAGTGAACATGAGCTTGTGAGGTATAATGTTCCTTGTTTTAAATTGATCTCGAACTTAAAATTTGTCGAGACCACCCGGAGCATTTACATCCAGCCGTTCGTTTGCACCGGAAAGCTTCGTCAACATTTTTTTTTTTTTTTTTTTTAATATCATCTTTATTGTTACAACTGTGTGTACCCATCTAGTAACTTCACTCTGTTAATTTATTTAACGTATTGTGGTTCATAGATCACTACCTACTACCACTCATCACATCACTTCAGTGAGATGTAACTAGGTCCAGAGGTTTGGTCCTTTTCAGTCTTCGTAAATCGCCGCTGTTGTCCAGGAGGTTCAGTACTTCGACATTCCTGTGCTTGTGGAGACGGTTCTCATGATCCGTTGCTCGATTTTTTACAACTTCGCTCACCATCTTAATTTTAAGGTCACGGTGGAGGTCATCCGTTCGGATATACCAGGGGGCATTCACTATGCTCCTGAGGATTTTGTTTTGTGTTGTTTGGATAATTTTCAAGTTAGTTCTCTTGGTGCAGCCCCATAACTGGCAGCCGTAAGCCCAAATCGGTTTGATCACTTGCTCGTACAGTAGCATTTTGTTATGTGTAGGCAGTTGGGATTTTCTTCCGATGAGCCAGTACATCTTCTTGAATTTTAGGTTTATTTCTTCCTTCTTCTTCTTCACGTGCTCCTTCCAACGGAGCTTCGCGTCCAGAGTCATTCCGAGGTACTTAGCTGTATTTGCATATGGAACAATCTGGGAGTTTATTTCAATTGGTATAGGGCTCACTTTCCTGTATGTAAAGTTAATGTGCGTTGACTTAGCTTCGTTGAGTTTTATTCTCCATTTTTTGGTCCATTGATGGATGCTATTCACGGATTCCTGTAGTTTTCCCGAGGCTTCCTCGACTGTAGAACCTACTGCCAGGATTGCTGTGTCGTCTGCGAACGTCGCTGTCACAGCTTCTGCTGATTTTCGGAGATCCCTTGTGTATAGTAGATAGAGTACTGGCCCAAGGACGCTACCTTGAGGTACTCCTGCTTTTATTACACGTAATTGGGAGTATTCATCTTCGTGTTTTACCCTGAAATGCCTTTCTGTTAGATAGGACACCAAAATCCTATAATACTGGGTAGGGAGATCCCTGTGTAGCTTTGCTTGAAGCCCCTTATGCCAGACTTTGTCAAATGCTTGAGAGACGTCAAGGAATACTGCTGAGCAGATTGCCTTCTCTTCAAAGCATTTCTCTATCACGCTGGTGATCCGGTGTACCTGGTCGATTGTTGAATGCTGCTCTCTGAATCCGAATTGGTGATCTGGGATTAAATTTCTCTCCTCGATTATGGGTTTTAATCTCTTTAAGAGGAGTTTCTCAAAGAGCTTGGAGATAATTGGTAAAAGGGAGATGGGTCGGTAGGACTTTTTTTCATATGTTGGTTTACCTGGTTTGGATATCATTATCACCTCTGCTACTTTCCACTGCAGTGGTACGTACTGCAGCCTAAAAGACGCATTGATTAGGTGTAGGAGTTTCTTTAGCCCTTTTTCTGGTAGTTCTTTCAAGATTTTCCCAGTTATAAGATCATAGCCTGGAGCTTTCTTTGGACTAAGGTTGAACATGATCTCATTTTTGAGTTCTTGAATGGTAATAGGCCGAATTTCCATTTCATCTGACTTTTCTATCATTGTAGCATCCTCATCTGCGGTCTGCCTTGGGAACGGGGTAAATGTTTCCTCAAGGTGGTTAGCAAACAAATCTGCCTTTTCTTTAGCACTCCTCGCCCAATATCCATCTTCTCGTTTAATAGGCGGTATTGGTATTTTGGGCCGCTTAAGTCCTTTAGTTGCTCTGTATAAAGAATAGTCCGTGTCTTTTCCAGCAGTGAGGCTCTGCAAGTTGATAGCCAATGTTTCATCTTCAATTTCTTGGTTTAGAGCTTTGAGCTCATTGCACAGCGCATTCAGCTTTCTTTTGTTTTCTGCAGAGCGAACCCTTTGCCAGGCTTTCCTAGCTTTTCTTTTGGCCCGTACCAATTCCCTTACTTCGAGAGGGTAGTTGGAATGGTAGAAAGGTTTCTTCCGGTTGATTGGGGTGCAGGACCAGCACGCCTCTTGGATGTTTTCGGTCAATCGTTCAACCTCTGTTTCCAGTTGATCTGATGTTCTGATGGGCACGTGTAAATCAATGCTTTCGGACAGTGTTTTTCGGAATAACTCCCAGTTACTGTGCTTATTAGTAAGTTTTGGGGTCTCTTCTCTGAGGATTACCGAGTCACTTAGCGTCATGATCACAGGAGAGTGATCAGACGAGAGGCCATCGCTATCCTCAGTATGTATGTAGTTACCCGATATTCCTTTTACTATAAAGAAGTCCAGGAGATCTGGTGCTTTATTCACATCTGTTGGCCAGTACGTAGGCCCTCCTCCAGAGTGAAAATTGCATTTAGTTTCTTGACCTGCTGCAAACAATTGTACTCCCTTCGGGTTGCGCGTTTTTGAGCCCCAGAATTCGTGTTTTGCATTGAAATCACCCCCTATAATGAAGTTATGTCCGATTTCGCGAAATGAGTCCACGTAGTCGTCTTTTTTCAGAACATACCTAGGTGGGCAGTATATGGCAGCAATGTTGATAGTTCTGTTTTTTGTACTCACTTGTACTGTGATGACTTGCATTTTTTCGATCTCTATTTTCAGCTGTTCCGAGTGTTTGATACTGCTCTTTATAAACACAGCCGAGCCTCCCCGAGCGCGATCGGCGGGGTGGACGGAGCGATAAATATTATAACCTTTGATATTTGCGTAGGATGTTCTTGTTAGGTGTGATTCCGAGATCAAGCATACGTCAATTTTTTCTTGATTGAGAAAAATCTCTAGTTCTTTTATGTTTTGAACTAGCCCATTGGCATTCCAGGTTGCTATACGGAGTGTATTATGGCCCATATTTTTTGTAATTTGAGAGTTGCAGTTCTATTTTATCTAGCCTGTTGAATATAATTTGATTTATCTTACTGTGGTCTTCCAGTTTTTCCAGCACTAGTGCTAGCATATTTTCTGTGGTGGGTTTTACTTTCTGAACCTCTTTTACATTTTTTGTTATTTGCGCATAGGAGACTTCTCCCTTGGACCATTTTTGACTCATACCTTTAGAATTCGATACACTCTCTCTTCTACCAGGTACGGTGGTTGTGTCTTTTCTGGCCGGCTTATCCCTTTTATCACGGAGCCTTTGAAGTTCCTTTGCCACTTCACACCCGCGATAGTTCGCGGGGTGGTCGCCTTTGCAATTGATGCACTTGGGAGGTGATTCATTTGTTTTCTGGCAATCACTTGTATTGTGCTTACCAGCGCACTTGACACACCTAGGTTCCATTTGACAGTACCTGTGTGTATGATTGAACGACTGGCAGGACTTGCACTGTGGAATTAGTGCTGTTGTCTTCCTCAGGGGCTCAATTTTAACCTTTAGATTCATGATATGATTAATTTCATAAATTTTTTTAATATCATCCTCTTTGTCAAATGAGAGCATAAATAAAGGAAGTTTTTTCAGCACCGTAATTGGTGCATCTTGCTCACTGGGTTGTTTTTCCTTCTTGACGAGGTTGACTGCCTCTAGGATTTTATAACCTCTGCCTTGGAGGTCTTCAATAATCTCTTGTGGTGGGCAGGAGTGATGAAGCCCTCGGGCTACCACCTTAATGGGACGATCATGCTTATTCTCGTACGTGTACCACTGAAGGCTTGCGTCTTTCAGCCTTTGGGTCACAGCACGGTACGCGTCCTTATCTTGGACATTAATCTTCCACTTATTATTGTTGAGAGCGGTTACTTTCCACTCTGAACTTGTCGCCGATTTTATTAGTGGGCTCAACTCCTTAAAGTCCTTGATACCAATTACGTTGATGGGTGGAGGGGGGTAATCCTTAATTTCCTGCTTTTTAGGGACAGATGTCCCTTTAGGTTGATTAGGTAAGGTGGCTACTTCCGGAGAGGATGATGCTTTTCGTTTCTTTTTGCCTCTTTTGAGGATCCAATTTGTCTCTCGTTCAAGGTCATCCTCATCCGTACTATACATTTTAGTTTCAGCCTTGCTGTTTGTGTTTTGAGTAATTGTGCTAGCCATAGTGCTCATTTTGAGATCAGCTTGGGTCAAATATTCACAAAGGGCAATGATAGTATTATAGAGCTCACCAAATGCTGAGTTGATGTGCTCATCCTGGATACGGAATGCCGCAGTAGAGGTCCGGTGTTGCACAACCTTCAGTTTTGTTTTGTCAACAATTTCGGCGATTGACTCGCCGCCGTCGCTTTCCTCGTCCATTAAGGAAAGCTTCGTCAACATGATCGTGAATGAAATGGTATCCAGCTCAAGCATCATTGCTGAGGAACACCTGATCATAGTCACACATGGCTGAATGAAATCGAATTGGTTGTTCTTTGATATTATTTCATTTGAAGAATGATGTTTTTTTTGGGGTTTTGTTGATAGGTACTTGAACAGACATTGTAACTTGAACTGACGTTGTGCTTCATGAATAACAACAAATAATCAATGATGGTTGAATCCACCGAATATTTATGTATGTGTATAGTAATGTAATTTATGTAATGTCATTCTTCGGCCGGCTCCAATACTCGAACTAAACCACTGGTGACGAAATCGCGGAAACCCATTTCAAATAGTAAAAACAGAGTTATTGAAAGATTGTCTATTTCCACTAATACACAAAAAATTCACTGTTATACTGGTTTCCATGATCAAACCATCGTTACTAACAAACAATTACTGAAGGCACATTGGTGAGAGGTGGCATTATAAATAGTCCTCAAAAGTGAAAGGTGGTAATTGGGATTGGCTGTGGAAGTGAATGCCAAAAAAAAAGGAAATGATGGTAAGGAGGATCGGTTGGGGGAGGGGGGGGGGGGAGGACGCTGTTACAGAAATGAACGCAGTAATGGAGAAAAACTTGAAGGAATTACATCATTCAAAGATTTACTCAACCTATCATTCTTAATAATTTCTAATTTTTTAAGTGCATCCAACATGCTCCCTTTCGTGTAGAAATGAAGGAACTCAACAACCTATCTGTAAGATCATAATTGAAGCTACTTGATTCATTCAGGTGACCTGCAAAGGCCGAATCACCATTATTATCCCTGAAATATTATTCATCTTTCGTTTTCCTTTCTTTAAACTCCCGTCCAGTTTGAGTCCGCAAGAATGCTTTAATTTATAAACACCACGTTTGTCTTTAACTGAACTTATTGAAGATCTGAGATCATTTTTGGTTTTGCATCCTACCTTGAACCTTTAGGAGTTAATATTTTACCAGTTTCTCCCAAAATTGGTAAACGATCAGATAACTAGCCATATTCACCAAAATTACATGCCAAATTCTTGACAACTTTTCCCCATTTTTTCTTTTTTTTTCTGTACACTAATATTTTGAAAACACGTACTATAATGTTTGCCTGTATTAAAACCAGCAATTTTTAAACCGCAATGCTATGTGTTTCCTTTCGGTGATTTCTTTCCTTATAGGGAACAGTCATACATATAGGCCTATGTATGACTGTACATGGTGGCCAAGGAGTAAGGGAACATTCGTATAGAATGACGGAGATGGAGGATGACAACAACAGGAACGCTCATGTATTTTGGCTCTGGGGTCGTTCACACGTGCACCCGTTTGAAGCTCCTTTAGTAGTGCCTCAATGAGGGTAATTATGAGTAAAAAGGCTGAAAAAAATGACGTTGTTGGCTCTTTGGAGACGAAGGTTCTCAGTGCTGCCCTTAATTACTACCCATTATTGAAAATGGCAAACCTTCGTAGCAACCTACAAGAACCTTTGCCATGACCTTTGTGAATCTCTCCTCGGTCTGATTTTGAGGACATATTTTTAGAGACGCCCCTTGAAAGTTTGGCGGCATTATCGAAGGCTTCCTATAGACAGGGGCGCTCCTATTGTTTTCTATTTCGGTTGGGAGGGAGAGAAAAGATCTATAGTGGAAGTCGCTTATGGTGGTGTGTAGATCGCTCTCACTCATTGCAGATCCTCTGGAAGTATATACGAGTAGGTAACTGATATATATGATAATGATGAATCCATTAATGATGAATTCATTCATGATGAATAAATTGTGCATTACCTAATTTCGTGGCTAGTGACACGATATAAACAGTGTACGTATATGTTTGACTACCTATATTAGAGTAGGTGATGTTATCATAATAATGCTCAAGAATATTGTGAACAAATTGATTGATAGATGTATGATTAGGTTGCTACCTATGTATTGTTTCTTTTATACCTCTCTCACATGGTAGCTTCAAAAATTGAGAATACAGGCAGGGGACATAAGATTTGCAGAAAATCCCGCATTCTTCTCCCCTCTCCGCCTCTATAGAAATAAATTTCGAAATTCCGGCGACGTAGTCTACAACTGAACTGATTCTATGTTGAACAGAAAAAGAAACACTTGAATTGGTTGAGAATTAAGCACTGGGCAGCACACACAAGATTTTGTAAAAACCCACGTTTTCTTTTTTCTTTTTTTTTTCCTTTTTACCCCTCCCTTCCATTCTGTAGAAATAAATTTCGGAATTCCAGCGACATAGTGTTACTTTCCCATTATCAAATGAAAGTAGGTTCCATTCTAAGAATTTTGAGACCAACCGCACTCTCCTAAAATGTATAGTTATTTTTGTATGAGCTTTCAAAATTTTGACAATGATTGACATCATTGCACCCCTCCCGTCTGGGCGTGACCCCCTTACCCATTGTGAGTAGGTAGTGCTGGAATATTGGAAAAAATCGTAGAAAGAGACTAGTCATCGTAGGAGAGTTGGGTTGGTCTCAAAATTCTTGGAACGGAACCTACTTTCATTTAAAAATATGGAGAGGGGTACTCCTCATTATGGGTACTCCTCATTAAGCCCTGGGCAGGGTACGCAAGGTTTAGCTGGAAAAATCCCCTTCTAGAAGTAAATTTCGAGATTCCGGCGACAGACAGACATACATATCTTATTTTTGTATCTTTTTTTCCCGGATTTGGATTCAGGGTGGTCTGAATCGGATTTGAATGTGGTTCTTTTCATTCTCAGCTGAGTGTTGTCCTCTTCTGACCATATCAAATACATAAGGACGTCCGTTACTACTGAGTCCTAAAATAACTACAAATCTGTTTCGGATTATTATAAAACTGAATCCATTGAAAAACCATAGGTCTGTGTGTGGTATGGCGTGTGTGTGTGTATATTTATGTATGTATGTATGTATGTACACGAATTTTGTATCTGATGCCCAGGCCAGAATTCTCCACGATTATTGTGGTTCTTTTTTTGTTTGACTCAGTTTTGGGTCTAGATATGCACTACGTTGCCGAAATTTAGAAATCCACTTCAGGAGGGGTATACCGAGGGGTTGATATATTATTATCAAGCATATTATTATTGAATAGAATTTCACCCAAAAAAGATGAATTTGTAACCCACAAAAAATTTCTATTTGCACTAATGCAAGTGTTAGCATTTTAAAGTTGTTGGTGATCCTGTATTTCCTCATCTTCTGCCCGACAAATAGCTTCCAATACTGGGAGGGGGGGGGGGGGGGGTCACATTTCTTCCTCAAACGGTTTATTTTCTCACAATTCGCCCTTGAAGCTTGGTGCAGTGGTACTAATCATAGCCTGTGTGATATGTGGCTTCTTCCAAAACTTTCCCTTGAGTTGAACATTTGAAAAAAATTGTTGGTGAAAATTGGCATGAGCATTACGTTGACAGATTCAGGAACTTCGACCATAGTAAATTGAGGATTTCACCCTGTTTTTCAATTTATACCATGATCAATTCATAAATTTTCTGGGGTGAAAATATTGTTCACTATTGAAAAAGTAAACAATCTTCTCTGTCTTTAATCATATTCTACACAACTTATGTTGTGGTCGATTCCCAATCATTAATACCAATTTTCAGCTATTGATCCCACAATAACTCAAATTTTTTTCTTTTGCAAATTTCTGTTCGTCATACTCCTCCTTTTATTTGCCATTACGAATGCATGCACAAACCATAGTTCCTGTACAATTCTGGTTAAATCACGTGGAAACATTCAGAGACCAACCTGCATAACCTCCACAATTGTCAGCAAAATCTCTCAATGCCACTTACATGTTGCCACTTGCCATGTTGGTGGACTCAGACACTTGGAGTTATAATTGAGGGATCCTTGGTTTTCTGTTACTGGTTATCTTGATAAAACTCAGCATCTCAGAATTTATCTTCTCCATGTTTCCTAAATGTTTTTTATTCTTCCAGATTGGTGATCGTGGACAGTTTCACTGTAAAGCTTCCAATGAGTTTGGCACAATTATATCTGAAAGTGTCACGTTGTCCTTCGGAGTCATTGGAGAGTTCAATTTGAAAAGGCCGCCAGAAAGTGGAAGGGAAAACTGGGGAAAAGTAATATATTGTGATCCCCCCACACATTATTCCAGTATGTTTATCCCTTCATCAGTTTGTCTACAAATTATTAGTTTGTTAATTTCCTAGGCTTTGTGTGTTGTAGGTACTCCTAATGCACGCAGTTCATTTGTTGCTAGTTTCACTGCTGGTATCGTTTAGTTCCCTTTAGTTTCAGCGGCTACCGTACATGGAGCAATTCCCACCTAGGTACCTACCTATATATAACACCCTGACCTGACTTCCCCTCTCTCTCTCAAGCATCAGATGTGTTCTAACGTCTTAATTATTAATAAAAGCGATTTGTTTAAGAAGTTTAATTTAATTTTTTAAATTTAGTTCCTGGCCCAGTCAAACAGTGTAGTGTAGATCATCAGGAACATTTAATATGTAATATCACCTACATGAAATCTAATTGTTCTGTTCCAGGTGTCAAGTATTATTGGGCCCGAGATTATTTTCCAAATTTTGTTGAAGAGAATAAAAGGATTTTTGTCTCGTATGATGGTGCATTATACTTCTCATCTATGGAGAACATTGATGTCGGAAATTACAGCTGTGCAGTCCAGTCAGATGTATCCAAAACTGGTAGAAATGGGCCTTTCTTCCCTCTTAGAGTGGAACCACATGGTAAATAGAATGATTTAAAACATGTTACTTGAGAAGATATCTTTACTTATTTTTAAAAATTGAAGGAATTAAGGGGTTAATTATAGAATATAAGACTTGGTCTGCATGTGCTACTTAATAAGTGGATCATAAATTTGAGCTGTTCCTGTCGGACATTTTATTGTAATTATCAAACTATTGCTATGGGTCCAAATATTTATTACCTAATTCATTCTTGAATTTTTGAAAAAAATTTAAGTTAGAATATGTCAACTTTCTTAATTTTTAGAGCGTTCCAAATCGATCGTATGTTATATTTGTGGTTACCCCTCTGTCTAATCGCATTAACCCTGTGGAACGCGCTCCCTGTGAGGTCCCCCTTGTTTCTGATTTTCCTCGCCCTCCCTTAGCATTTACTTTAAACTTCAGTTTACGTCCAGCGTCCATTGAGGGTGCACCGCACAACTGGCGTCAAAAAAGACCTGGTGGGTCACTTGCGCCTGTTTGTTTGTTTACCAATTTTTACTGGTAGTTACAACCATAGGTAGGTACCTAACTAGTTCATAGGACGACATATTTGAGATTCAAAACTCATATTTTATGTACTGCTGAGAATAACTTGGCAATACTTCGTCAAAGTGAATATACCGACTTTTGAACTCAGCTTGACTGAATTTTATTTCATTATTAGAATATTTAAAAATGAGCAACTTTCATGTTTGGATAATGAAGAAATGTTTCATACTTCTTCATTTCAAGTGTCCTGGAGTACGTTGACCAAAACCAAATGAAATATATTAGGTTTTTGTTGTAAATGACATGAAAGACCTCTCAGGTTGATTGGGCTTCCCCGAGTGATTTTCTGATTGTGCCCTCCCTAGGTTTAATCTGGTTTCCACGATTATTTGTAATCCCCTCACAAAGTTCACACTACCCTTGTTCTCTCAAATCATAATGCAAGTTCGGTTGACGTATTGCCTTGCATCTGCTGCCACGCCAGTCGCCCTACTCAGAGTCTGCACTTAGATTAAATTTGTATAAACTTTCCCAGTATTTGAGACTGTATGAGTAAACTGTTTCGGAGTTAAGTACATAGGGCAATTTTTTTAAGAGTATCTATCACCCTGCTGTTATGCTGTATTTGCCCCTACTGTCTGCAGGTAGGTATCCAATTTTTAAAAAAACCTCAATTTCCATTCCCCCTCCCTCCTCCTTACATTATTCTGTCTGCAGCCCTTAGTAGGGTGTTTAATTTAATTGCTTGATTGTTATTACTTCATGCAGTTTATGTTTTGACTACTCTGGTACATTATCCACAGCACTTACACTAAGGAGCTCGGTTTTAGCCTCTAGGCGTGTCCCCCTCCCACATGTTTTTCAACTACTCATAATTTTTACTTGTTCCCATTTGGGTCCACATGGTCTCTCTGATCCTCTGATAAACGCCAGCATCTCAACACTTGCAAGGGTGTCGACATCTGTTGCGATCCAGCATTTCTTTATTGCTGACACGTGTTTATCTGATGGATGACTGCCGTCTTTATCAAAACAATGTCCAGGGTACTCGATGGAGGTTTGTCGAATGGCACATTTTCCTGGTTTTAGCCTTAAATTCGCTTCTGTTAACGCTTTCAGAACTTTTTCAAGACGCTCATTGTGTTCTGATAAGTTTGGTCCAAAAATAATGATGTCGTCCATCAGCACCTTAACTCCCGAAATTCCCTGTAGTACTCGCTCCCTAATTTCTTGAAAAACTTCAGTGACTACTGTGATGCCAAAACATAGACGTCGATATCTGTATAATCCTTGATGTGTGTTTATTGTTGTATATGCCATTGATTTGTCATCCAGCTCGCACTGTTGAAAAGCATTGCAGAGTTCTATCTGCGAAAAAGTCTTAGCACCAGCAAAGTCACTACATAGGCGTTCTATGTGTGGTAGCAGATAACTACTGGGTTTTAGGCCGGTGTTCACCGTAAGCCTAAAATCCCCTCATATTCTGACTGACCCATCTGGGTTTAATACAGGAAGAATTGGGGTAGCCCAGTCACTGTTTTTGGCCGGTTTCAGAATTCCTAAATTCACTAGTCGCTGAATTTCCTGTTCTACCTTGCTCTTCAATACAACTTACAATCTTCGTGCCTTAAAAAGCGAGTAGCACCGTCGCACATTTTTAGGGATACTTTATATTTTGAGAAAGTCCCCATTGTACTTTCGAAAAGTCATGAGTATTTATCCAAAATAGGCTGAATATTCTTCGGAGCCTTTGGAACTTTTTTTTTCTTCTGACAGTTGCAATATTTGACTTGTATTGTTATTGCTCTTCTTTTACACTAACGGCCGATCATAGTTTCCATCGAGTTAGAATATTTCGCCAGATGCTATTTGCATGAGTGTAGACGTCGTTTTACTGGTTTTGGTTGCGTCCTCCTCGAACGTGTGATGGGGTTATGCACCAGTCCAAGGCCACTGCAAAAATGTCCCGCATTATTATGGTCAATTCAGTTCCAAAACCACATCTGCGGGCGATATCAAGGACTCGGGTGGCCCACAGCTGGATGGATTCGTTTGTTTGTCTCGTCGTTGTATACAACTCATCCCTCGCCGCAAAAGAGGATGACACCGGTCTGAAATGAGTATCTAATAATGCGAGTAGATATTTATACATTAGCGTGGCGGTATCCGGCGTATTCGGTGCACATAAGCTTGCAAGAAGCTGGTATGATGACTGAGACAAACATCTTAACAAAAGTGGTTTTTTCTTTTCAGCTATGACATCATTGACAATAATGAAGCTTTCTAACTGGCTTCTATAAACTCGTAGTTTGATGTAACATGATCGAAAACGGGTGGCGTACCTATCACTATGTTGTCACTTTGACCCTGAGTCTTAACAATCGCTTTCTGTAGACACGTTACCGATTCTCCTCGTAACCGCTTTGTTGGGTTTTTCTCATTAAAAGCAACTCTGTTTGACTTCACGACGTTTAATACGGCACATTCATTCACTATATATATAATTTATATTTTGGGGCTGCCTTTTTTCCGATAACCTTCTTTTATGTAGTTTACCCTTGATGTTACAATTGACATCATCTCAAAAGTAACTTACTCTATAACAGATGGGATGAGTTTAAAGAAAATATGTGCAAAAAAAAAAAAAACCTCTACCAAGTGTGATGGCACATAGCTTCCTTGTGTTGACAACTTGATCAACTAGATCAGTAACACACGCAAACTGAATTAGGAAGTCAAGGCACTACAATTGTATGACGCAACAACAACTGTTGAATTCTTGATGCATGTGTAAGAAAGTTATTTAGAAAAAATATTTTTCTTTCGATTGTGTTCAAGCGTAGAGACTTATGATTTATCAACATAGTTAATGATAAAAACACGACGTCTAAAGAGCACTCCGCAACAAAGGTAAGAGCATAAAGAAGGGGAAGTTGTATAGATGATTGAGTTGAGGTTTTCACATTAAAGAAAATCGGATTTGAATTGAGGAAGTGATGTGCGTGGCAAGGATTTGTGGGCACGCAGACAGACAGACAGACAGACCTGAACCAAATTTGTTCAGAAAGCTATAAAACGTAAAACGGAAGTGAACATTATGATTTTAGGGACAAACAAGTTTTTCCTCCGAAATCTGGAAACAAAGCTTCTGCTACATTGGTAGACTCTGAAACAAAAAGTTGGTGAAATTTGGGTTTTGTGGTTCAAAAATAGCTTATAATTGGTAATAATGACTATAAACCACCAAAAGTGTTATATAATTGTGATTCTAGACTGAAAATGATCATTTCAATTTAAAAAATATTGTTTCCCCTTAAAATTCGCTCAAACTCGTGTTTTTGTGGGCCAAATGTTGTTAGCATAGGTTAAAAATAACTAATAGTCGCCAACTTCAAAAATTGGCTAATATGGTCATCCTGCATAACTGGAGCTTTTGAGGCATTCACTGCAGGAGAATAACTCTTGAACCTTCTTTTTTAAAAAAAGGGGGGAGCGGGGGCATGAGTTCTACTCTTTCCATGTTTTTGGTCTCATTTAGTTGTTAGAATTTTGCAGCAAAATTACAGCCGGCACGAATTCATGACAGCTGTAGTCTTGCTATCGAGATTGTTGGGAAATGGGTCCCTGCCTACGGATGTGCTGAGGTTTCAGTCGTGACCTACCTGTGCATCAATTTAAAAAAGTTGTTTAAACTGTATAATTATGTTCACTTCCCAGTTTAGTCCCTTCAAGGTCGGTAGTAATATTATCTATGAATCCAGTGTTTTGTTTGTTAAGTATTACTGAACACAACTTCATCGTCGTCGTTGGATTCTAAAGTGCCCAGTACCTAGTTCTCTGAGCTCTTCTACTGAGTAAACTTTCTTCACTTTGGGTGGATCCATAGTTTTACTAACAATATTATATTATCTACATGATACGGTATTAAAATATTTTACAAAGTGTTACGAAAATGAAAGCACATTTTCACCCATTTTGAAGAGAAAACCTTCAAAGTCACACTAAAGCCTTCCAGACTGTTTCCTGGAAAATATCACTCTGGGGCCCAGAAAACAAACGCTTCCACGTGATTGTGGATATTATACAGAAGCCATCTGAAAATGATAGAAGTCAAACTAAGCTGAAACCCTTATTTCGCAGCCTTTCAGAAGTGGGAAGGTAGGTGACCCGAATCAGTAACACCTGCACTCGGGGGGAGAGTGGATGTGTGTCACGAACTCGTATCATCTGCAGTCAGCATATTAATGGCGGTTTCTGCTGGTCTTATAACAAACCCCATCCCCCTGCTTGGTCTCCATTCTTCCTCCTTTGCAGCCTACATTATTTGGTTGGCTGATGAATATTTGGTTCTGATCTTGAGTTCCTGCTTGGTTTTTTTCTCAAAATGTGATCTTGAAATCAAATTTATTGTTGAACTACGAAATCGAATTTGCTACAAAAAACCCCTCGAACCCATAATTTAGTCAACTTTTTCGCTTTAAAGAATCTTCTAGTGCAGTACATTTTCCTCAAGAAATAGCTCATTAAATTGTTGGTTATACAAACTGGATGATGATGATAATAATACCACCACCAGTTGAAAGTTACTTTTCCCACAGAACTGACCCCTGTACAAACCCAGCAACTTCACAAACTCTGCAGACAATTCATGATGGGTATTCAACCATGCAGGTGACCAGATGAGTTCCAGAAACTCTTCCTTCCCAAGCATTAGCACGTTTAGAGATCAAAGAAGTCCAACAGGCTCCTAACTATTATAAGTCTATTGGTCAAGTTAGGATATGTACACCCACTTTTGTTGGGTACATTCCTTTCAAAAAGGCCATCTGTTGAAAATACACCCATTGCAGAAGGTGTCCTCAAGATCCATCACTGCTTCATTAAAATTCCAACTCACCAAATGGTTAAGATACTCCTCCACAATACCCTAGCCCCAAACTTCAGGGGCAAAACTAGTGGCAACAGGAATCCAATATTATATTAACAGTTATGACACTGCACAACCACTGTGTAGGTCTGCTGAACTGCAGGGTAAAATGAAACTACTCCGGCACTGAATTTGGGAAAATATTCCAGCATCAACAGCATTCAGGAGAAAGAAGGAATTTCAGTGATGTCACTCAGACTCTCACAATGATGATAATAATTTTACACTACTAACTTGAATTTGCAAATGGATGCCATTCATTCATGAAAAAAGCTTACGAATTCCTCCTTCATGCCCATTAGCTCCATGCAGTACCTCTTCATTGCATTGAGTCAACTGTTACTTCAAACGCCAAGTCATATTTACCTTGTTTGTACATTTGACATGGAAATGCTAGTTCATGTGACGGGACAGAAGCATACATGTTACGTTTCTGGTGTATAACACTAAAAAAAAGCAGGAATAAAGCGAAAAAGTGTGAAAAAGTCGCCAGGGTACATCTCGCAGGATGGTATGCATTCACAGGGTAGGATGCATAGCTCACATTTTCTCCAACCCCCAACTACACCTTCATTATGTGTAATGAATTCAGATCTCTCTCTCGTTCAAATGGTCATGTCCTTTGTGCAAGCTTTCTACTGTGAGCACCACCATTCCATGCGAGTGAGTGGGTCTACAATGTGCTAAATTTTATGCTCTTTTGAATGGCAATACTACTTTCGTCATGAGTAAGTATGACGTGTCCCAATATTAGTAATTTTTTAAAGAAAAAAACTTAATGCATAAGAAAAATGGAAACATCTTGTGAGTTTTTGTTGCAAATCGGTTGTAATTGCTAATTACCTACCTACCTGTAACACATTTACAGTATCATAACCATTCTATTTTGTTGCAGCAAATTACCAGCAGTTGAAATTCCCTAACAACTTCCCCAAAGCTTTTCCTGATGCACCAACAGCAGGCAAAGATGTCAGATTGGAATGTGTCTCGTTTGGATAGTAAGATACAATTTAATTACTGTGTGTTACAGTATTCATTTCTTAGCACTGATTTCATTCGAGGCAATAGGGAATTCCAGAGGGTCCGAAGGAAGAAACGTATACTTTATCTCGATGTTCACAGTCTGATTAGAAATATTAGTGTATCAGTTTACAGATCTTAATTCTTCTTCGTCTTTCTTGCTTCGGCCAATTGTGGCCTTCGAATGGGTGGAAAGATAATGTGTGATACAAACTGTTTATTACTACCAGTATTCATTTTAACTTCAAAAACAACATACTTGTTGACATTTTCCTGAGTTGCTTGGTTTTGAGTGGTTCCTGGTATTCAAATGAAATCCAAGCCCCTTGGAATGCATTGTGATATCATCATGGAGTTGCATGATTATGGCTGAATAACCAGAAGGAAAATTCCGTAGCAATTTCCAGTGGTAGCATTATGGCATGCAGCTTGGAGAATATCAAAGGCTTACTAGAACAAAATTTTGGTTCTTTATAATGTTTAAGTGTGACACCCTGGTCACATACAGTTAGTCTAGTCAGGGAGTTAGCGCAAACTTTTGAATATTAACGAATAAATGAATAAACAAATATATGTATTACTTACATGAACGTTTTACTGGTAACTGGTACATGATAGTGAACGGATTATCTAATTGATTTAGGACGGGTTTCTTGAGTTAAAGTGCGAGTATGTTAACTTGGAGTTACAGAGAAAATAGGCATGCAAAATGCATTAATTTTTTTCTGTAACTCCAAGTGAACGAATCTTGCACTTTAGCTCTATATGGTGAAACCCGCCCTTACTAATCACTCTTCACTGTTGTTAAGATGAACTTGAAAGCAGTGGGTTTTAAATGCAATGGTTGGCCAATGTATTCAGCCAATTTACTTGGGGAGGTGCAATTTAGTTGAATATAAATATGTTTCTCATAACTCCCTGACTTGATTATAATTTTGGACCCTAATTAATTTCCGAAACATCATAATTAGCCATTTCCTAGTCTTAGGTCTTTAAATCTCCAATTTCTTCGAAATCTGCTCTGAAACTATGATAATCGAACCCTCATAGAAAATTATTTCTTTTTCTGAGGTTGTCAAAAAACCGAGCTCTCGCCCAAATTGATGTTTTCCATCTGTTAATAAAAATAAATATTCATGACCCCCACAGTTTACCACTTGTTTTTGTTGCAGCCCTGTGCCCTCATACAACTGGACTAGAGTGGGAGCTCAACTACCCAGGAATGTGATTTTCACCAGTTACAACCGTGTCCTTGTTATTCCTAGGGTTCAAGTGGAAGACCAAGGGGAATACCGCTGTAGGGTTTCCAATGGTCGAGCATCCATTGAGAATAGTGTCACGTTGAGTATACAAGGTAGAGTGAGTTTGAAAGCTGAAAATTCCTTTCAATATAGACCTATGACATTATGCTCCACATAGTGACTCGTCTGACCAAAGTTCTGATCATCTATCCAACTCTGACTTTGTTGCCTTGCCTTTTTGGTTGCGGGATATAAAAAATAATAAATTGACATTTTCTGCTTAATTTCAGCTGAGCCAAACTTCACCATTCCTCTTTCTGATAAACATATGGACAACCAAGCTACACTTACATGGACATGCGAAGCTTTTGGAATACCCGACGTAACTTACAGTTGGTTTAGGGATGGTGAACTGTTGGAGGTGAGGGTTTATTCTTTTTACAGTTTCAGTCAAAACCATTTTAGTTCTAACATAAAATTAGTACAACATCAAGCCATGATCGTGCAGGTATATGTTCTGTAAAAATCGAGTTATTGGTATCATTTGATACTGGAAAGTAAAATGCTTGTTTTACATTCGTCAAAAAAGGGATAAACTAGACCCCGGCAGCTGTTTCAGGCTTCCCAAGTACATATTAATGTGCAAGGAAAGAACTGGGTGAGTCAATTAAAAAGAGAAGGAACACGGAGATTCTCTGTTGACTCGTCTTGTTCTTTCCCTGTATGGTGAAACTTGGTAAGCCTTCAACAGTTGACAGTCCTAGTTTCTCTCCTGTGTAAAGCCTGTAAAAGATGCGTCTCTGGAAGAATCCATCCCATCACCGTAACCCAGTGGTAATAGGTATATGACTGATTCTCCCAAAGCAGACTGCTCCCGAAGCTTGTCAGCTCCCATCTATCTCTAAATTACTGGCCACCAAGTTAGTTTAAACGCGAATAAGTATTACTCTTGTGTCAAGTCCCATGTTGAGGCAAGAATTTATAATGCAGCCATTGCAGTCATAAGTTGTTACTGTGTTAGTTTTAGTGAAATGATGCATTCCAGGTTGAAAAACTACCTCCAGAGGATCGTGATCGGTACCTCATTCAAGACAATGTTCTGACAATCAAACATTTGGATCCCAATCGTGACCCAGCTATGTATCAGTGCCGAGCAAGGAATATTTTGAAGACCAAATACTCATCTGCCCAGCTCAGGGTTCTTTGTAAGTACAGTAGACTCTCAATGATTTGTATCTCTTGATAATTAAAACCAATGGCTTGGTACCTTGGAAAATGCTTGTTAAATTGAATACATCCCAATTAAATCCTACATGTTAAAATAAACATTGTTAATAAATGTTAATAATGTTAAATAAATAAATTGGTTATTGGAACTTTTTTTAATGGTAGGCCAGCCTAGAACAGTATATTTTGCATTCAGTAGCTAATGTTCTGTTTCAAACAACGTCCGCCTAAACCAACATGGCGTTACAATTCTTTAAAAATTCAACTTGTTTTGGTATTGCCAATTGAATTTAACATTCATATTGTAGGTTTGAAATTGAAATTTTGTTTCGTTTCGATTTTTATGTTGAAATGTTAGGTCTCTATTACTATCCGCCTCTTGTTAATTCCAACTGTTATATAAAACTAACTTGGTAATTCAAACTTTTATTAATGGTCACTTGAGAATCGAATTACTTACAGCAGTTTGCTATTTTTCTAGATAGGTTATTCATAGAATACTAGCATATTGCTGTTATGGTTTTTAGCTCTCCGACCAGATTTCAAGAAGCATCCACTCGAACCTGAAACATATGCTGGTGAAGGTGGGAATGTTACCATTGTTTGTAATCCAGAGGCTGCTCCACGACCAAAATTTACTTGGAAAAAAGATGACATTGTATTAGGTAAGATTACTGTTCAATATACGTATATTATAAAATACAGTCAACTCACCTTGATGACCTCACTACAATACACCAATGGAGGTCACACACGATATTGCAACTAAATCATGATTGAAATATATTCCTGGGCTCTAGGAATGAATTATGGTTAACCAAAGGGGAATACTTGGTTAATAAATGCGCAAGAAGGTTCAACATGTTCGAATCTGAATGGATGATTGTAACTTGGTAATACAGCACACCCCGCAGTCTTCAGTTGTCGTTCACTGCCTAAGCAAAAACATCTCCAGTGCGTGTGATTCTTTGTTTTCATAATAACAGTTCAGTGAGGTGATAGCATGACCCAATAATGGGATTGCCGAGCAAAATGGACGTGGGTGAGTACGTTCATAAGGTTTGTGAAACTGCTAATAAAAATGAAGAGACATTTCTTAAATTCTGCTTGGACAGTAAAGACAAAATAGGAAAATCAGAAACTACCGAATTGGCTAGTAGGTATAATGAAAATGAAGATTATGGTCCAATATGTTAGCGGTTTGGGACTTCATATGGAAGGTAAGGAATCACTCGTTTGTACCTTGGAAGCTAACCCTCACCTCTCGATTTTGGACATTGTCTCTAGTTTACAAAATGATGCTGAAAACTTGAAAAAAAAATTTAAAAAAATGAAAATAAAATAAAATGAAGCAACAAGCCCTCATCGGATAACAGTGCTGTGATTTTCCCTTTGAGCAAAAATAGCACAAAAAAGGCTGAACAAATTAAAAAGGACATAAAAACTGTAATAGATCTGGTCTTTCACTGGCTTAAGAATCACCAGCACCAGGAATTTGTTTGACAGAGGACTTACAGTTTGGGGCTGCCAATAAGGAAAATTAAAACGCTCTATTGCATGCCCTAAATTTTACGACGTCGGACTGAATGTTAGCTGACTTCAAGAAAGACTTCCTTGACTTGCCATGTACGGAGTTTCATCAGGAATTACAAGATGAGATTAAGCATAGCCTTATTGGACTGAACCACTTGGGCAAAATGCTGTCAACGAACAATAGAGGTTTGCATTTAAAATTGGGAAAAGAGATCAGTTAACGACCATCATGTAATCGAAGTGTCACATGATTTGAGGGAAAAAACTACTTGACCTTGGAAAAAATGTATCTTGGATGCAGTTGCTGCCGTGTTGGATTTCATTCGGGTTTCGCAATGTTACAATTGTAACGGTTTCAGTCATGTTGCTAAAACATTTAAAAAAAGCACTCCTACATTTGGACACTGCAGTGAGGCTCATTCAGCTAAGGAGTGCACAAAAAGTGGAAAACCACCATCCTTCACAACTGAAAAAAATTCAGTCTGCCACATGATCATGCAGTGAGTGACAATAATTATTGCTGTAGCTACCTTAATGCAATCTCTGGCCTTATAAACAGAACCATGTATGGAATTTGAAACGACCGACCCAATAGATTAGGCGGTGGACCAGGAACCTACCATAGTGTTCAGGTCGCTCAGCCACCACTGTTTTATGCTCGGTGACATCAGCATAGATTTACTAAACAAACAAAACAATTCAGGTTCAGAAAATTACCTGCGTGTCCTCCGTTCAAATGGGTATGGGAATTTCATAAATAGTCCCAACACAGGTTGTTAGAAGCTCAAAGACGTGTTTAGACCATATAAATGTTAAATAAAAAATCTTGAGAATGTATCTGGCTGTAATTCGTACTGATATTTAGGATCACTTTGTCACCTTGTTAATGGTGCTTCTTAGTTGTAAGCCTGTAAACACACCGAAACTGTTAACCAAAAAACGTTCGTTAACTTCTTGGAAAATGTGGATTGGAATCAGAAGTAGTTGGTGAAACAGACGTTGATCAAGCTGCCGACAAATTCGTTCACTTGTTTAAACCATTTATTCGGCAGAATAAAAAAAAGAAAAAGCAAGTGCAAAAATAAAGACTAAATCCCTGGATGAATTCGGTCATTCTGAGATCAATTAGAATAAGTGATAGGCTGAGATCAAAAGCTAACAAGAAACCAGAGGATCTCACATTAAAATTGTGATATATTCGAAACAGAAATATCAAAAAATTGATCAGAGTAGCAAAAAAAAAAGAATTTTTTCAGAGAAGTTGGATGAAGCAGAGGATAATCCAAGTAAGAGGTGGGAATTTATAAGACCTGCAATCAGCGGTTCTGTTGGAAAAAATTCAGTGTGTCCACTCGGCCCCACTCTTGCAACTTGGCTCCACTCTAGCAAGCAAGTTTGTTGATCCAGTTAGACTCGATTACATCCAGGCCTTTCTCCAGGAACATGCAATTTCAGAGTCCATTAATGAAGGAGGAGGACCTCGTAAAAGCGCTCCGTTCAGTGGAGGGAGGATCGTTTCTAGCCAAGATGGCATTTCATTGAACATTATTAGAAATTTAATCTCTACATTAGTTCGTCCGTTGTTGCATATTTTTAATTTGAGTATTACAACATGTATTTTTCCAGATGTTTTCAAAATAGCAAAAGTCATTCCGTTGTACAAAAGTTGGGAGTAAGGGAGCTGGGAAACTATGGACCCGTATCCGTGCTAAGTGTGACATCGAAAATTTATACTTATATGTGGATTCAAACGATTTACTGAATGGGAATCAGTAGGGGTTTAGGACAGGTTGCGGTGTTGATGAAGCCTTATACCGCTTAACTGAAAGACAATAACAAAAAAGGTATTCTAATCATGTTAGAGGTAGCTTAAGCCTTTGGTGCTATTTGCAGAGATGTTCTCTTCCTCTGCCTACAAACTTTTGGTGATACGGATACAGCTGGAGGTAGTGTGGGAGCTATTTTGACGACGGTAGACAACTTTTATATGGATGGGTGTCCAAGCTATGAGAGAATAAATGATTTTATTCGGAATTAATTAATCCCGAATAAAAAAAAGCTCCAGGTAGGCACTGGCGGCAACAAGTTACGTGTTTCACATAGCACCTCATCTCTCCGCACCACCTGCAGACCCTTGCGACTTGCAGTCCCAACCTGCGACCACGTGTGGCACAATCGTACCTTGGACTGTAAAATGAGTTCTCATCCAGCAGGCCTTTATTTCGATCATGCGGTTCATGAGTTCCGAGTATTCAAGTCCCGACTCATGAACTCTTTCATCAAAAACAAAGTGAAGGAAACTGAGACGACTCTCAGGAAGGCGGCTTTGCTAACCTACACTGAGGGAACTTACAAGTA
Organism: Leptopterna dolabrata; assembly: GCA_954871275.1. Taxonomy (NCBI): domain Eukaryota; kingdom Metazoa; phylum Arthropoda; class Insecta; order Hemiptera; family Miridae; genus Leptopterna; species Leptopterna dolabrata. The sequence continues at coordinate 129,827,189 of OX940974.1, read as the reverse complement.
GCTCGAAAGTCTGTGTGTCCCCCCAATGGTCGAGGAATCCGTTTTTGCCACGCTACTTGGGCCTATCGAAAACTTTTTCATGCCGGCTAACTCGCATTTCTCAGCACGCCACAAATTCTACACTGCTGCAAAACGGACTGGCGAGCCGTTACGAAAACGAGGTTTGGCTGCTGAATGCAGGTTTGGCAACGAGATAACAATCATTCTACGAGACATCTTCGTCACTGGACATGACAAACGCGTTGTACAGCACCAACTTTTCGAAGAAGATGCGTCCTCTGCAATTCTCACTCTGACGAATTTGGTGGATCTGGCAAGCAACAAAGAAGCGACCCTGGCAGCTCGAGATGAGAGGAACTACCTACAGAAGGCTATCAAAATGGAACCTCCCGATGATATCAATTATTTCAAGAAGAAATGCGGAAAACAGGCCAAAAATGGAGTACCTATAGTTCCCAATCCTCAAATGCTCGCCAAGTAACAAAATCGAACAATATTAAAGTCAAATTCTGCGGACGAAAGAATCACCCTTCTGAAAAGTGCAGATTTAAAGAGCTTCCTTGTCATACTTGTAAAGTCGTAGGGCATTTGGCATATGTGTGCCCTCAGAAAAACGAAGTTTGTGGTACTAATACCTTAAGGAATTACCATCTGAAGGTTCTGATGATGATGATGCCGATCGTCTGGATCTTTAACCCTGCTCCCCCCTCCCTCCACATAGTGCATGACCAGAGCGATTTCTGAATCAAACTAATAAACAACCACCCATATCTGTTGAGAATACGGGCAGCGGACACAAGAACTCCAGAAAATCCTGCGTTCTCCTCCCCCACGCCCATATAGAAATAAATGTCGAAATTCTGGCGACTTAGTGCACAGCTATACTGAATTCTGCGTCGAAAAAAAGAAGAAGCACGTGAATCGGTTGAGATTTAAGCCCTGGGCAACACATACAAGATTTTGTTGGAAACCCATGTTTTTGGACATTGACCCTCCCTTCCCCCTCCAGAAGTCGAATTTCTAAATTCCAGCAACGTACAGCACAACTAGACAGTTTTCTGCGTCAAACAAATAAGAGCAGCGTGAATCAGTTGAGAATTAAGCTCTGGACAGCACAAGATTTAGCCGAAAAGCTCACGTTCTTCAGCATTAACCCCCCCCCCCCCCTTTACCCCTTCTTGAAGTAAATTTCTAAACTCCGGCGACGTAAGGCACAACTAGATAGTTTTATCCGTCGAACGAAAAAAGAACCACACAAATAGGTTACGAATTGCAGCCCGGGGAGCACACACAGACATACACCTATGGGTTTTTCCCCCCCACGGATTTGGATTCAGGATGGTCTGAAACGGATTTGAATGCGGTTATTTTCATTATCGGCTGAGTGTTGTCATCTTCTCACCAGATCAAATACATAAGGACGTCTCTTACTACTAAGGGACGTCCTAAAAAAGGTGTGAATTGTCAGTAGAAAATGGCGGGAAATTGGTGTCAAGATTCCACGTCGGGCTCTCAGTTGATAGCATTCAAATTTTTGTGATTTATAAATGAGTGAATGTATGTTACTGTACAAAAATTTCTTCTTGTTCAAGGTGCTGGTGGTAGGAGGAAAATATTGGAAAATGGTAACATGGTTATTTCCCCAGTGTCACGAGATGACGAAGGTTTATACACTTGTCATGCATCCAATGACTATGGTTCTGATGAAAGTAAAGGGCGACTAATTGTTCTCAGTAAGTTTGTTTTTGTAAGTCTGCAGTATTGTTAAGTACTGATGAATTCAAAAATGGTGATTCATTTGGACTATGTGTAGGAGGACCATCGCTGATTGAAGAACTTCCTGCAAAGATCATTACCACCATTGGTAGCAATATTTATTTACACTGTAAAGCCCACACCGAAGATATTTTGGATGTGGCATATGTTTGGTCCCACAATTCGATGACATTGGCCTCATTTGCCACTCTCTATCACAAAATAGTAAGTTTTTCATCAAATTCATTTCTGTTGGATACTTTATAGTTCTTAGTCTACATACAGAATCAAAGGTGACAATTTTGTTGGCAACCTTCAAAATTGCACACAATGTGCAATTTTGAAATCACTGGATTAGTGTAAGATATCCCGTGATATGTAATTTCTTCATGAAATTATGTGAAGAATCCAAATATGCAGTGCAACATGAGAGTCCTCATAAAAAAATAATTTGTTTTTGTAAGAACTGACATTATTTTATTCTACGCAAAATATCATTAGGACTCCAGCTCATTTGTTAAGCTGACTATCAAGGATAAACAATAAACCTCCATTAAACTTTGAACACCTGGATTCGAGGATGTACAGGTGTTAGAAAGCTTATTGCAAAAACACATAAAAGACTTGAACAACATGCACGCCAAATCAATCGTCAAAGTTGCTGCTGCCACGTGATTGAGCATGGGTGTCTATGGGAGGATTGGGCTTGTTGTTAATCGAGTCTCTGTGGCCTTGGAGAGTGGTGTCGTAGTTTCTCCCAAGTAAAGTCACTTGAGGCTGTGATCCAAGTTTGAAGTTTAGGAGGATGCGGATTTTTGAATGTGGTACAAATTTGTCTTGTTGGGATGAGTAAGATGGTACGGTAGATGTCAATTAACTGACATGTTTGACAATGGGATCAGAAGTTTTGGGCCTGGGTTGGAAGGAAGATGAGGGTGGGAGGATTATTTTTTTAAGTAGATCACAAGGGGATAACCTTGATTTTGAAGGGCGAAGTGAAGGTTGGTCATTCATCGTTGGTTATATTCAAAATAATGTGAAGGCATCTCGGAATAAACCTGCAAAGATGTGCATGTGGGTGTTGAATAAGAAAAGTATAGGTACCTATAGAGAATTTATTATGAGGAGGATGACGTCTGGCAAATTGATTCATGTTTGGTGGTAGGTTTGAGATAAATGATATTGTTAAATTTAATATTTATGTCTAAACATTTTGCATCAGGCTTGGAAACTACTCAAAGAACTGGTTACCCGGGGGGGGGGGGGGGGGGATCAGGGTGCATTGATGAAAAATGAGGCAGGAGTAGATCTTCATGTTTTTTTTAACTTCCAAGTTTTTTAATAATATTCAGAAAATGAAAATTCTCTTAATGTGTGATGATGATTGATAAGGAAGTGGCGAGGGGGGGGGGGGTCCTCTGAGTTGAATAGTTGATTGAATTCATGATGGCTTGTCAGGGATATCTATGGCTGAGGATATCTATATCTTTGTACTAGAAATCGAAATATTCGTCACTGAGGAAGTTGTGCGAGGGGTAACAGGAAGGGTAAAATTCTTGTGGTTGATGTTGCCATACTGCAAATATTGGATCCTGGACAAGAAGGTGATTGTATATTTCAGCAAGTCCTGCCCTCAGCACAGTTATTGTGTCATACGCAAGGAGCTGCTCAGTGTAGTAGTGGCAGTTAAGGTATTTAAACCCTGTGACCAAGATACAGGAACATTGACGCTCCGAATAGATCATGCATCACTGAGATGGGTAAATGGCACACTGGCTTGAACGACGTTGCCCGGGGTCAATGTTTAGCATTCCAGAGCAGGCCAAGGTCAGAACACAGGAATGCAGACGCACTATCTAGAACTCCATGTGTAAACCAAACCTGCACCGTGAGCAACTGGTAACATTGGACAATAGGATAGAACCCCTATTATATGGAGATGACAAGGCTTCAAAGCAAGTATTTGATCTGCTGATAGCCCCATTTGAGACCTGGTTTCATGGAGGTGCACGTCCAAGGTTCTGTGGGTGATGTGTAACTCAGTACGAATGGTGGTAGGAGTCATGTATTGAATGTGCGAGAATCCAAATGGTTGTTCAATCAGAGAGCAGCTGGTTGTGCCCCTGGGAGTTTGGTTCGGATCAGGCAAGGTACTTCAAAGCTGAATTCAATATTGCTGTCCTTTCCTAACGGGGGGGGGGGGGGGGGGGGGGGTTAATGACAAGAACGAGGCCCCTGCATCTTCCAAGTAGAGCAGCTGCACCCTACCCTGCGCAGTGGTTATTCCCAAGTGTGGATGCTGTATGGCGAAGACGCTTCCCCTGGCATTGTTGTTTGGCCCACCTTCCCAGAAACTGAAAATACACCATTGTGCTGCAGATCTGAGCGAACGACTTTAGAAGAAAAGAAATGAAATGCTTGTATGACAGAGGGAACCAATTCTAATCCTATGAAGTTTGTGCTAAGGTATGGTTGCACAACCCCTGTCTGAGGAGATCCAACGCTTATGTGCCCTTGGGAGAGGCCCTACAAGATAACTAATAAGCTATATGAAATGGTTGTCAGGGTCAGAAAGCAACAAAGTCATTCCTGTGGCTTGAATAACACCCTACCTGTGGTCCTTACTCAATCTACTCTATTTTACTGATAGTGTTCTATTTTAAATGATATTTTGTATTGCTATCTTTAGTCACGTTATCATTTACTTATTGAAACCATTTACAGAAAATTGAAGGAGGTCATTTGGAAATTTTGAATGTTACGTTTTGCTGATGCTGGAGATTATGAGTGTAATGTGAAGAGTGCAGTTGGCCGTGTTAGAACAAAAACAACTGTTGCGATAGAGGGACCTCCTGGACCACCTGGTAAGTAATGGTGGGATGTTTTAAAATATGAAATGTGATACTACCTGTGACATTTCCAGCAGTACACAGTTGGCTCATGATCATAATTTATCCTAGAATTCAAATTCAAGTGTTCATAATATCTCAGTTGATTTTAGTGTGAGGGCTCATAATGTCGTCCGACTAAAATATATGTGCAATGCTTCTAATTGGATTTCAGGAGGGGTTCAGGTTGCTCAGATTGGGAAGAGAAAGGCTGTAATACAATGGACTGATGGAGCTACTCATGGCAAAGAAATATCCAGCTATGCTGTTTCTGGTCGCACTCAGTGGAGTAAAGATTGGTTCTTGATCAGTGATAGTCAGTACTTTTTGAATCCATTATATCAATTTTGAGGTCTTAATGCTCCCCAGGAATCATTTTATTTAAAAAAAAAAAATGCAAAATAAACAACGCTAAAAACGTTTAGAGGAACCTCCCTTCTCTGTCCGCTGAAGTAGCTTCGCACCTCACTGTTGTATGTGCTTATAGAAACCTGTTCCTTCCCCTCTGTTGGGTATGAATATAGGAATCTCCCCCCCCCCCCCCCCAACCTGCGGTTTCTTTCACAGCTTTTTGCCCCCAAGGCGAAAAGCCCCCACTCGTTCTCGGGTTCCTCAGAAAGATGTTTTAATATATTATTTTGACCTTTCTCTCTAGTTGCTATTTTCTCGTATTTCCTAAAATAAATCACTTGTCTACCCCCTTGAACTTAAAATCAACACTCGTAAATTAAAATTTCGCACTCGTTTTCTGCCTAGACTTTCCGAAATAAACATTATATGGTCATTATATATTATTATTTATTATATTTATATGGTCATTATATATATATATATATATATATATAATTCATTATGTGGTCATTAAGTGTTAATTCCCGTTGTTGAACAGAATTTTGCCAAAAAAGAGAAATTGTAACCCACCAAAACTGACAATTGTTTCCAATTCAATAAAATTGTTATTCTTCATGTGCTTCTTGACAAGTTGAATGGGCATGATGTTTATAGTTAATGCCCCCAAAATCTAGAAGGGAGAGCCGAAGTCTACATTTCAAAATTCTTTGTTGTTTTTTGCTAAGTATTTGAAAATATAGAGATTGAAAAAAATCATAGAAATTGAAGTAGGTAAACTCAATTCTCGGACATTGAAGACCAGATGCGGGGCGTTGCATTTGAGTAAAAAACTTGTCCATGGTCTAAAATTAATTTATATGTATTAATTTTCCTCTGGGCGTTTGGTAGCCATCCCACCCCCAAAAATTGGAAAGGTTAGAGGTACCCACCATCTTAAAGTTTAGCATTTATTTTGAATTTTCCAAATTCCTTGAGTTGGGGCTCCCTACTATTCCATTATTAATCTTCTGTGTTCCGATCTTTACCAAGAGTCTCTAAAATATTTCACAGATGTTATGAGTCATGAAGTGAACAGATACACTGGAAGGAAAGAAGCACAAGTGGAACAGTTAACCCCATTTTCCATGTATGAGTTCAGAGTTCAAGCCAGGAATGCTATTGGACTTGGCATACCTTCTCTTCCATCACCGAAGTACAGTACACTCAGTGACAAACCATACAAAGCTCCTGATAAAGTTAGCGGGGGTGGAGGAAAAATTGGTGATCTCATCATTACGTGGGAAGTAAGTTTTTGAATGTACCTAATCGTACTGTGTACTCAACATTATTGTTCAAGCATTGTGTGTTAAGCCTCAAAGGTATTGATATAAAGAACTTGTTAGGTTGGATCAAATATTGACTAGTATATTGATCAAAGATGTATAAGGATTTTTTTATCCATTCTATTTTTCAAATACAAGTTGATATGGTGAATCAAAACTATAAGTGGCAGTTGTGATGAGGCATTGAAATTCAAGCCGGATTGAGAAACCCGAAGATCAAACAAATGACGTGGCAACTGATTTTGCCTTTCCTTTTCAGGCAGAGCCTCGTATCTTTCATGCTTATCAAACATTTGAGAAATTCAATAAGTGATTGTGTAGCAAAACTACTAGAATTATTCAATGTTCTCATGTATTTAGTATTAGCACTGTTCTTCAGCTTCATAATTAATTTCAATTTCTCCATGTAGCCCCTTCCCCAAGAACATCAAAATGGACCTGGCATATACTACAAGGTATTTTACCGCAGACACCACCCTACTGAAACAGAATTCCAAACTGAAGTGTACAAGGAGATGGGGAATATTGGAGTTGCAGTGGTCAGGATTTCCTTGGATTATTTTTACACACAGTATGATGTCAAAGTTCAAGTAAGTTTTCATCCCCAAACTTTACCTGTGTATTGTTTGTTGATCTAGGCATCTGTGGCATTGAAATTTTTCTGATTGATTATTTCGTCATTTAATTTTTTATACCTAAGATCTCCAATGAAAAGCTTTTTTTTGGGAGGATAGTCCATTATTTTCACTAGTAGATACCGCAAAAATTTTCGATTCTGTTAATAATTTTCCAGGCTGCGAACGACAACGGGTATGGCCCTGAATCCAATATGACGATTATTTACTCTGCTGAAGACATGCCCCAAGCTGCCCCTCAACTTGTGATCGCTCGCAAATTCAATTCTACAGCTCTAAATGTTACATGGAATCCTATAGATCAGTCCAGGGAGATAGCACGTGGAAAACTTATTGGACACAGGGTATAGCACTAAACTATTTTCTTGGTCTGTTGATTTATAAATTATGGAAGAAGGTGGAGGAAGGTGAGGAACTAAATACAGTGATACCTGAGGAAATAGCCAATGGTCATGGACTGAGTGGACCCTCTTTGCCTTCTTCCATTGTCACAACTAATTTGATAATGAAAAATGGCAGTGGGGTTTTTTTTTTTTCAAGTACAATGAAAACTGCTTTTTTTGGTGCCGAAGTAGTATGACCAGTAGCAGTGCGTGGGGTCTGAAAAAGGTGGAGCACCAGACCAGAACACAAAACCAACAAATATTTCTACAAAATACCCCAAGGCAACAACACCCTTCCCTTATTTGCTGATATTACAGATATTCCCTTATTTACTGGTAGCAGTGGTATTCAGCAAAGCTTATCTCTTTAAATCATCACTTGGTCGTCGTACGAAAATGTCGGCAATTTCTACTGCAAATTAGCCACCGAATTCATGTGTTACAATGATGCTAGGTAGTTATCTGTGTGTTGGCGCCGATCAATCCACAAGGAGCAAACAGGACAAAACACACGTAGGTACCACAAATACAAATCTGTCATCGGAACCGGACTGAACACAAAACACGCAAAATTTGATGCTAAAAAATTGAAAACTGACAGAGAAAGCGTATGTGATAACAAATCAGAAAATAGATAACTGACAGAGAAAAACAAATCAGAAGAAGCATCTCGTATCGAGATGCCAAATTGAATCGAAGGGATTGAATCGATTGTGAAATGAACGGTTTTGGGGTTGAAATCAGATTCTGGGGCAGTGACCCAAAGTAGGTGTGGCAAACAACATTTTTACTCCACTGAGCTTGCGCGGACGGGCCACTTTTCTCGGTTGCCATGGCGACACCAGGTCCCAGGACCTGCCAGTTTCAGGAGCCTAGGTTTCGATTTCGATTGCACGACATCGTTTGCTGTCACTATATTCTGATAACATGCTCCGTCTGTGGAGCTACAGGGAGCCAACATGATGGAACCATATATTGAATATCCATAGCCAGAGAACTGTGTCGAGTTGCTGTTGAACTTCGTGAAAAATGAAATTCAAAAGCCAACTGAACACATGGTTTGCGTTTTTTTTTTTCTCTCTCTTAGTGTTTCTGGGTGCCGGGGCAGTGGCCCAAGTGGCCTTATGGTCGCAACGCCCCCGAGTATGACATGCTTATCTATCAATAGTTGTTGATATATTTTTCATTCTTCTCAAATGTCAGTTGAGCTTGTAGCTAATTGAATGGACCCTTCATTCTGAAATGGCTACACTTGGAGTGCTCTCACTCTTTTTTTTTTTTTGAATGAGCTGTAGGTCATGAGGTGTACAATGCTACAATGAGTGTTCAGTGGGATTTGTGGAAATACCAAACAGATTGTACGTCATTTTGCAGCTAACCAATAGTGATCTCTATCTCTATCAGTAGTTTGCGCTTAGTAGGGGAATCAACGTATCAGCTGCAAAAAAAAAAAAAAAAATCATGAAGATCACCATAACGTGTGTTGAAGGTCGTGTCTTCAGATTCAACCCCTGTTGAACCACTGAATACGAGCATGAGTCGATATTCCAACATTCCCCTAATGAAACGGTGATTTATTTCATTCTTATTAAATCCACAACAGTTCTGGGAAAATGCATGGTTGCCCAATGTGGATTGTTGAGCGTTATTTTGCAGTACATACTCACTGTTTGTTTCAAGCCCACTGAAATATTTCATTTCTAAAAGGTTTTTCTTCTATTCCAGTCAAATCCTATTTATTTTTGTCGGATGATTTTTGTCACCACAGCCAGTCATGAGGAAACTCATTGATGTGGTGGGAGGGGAGGGTTTTACACCTTAGGATTCTGTCTTTTTCTGCCAGACATCACACTTGTATCACTCACAAAAATGGAGACCAAACAAAGGAACAGAATCAAAATCGTATTTTATTTAACTTGGTTGTGCCATTATCTGCTTGGTACCTGTTGTGGCCATGCAGTGATATCCATAACCATATAAAAGTTTGTGTGTGATAACCGGTCTTGTCAAAAATGAGAGTTACCTTGATGTTGACTCTGTCGACCGTGCTTCTGGATTCCTTTAAAATAGTTGAAATACTGAGGGAAACTGAGCAATATTAAACGAGAACGTTCAGCTATTATAAACATTTAATCATCGGAGTGAAAAACTGATGACCGAGATGCCACCAAGTATGGAGAAAAAAAATAGGTTGGCATAACCACCTGCACGGTAAATTCAAACAGTAAACTAATGAGCACAACAAAAATCGAAAGCAATCTAGTTGTTGCCATCACCATAAGGTTAAGTAATTTCTGTTGAAATTTACTTGGTCTAGATGGTATTGAAGTATTTGAGGAGATAATTACACTAAACGTGAGGGCTACCTGCTATAATCTGGATGAGCTATTTCGTTAGCAAGGTATTGTTTACGCATCGTGTTTCAACTAAAGCGGCTCAATGATTAGTTCAAATTCATCGAATTTCAAAGTATCCATTAAGCAAATCTTAGCTCAGTACCCAGACAAAACAGTTAAGCCTACGTTCCATGAGGAAGAACAAATTGTGCAGAAACACTGTTTTCATTGAAAATTGTCGTTTTCCACAAACTTTGTAACATCTCAATCTGTTGCAGCAGATCAAAACATTTCTTTTACGTGTCTAGAATCATTGCCTTCACAAACGAGTTTTATTCAAGGTTAAATACCATTAATATTATCAGAAAACATCTGGAGTAAAATTCATATTTTCCTTAGAATCAGCCCTTATCAACTAAATAATGATTTCTCGATTAGGTGCAAAGCACTATAATGCTAATCTTGGAACGTATTTAAACACTTGGAACCGGATAAATAAATCACAACTTGAAGGAAAAATAATCTGTTGCAGTGCCACACTGTAATGTTGTACTTGACTGTAATGAACTTAAATCCCGAACTACCCCAATTTTCACAAGCTTTTGAAGATTGAGATGAAGTAAGTAACAGTGAGATTCTCTAGTTTTGGATGAAATTAAACAAAACAAAAATAACCAAAAATGAAGGCAATTGAGTTCAAAATCGTGTTTTTCACTTTTTTAACGTCTTCGGTAAATTCTGGCTTCGGATTTGAATTCCTCAGTCTCAAAACCCTATCTTAAATGAAATATCCAAATTGAGAGTATCTACCAGATAATTATGTTGATCGCAATTCCGCGTTTTGGACCACTACACCTCTGTGTGCAAATTTTCCTGTCTTTTACCTGGAAAAAGTGTAGGTAGTTGTACACGAAGCCGTCAACATTTTCTCACAGAGCTCGACCAATCCGAGGCTTTTTAACTCTCACACTAAGTACCTGATTCAATATTGTTTTACTAATATTGACTGCAACGTTTTATGTATCTATTTAATTTGTAAAAATTCATGACGATTTCCCTGCTTGATGTTTTGTGGTTTGATATTTTCAATGAAGAACTTATGACCTTTCCAGTGCATTCACAGTAGGATCCCCATCTTCCTGTTGATCACTAACTGTGGGAAGTATGCACTTTCTCCTTGATTGTATGAACCTATTCACATGCATGAATGAGAGCTATGATGTGAATAGCCTTATTGGAGATTGTGCAGTATCTCCTCTTGAGCTACAAGTTCTGGTGTGTGACTGAGCCTCATATGTCCCTTCATATCCATTTTCACTAATGGTTTTTTTTTCAATCTGTTTCGTAATTTTTTTCAGCTGAAGTATTGGAAACAAAACAACAGGGAAGAAGATTCTGTATACTATTTAAGTAGAACAACCCGACCATGGTCACTGATTGTGGGGTTGCAGCCAAACACCTACTACTTCGTGAAAGTTATGGCATACAACTCCGCTGGTGAAGGCCCAGAAAGTGAAAGATATTTAGGTAACATAATAGGTTTTCCTAAAATACCTTACTGAATTGAAAGCTGCTGATTTTTACTTGAAAAGACCCGTAAAATTAATTTTGAATTTTGTGATACCTCAAATTGAAGTACATGATGAAGGAGAAATTTCAGAATATCAAGAGTAGTGTGGCCAGTGTGAGTAGAGGGGGTATCATTGTCCTCAGTGTGTCTCCAGCTCATCTATTCTAGTTGAGGCAAACTCATTGTAACCTACCACTACCTACTTACATTATTGAATTTTAGTCATTTTCGACCCCCTAAAACTCAAATTTGACCAACTTCTAATCATTGAAATTGCTCATCTTCCAGCTCAACCTCCTGTTGGCGCATTACTAAAATTTTGCAAAATTTGAAATTTCCTCTCATAGTCAAGGTACGATACCGTCTGGCGGGATATAGGTACTTATAAAAATGTATGTGTGTATATACATTTTTTATTTTACATGTAGGTATTTATACATACATAGGTGTATAGGAAAATCTGGGATTTGGTTTTGAATGATCTGAAACAGAAAGAACATCAAGATATCAAAAACTCATGTACCTACTATGCATTTTGGACCTATCGCAATAGCTCAGTTTATTCTAAGTTCCACTAGCAGTCTCCACTAAGCCTGAAAAGTCTAGAAACACTGACATCAAGGCTAATGACTCCACCTCCAATTATCCACACAAAAATAAAAAATCTAACAAAGCTAATGTGTGTCACCCTTAAACTTAACCTTTCACCCAAGAGTGTGAACCTATGAGAGAAACTGAAACGTGGAGAAGAAAAGATTCTTTCAATCGGATTTTTTTCGATTTTAGTGTAGTTCAGTTTCACAGTATTATTGTGGAGTGATCCAGATGACACTGTCCAAACCTTCCCTTCCCTAAACCTATGGAGCAAGCTAGGACTCCCTTCCTTTTCTGACGTTACATTGCATACAGATCACCCCCTTCCTCCGATCATCCTGAAAAGTCATCACCTATGAGAAATACAATTCGAAAAAACATGTTTTGATGCCTAGGCTGATTACTGAAACTGAAGAAAAGTATTTTGTTAATATCAAGATGTAAATGAAGTATCATGAAATTTAATGGGCACTGTTGTATTCATATGCATACCTTTCTCATATGCGTCCTTAACATTTGTTACATTTCATTTCTCCAGAACAAACGTTTAGAAAAGCGCCTCAGAAACCACCTTCCTCTGTTGAAGTGTATGGAATCAATCCATCCACTGTTCGTGTTACATGGCGTTACGTACAACCTACATCTGAAGAAGAACCACTTCTTGGATTCAAGGTGCTCACTACATTCATTGCACAGAGTACCTAGCTATTATAAATGGTGAACTGATGATTGCCTAAAGAACTGCTTCCAACTCCCAGTGACATTCCTCAGAATATACATCTGTTAACTATGGAATATTTCCAGAATGCTCCAGTTGGTCAGCAATAAAATAAACCTAGCATATAACATTAAGTGTTATGTATAATTTCTTGGCAACTATATGGAGTTATGAATTTCAAGTTCATCAACTTATTAGGGATTAGAAAAAGGTTTTATGGTAGGTAGTATCCAAAATGTGGAGTGGTAGGGGCCATGACGCGTAAATTATTTATTTGTGTTGGTGTTATAACGTCCCAACATCTAGTGAACCAAATCAATTTCTTTCCCAAATAGAAATGAAGCAGTGAGCTGTGGAGGCCTATTTATAACCACTTTCTCGACTTCCTACTCTTGGGAAAATGTTGAATTATGCTGAAAGCTCATTAATGGACTATTTGACTAAATAAAATTCTGAATATGAATTAGTATGCATAAGTTACCTCTTTTCCAACTGAGTCTAGTCCATACCTCTTTAGCCCCAAGCCCTTGTGGCCACTGGTCTCCCTCCCCCAACCCTGTCAGAATTTATGTATGAATTTATATTTTCCAACAAATGGTTTTTTATTCTAATTACCCTCACTATTATAATAAACGGATTGGTAAACCAAAAATGAGGAAGGGAAGCCGATCCCAAGGTGTTGTGAGAAAGCAAATTAAAGGACTTGTGTAACAAAAATTGTCGAGTTCTGGCCTCTTATCCCTTCATTTTTTTTCTGGCTTCTCATGACAGTTATTCATATCTAAAAGTTACATACCTGTTGAATCTTTCTAGCTGGCAATTAGGTATCTATTCCTAGTGAATTCCATTCATATCCACTTCTTGTTGTTATTCAGTGCTTTAATGAAGCTCTCTAAGCAAAAGGGTTGACAGTGATACATATCACTTCTTAGCAGAGCACAGCAAATTTTAGCTGAGCTCTAAACTAAATTTTCCCCTCGGACAAATGTTTTTGATTTCTGATATTCAAAGTACGAACTATAATAAGTTTTCCTGGGTAGGGGTTTTGTGCTAGTAATCTTTCTCTCATCATAATTACTCATGAAAACCATCCTAATTGTCTCATTGGCTGTAGGTGCGAGTGTGGGAAATCGACCAAGACATGAGCACTGCCAATGACACAATAGTACCTGTTGGTAGACAGCTGGAAGCCATTGTGGATAACCTGTCACCTGGAAAAGGTTACCATTTGAGAGTGTTGGCGTACTCAAATGGTGGCGATGGAAGAATGTCCTCACCTGAAGTTACATTCCAAATGGGTATGTATTGATTTTTAATGAAATGTACTTAATTTTGAAAACAGTTTTTTTTTTTTTTAGCTCCTTTTCAGGTAGCATATAACCAGTCACTTTTACAGAGTGAACAGAGGGAGTATTGTAAAGAACTTAAGGTTAAGTCTATATTATACATAGTGAGGATAATAATTAAGAATAATGCACCGTAAAATAGCAGGTATGCATCATGTTTCACAGCCGTATTATGGCTCCCCTCATGAAGGTGAGCAGCTGCTTTTGTTCAGTTGTTGAAGAAGTTTTTAAAAAGTGTGCCAGATTTTCGGATGCTGGTGGGGCGGGGCGTGCTCTCTTCGTTCCTCTTTGTAAAGTGGGCAGTATGAAACTTTATGATCCACATCCTCAGTGGTGTCCTCACAGAACGCACAATTTGGTGAGTCTGAAAGTCGAATCGTACTTCGACATCTGTAAATTTGCCCATGGCCTGTTCGCAGTCTGAAGAGCTGGACTAATTATTTCCGTGGGAGGTGTAGCTGGAGAGTTTCTGGCCTTTTTTTGACATGTCACATTATCTGGAAATGGTACGCTCCTTCCTTCAATGATGCCTGCTCGGACCATGCTTGCCAGTCCCCCATATTAAGTCGGTGAACTACATTCAGTGCTATTAAATCTTCAGGGTAATAATACCATAAGTAATATAATATTACCTTAAGTAATATTACCTATAGATAATATTACCTTAAGTAATATTACCATACCTTCCAGAGGAGTCGTTCGTCGTCACTAGCTGCTCTCGCCTCCAATACTCAACCAACTAGTGATGACGGACTTCTCCGGAAGGTATGGTAATACATTCAGTGCGTCAGGAACTGGTATTGAGGCATTTATGTGGGGAGCTGAGGTTGATGTAGCGCCTTGCCTGGCTGCAGTGTCAGCTTGGTCGTTGTCATATAGATGAATGTGACTGGGAATCTGTTGAAGCGTGACTTCCAGTGTCCCTGCCATCTCCACCCGTTTGAAAACAGTTGCAATCTACTCAATTCCAGAGTGGTTCAACAATCAAATGCCCTTTCTGGTTTGTGGATGTGATAAAGCTCTCCTCGTGAAGATCAGAATTTCGTCTGATCATTTCACTCATTTCTTTGTTGCCTTATTTCCTTACGTAGCATTCAGACTCTATCTAATTATGAGATCCGATAGCCTCTCATGATGACTGAGAGTGCCATTTGTCTTGTCTTCATATTTTTTTATGAACTAAGATCACCAGACATTGTCCACTTTGTGGAACTTCATATGGTAAGGGACTGAAGGTGTTTTTATGGATGTTAGAGTAGGGTTATCAAAGAGTCGGAGTCCCAGTACCCTCACATGTAAATCTCTCTTCAATTATATTGATGTCTTAACCCATTAGCCGCTGAACCCTCCCGAGCTACCTGACGCCGTGGCGCGAGGCCACTTCGTTCTGCCCAATCCCCTGTAGCGAAGGAATTTTACCCTCCCGCACCATCGGCCTCTCTCGCATTGTTCTTCGATTCAACGTAATTATGCGATGTTTTGCATAGCTTTTTTTTTGTTATTTGATTGGAAATAGTTGATGGACTGAATAATGTTTTTAGTAGATCAATTACTGGCTTCAATAATTTTTCAAACTAAATAAATTATGTTTATATTTTTATGTTTATTCAGATTATATAAACTATCAATATTATTATTATGTTTTGTTAGTTACCTATCACACACACATGTACACACTGTATACCCGTAGACAAGCATACCTTCTCCCCGATCCTTTTTTCCTGGCTCTAACATTTTTGGTAAGAAATAGGTACGTACAAATGGAAAAAAAATACAATAATATGACTTTTTTTATTTTTTATTCTAAAAATGCTCTGTCAAATGAAAGTAAAAATTACTTACAACAATAGCGTGTTTGTTTTGAATACTGTTCAGAAATTCTTGATTGTGTGGTACCTTTCAAAACATGGTATATTACACAAAGGCACTTTACAGGGGTCACAACAATAACGTGTTTCACGACGCTTTTTCTGTTTTGAGCAGACGATACAAACCAACCTCTTATTATCTTTTGTCTTTGAAACGAAATGACGAGCTTTCAGTCTCAGGGGGTTGTGTGCGGCTCGATTCCCACTCCTTGGAGTTTTTTTCTCGGCTCCATATCTCTCAAATATTTCATCTACAAGTTGCAAATGAAATTTGGCGAGTTTCGACTTCCGCTGGTTTTTCACCTTCTTGTACAAGGCATGTGCATTGAGCACACTCAAATCAAGGAAGTGGAAAAACATTTTCTTGTACCATTTAGTGGTTTTACGAATACTGCCAATAGTGCTAAGCATCATGTCTGTCCTGTCCACTCCACCCATGTTTTGATTATAATCGGCAATGATTGATGGCTTGATAATTTGTAGTCAGGTTTTATAACTTGTTTTTCCAGTCAGTTCAGTTGTTGGACCGTGAAACGTTGACAGCATGAAAACCTCTCGTTTATTGCACCATTTCAAAGCAATGAGGTTTTTAGTTTTCGAAATGCGAAATGAGAATTCCCCAGCTTTCAAATTTTCAACCATCATCGGCATATTTCTCCTGTTCCTACGTGCAGTACCACTAGCATTGGTCTTTTTCGTGTATAACCAATGGTACAGTGCAGGGCTTGTGTACCAATTGTCGAGGTAAATGGTGTGCCCCTTTTCCAAGTATGGTTCCAGCAGTGTAAAAACAATATCACCCGACTTCCCGGAATCTTCCACATCGAGATCCTTTATATCAGAGACTGCGCCTGTGTACACAATGAGGTCTAACACGTAACCAAAATCACAATCAACGAGGACAAACGTTTTTATTCCAAAACGGCTACGTTTTGATGGGATAAACTGTTTGAACATAAGTCTCCCCTTGAAAAGCAATAGGCTTTCGTCAATGACTAAATTTTCTTCGGGAGTCAGTTTTTCTCTAAACTTGCTGCGAAGTTTTTCTACGATGGGTCGAATCCTGAATAGCCGGTCTCCTTTCGTTACGTGTTCGTTATCATTGAAATGCAACATTCGCAGGAGGGTGATGAACCGATCCCTGGACATTGCCTGAGGAAAGAATGGTGTTTGCAGCACTGGATGTGTCGACCAGTACTCTTCCACATCACGTTTGTGTATTCTCGGCATAGCCAAGCAAAGAGCCAAAAAACTAAATATTTCATTTTTGTCAGTAGGAGTCAAATTTTTCTTCAAATATTCAGGGTTTCTTGATCTCTCTTTTGGGTGGGCCTGAACATAGATCGCGTATTTATTTGTTTCATCGACAATACGTTGAATGAGTTCTTCATCGAAAAATTGCATAAACAGGTCGAGTGCCGATGTTTCTTCATTAGAATCTATATTCATTCTGGGAGTAGATGAATCAAATAAATGTTTTTTCAGCTTCCTGCGTTTTGCTAACCATTTAAAATCTTCAGGTGGTTTCTTTTTTATTATTTCTGGCTGCTGTCTAGGTTTCTTGAGGACAGGCGTTTTTATTGGACGTTGAGGTCTTTTCTGATCCTTTGCACTTGATTTTACAGAGGCTACTGGCACTGAACTTGTAGTACTGGTACTGGCTTGTTGTGGGTCATAAATTGGTACATCGGTAATTGGTGGTTGGCAGTCGTCATCATCATCATCCAGAGAATCCTCAGGTTCCCAGTCGTCACCCCTCTGGCTGTAAAGGTGCTGTAATTCGAACCGTTCCTGATCCAAATCCATACGACTGGGACCAGCTGCTGGAAGTGGAGCAAATAGATCATCTTCATCTCCACTACCATAAGTTCCATCTTCGTCATGCACTCGGAGCTGAAGGTCGGAGCTGTCGTCACCCCATTCACCAAAAACTCCATTTAGAAAAAAAATTTTGGAAAAAAATACGCACTCGAACAAATAAAAGACTTTCACGTACGAAGAAACAGAAGTAGAATGGAAGGAATGTGCCCCTTTTGCCAGAAGCGCCCCCCCCCCCCCCCCCACCACGGCCACTGGGAACAGGTGGGAAAACCCAGAGAGTGGGACCCGATGGCGAGAGGGGAGAACCACAAAGCAAGGTTGAGAAAGTTGAATGGCAGGGGTCGAAGGGTTCAATGGGAGGAGAGGAAGGGTGAAGGGGGGTTACGCGAGTTTGGAAAATCATGGCTAACTTCATTCATAACACGCAATGGTTGGAAAAATAGTTTGAGAACACTCCGGTAGAGATCACCACCATGCAGAGACCGAATCGCCAATAAGCGGGTTCAGGTGTGTGGAGGCACCTAGCCCATCAGCCAAAACGCGGGTTCAGCTGTCTTGGGAAGTTTTTCTAGCCCGCCGAAACGCGGGTTCAGCGGCTATTGGGTTAACTGTAATGACCAACTTTAGGCAAATGAGGTTCCTAAGTTTTGCAGAATAAACCCTGCCGAGTACCTGACTGCTGACCATCACTACTGCATGAGATTAGGGAAGATTTGCTCATTGTACATCTGATCTGAGTTGGAAAATAGATTGACTGAACATACTGATCTGCTTTGAGAAAGAGAGAGAGAAGAGGGGGGGGGGGGAGAGAGAGAGAGTGAGAGAGAGCTTGATTTCATTATCAGACAATTGCATGGAAATATTCATATATCGAAACCTCCACCATCTCCACCACCTACAGCATCTCTTGTTAGCAAGCAAACACCTACAGGTAGTGGAACTTTTCTTTGTCCTGGCCAGTTTGTCTCAGTACAAATGCTATACTTTTTTTTGCCATGAATTCTTCCCAGTAATGTGCTAGCCATGTCGCGAGTAGCAGATCGATTACCGTTCAACAAAGATCGAATTTTAAACGTTGTTTTCTTGAAAAATCGAGCCTAGACGAACTTGAGGAAGCAATTTATCCACAACGGCGCAAATTTCAAATTTGTTGAAAGCACGAGGTCAAGTTATGCGAGATTGGGCTGAAGATGAAATATTTGAGAAGACAAACGTCCTTCCCAGAATTGACATAGCTTGCAGATGATTCAGTAGCAATTCAAGTACTGGTGGCAAGCGCTTTATAGGTAAGGAAATCATCAAAGTGTTGAGAGAATAACTCAAGCCAGTTAGTTGGTACTCGCTCGATTGTTATTCTTCTACTTTGATATTATCTCTGTTGAATATTGTGAATATGAGAAGGCGGGATATTTTGAATTGTTGGGAGGGGTTATGATTGAGGGGAAGTTGCGCACGCGTGATGGGCCCTGAGGTGGGAGGAGAGGTCGAGAGCTAACTACTAACTATGTAAAAATGGGTGGTACGGTGTTATGTCCTGTTGTATAATGAACCAGTGTTTAATGAAAACAAACTTCGGTGTACCTAATACAGTTCATTATTATCAAAGATTCCCAAACCATCATTTTGGTCCTTTGAGCCGGATGCGACAAGTTTTAGTTCGCTAACAACAGGGAATAACTACGTGAATAACAATAAATTCTTGGTATACTACGGATCGGATCGGGATCGGACTCGGCGAGGCGGCAGCCATCTGCAGTCAACACAACTTGCCAAGGCTTGAAAATTTCTCATACTTATTTCACGAACTTCAGACGGACTTCCCAACTGCAGACCTTTATATATCTCTTCTTTTCCTACCTACCTACCTGCTACCTACCCATTTCCCTTTAACCTTATTCGAGTCCTCAACTAATACGGTGTCTTTAAAACCAAGGTCTTTAAAACTAAAATAAAGTCGTACAAAGCTTCACTTTCGAAGATCAGCAATTTCATCTATGATGAAACAAGGGAATTCACTTTAGTGGAATTGGAATCTAAATTGCGGAATTTGGAATCACTGTTTCCTAAGTTTGAGGAGGTGTTCTTTGATCAGTTCAACGATGATGAGGATGAGGAGAAGGAAGAAGAGTTAGGAGAAGACTGTGATAACGAATATTTGACGTTTGAAGAGAAATATTATTCTGTTCATGGAGCCTTACTTACTCATATAAAATTACTAAATGGCGAACTCCAAGACGGTGGGGAGTCAACAAATATGAAACCCATAGTGGTAAACAACGGAAATATCGGGATAAAGATACATGTTATAAATATCACAAAATTCGACGGAAAAACGGAAAATTGGTTGCGGTTCTACGAAAGTTTTAAAGCAATAATTCACGAAAATCCGCAAGCTGGCGTTAACATTCGGAAATTTCATTATCTCATCTCACTACTGGAAAATGAAGCGGCAGGATTGATACCGTCATTATTGGGGCATCCACAGTCTTTTGCATGCAGTTTTCTATTGTAAAATTGTGCAATGTCTGTCAAAGCACCAGAACTCAGAGTATATAACTAGCGTAACACATACCCATGAATTGTACCTATAGCGGGTTCATTTAGAGACCTAGTGCACCTTCAAGACTGGTTTTGAATATATTATTCAGGAATCTACGCCTCACACTCGATTACAAAACTGGAATGGGACCACCAGGGGATGATGATCCTCTGTCATTTGAAGAAAGATTCATCAAAATCGCTGGAGAAACATTTAGAGAGAGAAAAAAGGTCGAATTGAGACCGTCCTCCTTTTTTGAAGTCGGTTAAAAAGTGGCAAGTCGACATTGGGCCTCAGCTGCTCCTGAGGGGCCGAGCCTGGGAAAGTATCTGAATAATAATAATAATAATAATAATAATAATCATTTATTGAGCTTTAGACATGGAAGTCCATAAGTTGCTCACTCGAATTACATTACATACTAGCTAGGTAAATACTGAGGCAGGCGAACGGCCAAAAAAGAGAGAAAAAAAAAAAAAATTATTGAAATCTACAAAATAGCTAAATGGAAAAAATATATTTTAAAAAAAAAATAATACTGCTTATTACAATTAATTGGGGGGGGGGGGGGGGAGTATGCACATACAGACGTCAAACCCAATCACCACTACCTAGGCGCTCAGTAGCGGCCGCCAAAAACCGACCCAGAGCAGGCAACGCTCGAATAGAAGTGGGGAGTAAATTCCAGGCTCTTGCCCCGGAAACCACAAATGACCTGGACATAACTCGAGAATGATGGCGGGGAATCATAATGGCATTGGACCGAGAAGAAGAGGCAGGGATAACTAGAGCATTTAGGTAAGAAGGTAACATACCATGCAGGATTAGAAACATTAATTTAAGGTGACGGAGAGAAAAATATTTGAAAAGCGGTAAAGGAAAGAGGCTGAGAGATCCTACTGAGTGCCTAGGCTTGACATTATGTACATAACGCAAGCAGCTGTTATAAGCAACAAGGAGTTTATGCTGCAAAGCAGAGGATAAGGAGTAGGAAAAGAGAGAAGCACAGTACAGGAAATGGGGGCTCACAAGAGCAAGGGCAAGTTTGCGTTTAAGGTTTTCAGGTGTAAAATTATTCAACCGTCGAAACGAGTGAAGTGAACCATAAACTCGTCTGCAGATATGGGAAACTTGTGGCTCCCAGGAAAGAGAACAGTCAAGATGAACTCCCAAGTTTTTCACTTGGCTACAGAATGGAACAACAGTTCCACCCATCAAGATCGGCGGGAGAGGATCAGTAGGAATAGCGCTACTAAATAAAACTATTGCCTGAGTCTTCATTGGGTTCAAGGCTATCCCATTCCTCGAAGCCCAGTCAGAAATCCTTACCAATTCAGAATTAATTATACTAATTGACGTAACCAAGTCAGATCCCAAGTTACTATGCATATAAATCTGAAAGTCGTCTGCAAAAAGATGGTGGGAACAGGACTGAAGGACTAAGGGCAGGTCGTTGATGAAAAGCGAGAAAATTGTTGGGCCCAAAACAGCCCCCTGGGGGACCCCTAAGGGGACAGGGAGAGGCGTAGAACGAGAGTCGCCAGAAACCACCACCTGTGTTCTTTCAGAGAGGTAAGACTTCACAAGGTAGCAAGCCGTAGAGGAGAAGTTGAAGAAGGAATTGAGTTTTTCAACAAGAAGATTGTGATTTACAGAGCCAAACGCATTTTTAAAATCAAGTAAAACCATGATAGTGCACTGTCCTCTCTCAATACCACCCCGCACATCTTCAACCACCCGCAGCAGGGCAGTTTCACAGCTGTGGGATTTTCTGAAACCAGACTGAAGGTGATCCAGTAAGTTGTTGTTCCTGATGTGTTCATAGATTTGGCAGTTCATCAAGGATTCTAAGATCTTACTGAGGAAAGGAAGCACACTAATTGGGCGAAAGTCGGACAACTGGGTAGGGTTAGTAACTTTGGCAAGTGGGAAGACGAGGGCAGACTTCCAGGCACGAGGAAACTGCGAGGTGGTGAATACATGGTTAAAAAGAAACGTTAAGTGTTCAAGTATGAAAGGAAATATAAGCAAAATGAACCTTCTAGGAATACCATCATCACCAGTAGCATTGGATACAACAGATTTGAAAGCAGAGGCAACCTCATCAGCGGTAACATTACGGAAGGCAAAATCAGGACCAGGTACAGAATGAGGACTAAGATTAGACTGAGGGAAAGGAAGACCAGTGGAATCAGCAAAATGACAATTCAACTCGTTTAAATCAAAATGAATTGAACTACTATTACCTTTGGAATTGTCAGATAAGCCTAAATTTTTAATATTATTCCAAAGCCGACGAGATGGGAGAGATGTATCAAGCTGTTGGGTGTAGTGAGACTTTTTCTGAATTCTTATCAATTTTTTAACCCAAGTGAACAGTCTCAAATACCGCTCCTCATCCGACACCAGGCCCGATCTCTGCCATTCGAAATAAGCACTATCTCTCATGCGCATAGCATTTCGGATACCGGAGGTAAACCATGGCTGGTTATCCTTCTTGATCCTAATCACATGTTCAGGAGCATGGGAGTCCAATAGATTCAAAATCTGGGTATTAAGGAACTCAGTCATTTCATTTGAGTCAGACATGCAATATAATGGAGACCAGTCACAGGAGACAGCGTCTTCAGCTAGGAGTTTATGATCAATGCGTTTGAAATTCCGACAAGTTACTGATTTCTTAGCGAATTTATAAGGAGGTAAGTCGTATGAACAAACAAGAAACTTGTGATGACCTAAGGCAGGTACAAGGAGCTGATCATACTGGAGAACCTTTGTAGGTTTCTTCACAATACAATGGTCGATTAGAGTTTCAGAGGAGGTTATATGAGTTGGTGAGGATGGAAGAACAGTCAAGCCTAGGGAGGAGAGAAGTGATAAGTACTTACGAGATGCAGAGATATCCGCCAAAAGATTAACGTTTAGATCCCCCATCACTATAATATGGTCATATTTAGTAACGACAGCAGAAAGAACATTTTCAAGGGGGTCAAAATCATTAGGGGTTTTAGGCACATAGACAATACCAACCAGAATACTACGGCCAGAGCCCAAGCCCACCTCGACGAAAATATATTCGAAGAAGGAACCAGGGTCACTGGAAAGAACCACTCTAGATTTCAACGAGTCGATACAGTACAACGCAACCCCACCCCCGCGCTTTCTAAAACGATCGTTTCGGTGAATCCTATAGCCATCAAGAGAGACTGAGGTATTAGTGAGAGAACTTTTTAACCATGACTCGGAGATGCCAAGGAAATGGGGCTTACTGTACTGTGTATGAATTCGAAGTTCGTCGATATGGGGGAGCAAGCTATTAACGTTAATATGGCACGCCACAAGACAATTTTTCTTTACAGAGAGACAGGCATTAAAAACTCCCGATAGGTTAGTAAGGTCGGAGCTTGGATTCGAATTATGAGACCCTGAAAGAGTACATAATGAGTCAGAAGTCAAGTCAAGAAGGGCACCGGGGCAAGCCTGGAAGTCATTGGTAGGGTCCTGGGTCATAGACACAGGAGCAACTCCGGAGACGGAAAAGGCGACCACCCAAGCACCAGGAGTGTAACCAGAGAGACATCAAAATCAAATGTGCACAAATTAGGGGAGCAAGAAAGGGAGGTAATAAGCTAACTAATACGCTAACTAATACTTGCAGTTGCAGTTTTTAATTCATGTAGAACAGGTGGCTTCAACAATTTTGGAAAGGTTAAATATGTTTACATTCATGAGTTAGGTATCTAATAATAAATTTTGCATTTGGTGGAACACTTCAATTACCTTTTCATGGAAGCTCCTCATACCAATCAATATTCTCTGTAGCGAGAACATTGATTTCCGTTGATTCCCCCCTCCCTTGGTCGCATTAGTTTCTGTTATGGAAAAGTTTTACTTAATTAATTATATTTGATTGAATAATAAATATTTAGTTTTACCCATAAAAAGTGTCATTTCTCATAAATATATCTCACCATGTACTGGACTGTTCTTATTTTTCTATTAATTCATTCAGTGATTGATTGATGTTCCAGGGGAGGCATCTGCATATCGAAGCAGAGCCAGTAGCCATGAATATTACATGTCACTCATCGTGTCTGTGTCTTTACTCTTCCTCCACTTCAGTTTGAGGGATATGGCTGATCTGATTTAGTGCAATATAATGATAATGATCTTATTTAAATATTACTTTTGCTTTTAAATATTGAATATTTAATGCAGTTTATGACTTCTCACAAAAGTTTGGCATATATATATATATATATATATATATATATCCATCTTCCGATGTGGCAGTGCTTTATTTGTGCCCAAGATTAGTATTAAAGTATTATTTGTTTGTGATATTTGAAAAACTGATGCCGTCCTACAAAAAACAATATTTATGGCTGTTACAAAGGAGTATCCATATTTTTATAAATTGTTTGTATGATTTTTAATTCAACTTGGCTGCATTTCACTCTGTTAATTCCATTTATTGATACCTAATACAGATAATTAGGGCTTCATTTTTTGCCTATCAAAATGTAATGTAAAGTCATTAAAATGAAATGATTATTTTTGTATGCACTTGATGAATTCCAATTACGTATGTATATATTTCTACATTTTGTATTTTATTTTTATATAGTAATTTTCTACTCTAGGGAATTTTGTATAGTACAGTTCGATAGTTTTCTCTTGATGCTCGTGTTCTTGTACCAGCTGATCACTATTTGTTGAAGATTATGTATGTTTTTTTAAATCGTTTAATGGTTTTTACAGCCTTGAGATCAATCACAAAACAAAGCCATCAAAAAGGTTCTTGAAAAACAGTGAATGGATTTTGGATATACAGATGCTGTGTGTCTGCTGGCGTGGATATGAAAAATTGCTCTCTGTGTGCATATTGAACACAACCCAGTTGATTGGCAATGACTCGATGTGTTAGGTTCATCTTGCCTTGATCTTCTTTTCCTGAGGAGAGAATCGTGTGTGAAGGTTGTGAGAATATGTGAGTTATGTCTTCTTGTGACTTACCTGTGGCCAACCGAATACCTACTGTTCATAAGAGTTTTTGTTTATCGAAATTGAGGAATTTGAATTAAATGACTAAATAAATTCTTGTATTTTTACACAAATCCAAATTGAAGTATAAAGCCAACGTCTTTATACAAAAATTCGTGATAAAGACATCTGTTTCCCTTCAACACCTTGTCTGCGGCCCCAAAATCCGAGGTGTGTCCCTGTGTGCCATGCAATATGTCACATGTTTATGCAGAGCCAACTTAAGAACAGATTTTAGGGATATCAATGATATTCTTATGCAAAATGAGGCCACAGTGTCCACACATGGTCTGAATGAAGGTGAAGAACAAGAAGTGAAGGTATAATGACATTCTGATAAGAAATGAGGGAGAGAAACCAACCGACGTTTTGTCAACTCACCATCTACACCTAGGTCTGGGTGATGGACCCGGCTCCTGGAGCCAACCTAGCCCTCCGTCACACGTGCGGAGGCAGCAGTCAAGGTGTTCAGGCAATAATGTCTCATGCTTAAATTTTGACTGGCCCATTAATTTCTGATTGTACTCAACTTTCATAGTGACAATAGTTACCATCATGGCCTAAACTATGTTTCCCACCAATGTTTTGAATTGTATCTGATAGATGGGTATTGTAATAAACAGTAACATGCTATGTATATTACATGGTGTCCACTCTGTTGCAACGTAAAAAAGAAGTGTGAAATAAAATGTCCAGCCACTGCGTTTTTAGGTGGTGCACAACTATACCAGATGTTATAAAGGAAACTATATTTGACCAAAGCTACTCAGTTGCTCATAATAGTAACCCTTTGTCCACTTTAAACGTTTTCACACCTGCATTCTCAGGCACCATCCATACCGTACAACTGGCCCCTAGCTGTACATTTCATTGTTATTCATTTTTGGCTTTCTTTGGCCCGCAAACGTTGGTTTCTGAACTGTTTCCCTGTGATATTTTCATCACAGGGAAACAGGGGGGGGGGGGGGGGTTGTGTTTTTTTTTTTCGTTTTCATTCAGTTCAGTATGATGCACGCATCATGTGGTCAGTGCATGTAATTATACCTATATCCTCCACCCTAACTTCTCGTTGAAGCATCATCATTTTGTTATACAGTGAACTGGCCAGAACACGAGTGGGATAGGTAACACCTGCAAATGTTTATTCATACTAGAGGCTGGGTAACCAGCATCAAAACAAAATTATATTGAAAAGACAAATAAAACTAATGCCTAAATAAATTTTTTTTTAAAGTGAGGAGAAAATAGAAAGGGTGAGTAAATTCCTATAAAATCTATTAAATACTAGCACAATGTTTGAAGGGTGGAAGCTTGAAAGCCATGTGCCAGGAAACAAACTCTGGCAATGGGCAGGATGGTGGGGATATAAAAAGGATGAAGAGTCAGATCATAATCGAGAAGCCAGAAGTACAAATAAAAAATACGCCATGGTCAGCGTGTGAAAAGCAAAGTGTCAAAGGCATGTTACCAAGAAATAAACAACGGCATCGGGGCTGAGGGTATGAATGGCTAAATATGGTCAAACCATGGCTGGGACACAACACACACCAACAACGAATATTGTACTCTCACCAATTTCATAGTAATACCTAAATATTAGGAGTGAATCTCAATGACAAACGAGATGAATGGGCTTGAGAAATATAGCTAGGTGTGAAACTTGTTTACTATAGGTTGACAGTGATGACTCTGAGGTTATACAACACCCGAGGTGGCAACCAAACAACTGTTTTTGTTCTACTTGTCGTTCTCTCCTTTTTCTCCCGTTGCGGGAAATCGATCTGCCCATTTAATTGACACAACTAACATACAACGGCATACAAATTCCCTATATTTTAGCAAACCTCTGAAATCTAGCTGAAGTTTGCACTTCCGCCACCAAGTGAGGCGCTGTGTAAGCTCCGAGTCATTGTTTTCATCTTATAAGCGTCTGAACTAAGTACCTACTTCTCACATGTATACTTGCGGTGGGTGAAAAAAGTTAATGAAGTTGTTTTGTTCTGAGTTTCTTCTTTTCTGTTCAAAAACAATATTGAATTATATTATTTTCAGAAATTATGGGTTGATTTGGATTTTGTGTAGTTTTTATTAAGTAGGTAATTATGCGGATGATCATGTTCATTAAGGGTCACCTATTTTAAAAATTGAATTCGTCTCATGACTAATGAAAACAAAAGTGGACTGTGAGATGTCCATGATTTCCAAAATACTAATCAGATGGTTTACTTGGTCCATTTAATTTGGAGAGATCGAAAAAAGAGGCTGAGTAACCACCTATATTTTGATTTTGAACTGGTCATTCTTTCTGATCTTGGTTGTTCTCGAATAGATGTTCAGTATTAATTTGTCCAAACATTAATCTCAATCATAAAGCTCTTAGAGTATATGCCTATTAATTTATACGTGTGTTTCTGTTTCCCCCAAAACTGTCCAGTTTAACCACGTCGAAAACCTGAGTTCTTAGTTTTTCTTGTGCCTTAATGTTGAAGTCTTCCTGCACATCATTTCCCCCAAAACTGTCCAAGTTTAACCACGTCGAAAACCTGAGTTCTTAATTTTTCTTGTGCCTTATTGTTGAAGTCTTCCTGCAAATCAAAACAAACAAATAAACTTTTTTCTTTTTCATGTTGTAATGGTTGTTAGAATAAACAGTTTATTTATGTCACCTCATTGTTGAAGTCTTCCTGCAAATCAAAACAAGCCAATAAACCTTTTGTTTTTCGTATTGTAATGGCTGTTAGAATCATTAGTTTATTTATGTCACCCTCATACTAGATATTCAGTCCTGCTTCTATCACAGATTCAGTCTCAAAAATTTAGGTAGGTAAGCACTTAATATTGAATTTTGGCAGCAAGGTGCCTTTTGGGCTGGTATCCTGGTGATGATAGAAGGAACTCTTCACTTTGTTACTCTGCCAAAAGTAAGGGATCAACATTGAGGGTTGAATGAAACATCTGAAAACTGTTTTTTTTTTAAATTTATTACCTACCTACTTAAATAGATACTGATATCCCGCATCAAACGATTTCCAAGTGAATCCGCCCCCCCCCCCCCCCCTTCGTTTAAGGCGTAGTGGATTGTTATCCAGAAGGAATTGAAGAACAACAAAGTTAGACTCCATTTCTAACACAAGGCCCATTGACCCAGCCCAGCTCCCCATACAATATGCAAACGTTATAGAGTTACAAGCTTCTTAATGTTCTCTCTGAAATAAAATTGGCTTGAGCACCTTCAAAAGGTGGTCTTATTTAAACTATTTCAAAGGGACTAGTAGTATTAGTGCAGTAAAATATAATGGCCTTAGCACAAGCTAAGCTCAGAAGCTGACTGGCAAAATTGATTCAATTTCAATGGTTCTTGGGGTTTTCGCCATGTAGACTAGTACTGTATCGATAGATTTGGGGATGGCTGATGAATCGATACGACAGTTGAACTAAGGCAGCGAAACGGGCAAGAGTTCCTCCTGTATTTTGGTTGAATCCTACCGTATAATAGTACAATTTATTGTCGCAGTCGGTAAAATGGAGTCAGAAACTTGCCTCATACCTCCTTTTGAACCAGATGCGGACGTCACAGTGATTGCAGCAGGGGGCCCGCACTCCAATGGGGAAAGCTCAATCCTACTTTGTAGTTGGGCGAACTCACCACATGGGACCATTAATATCGCCAGTTTTTATTGTTTATTCATATAAGTCGCTATTAAATAATTTCAATACCTATGTAATTTTCATGTGTTCTGTAATTAAGCAACAAATCTGCGAGATTATGCTAAAAGTGTGTAAATGTTTTGATTTATGGCGTTGGTAGTAGCAGTTAGTTATTCGGGTTGTTCGCTTATTCCACCATTTTTTACAATTGTTTTTGATGAACTTCGTTCGTCGTCCGCTTTCCTCATTTTATTGTATTAAGTGAATTTACTTGCCTATATTTTTGTTGTACGTACTTATGCGTGTTTATTAATGCCCGGGCTAAAGAAGAGAAAATGTTTCACCCGTAATTGTGGATCACCCACTTCCGGACAACAAAAATCTTTCTTCAATCTTCCAGTGAAAGCTGAAAATCTGTAAGTTCCTACCTATCTGCATACCTATATTACCTTCTGTGTACTTGCAAGTAATATCAAAATAATAATTTAATAGGATGACACATAATCCATCGAGAAAAAGTATTATGAGTACGCAGGTATATTATCTGAAATCAGTGTGTACCTATTTTGAATGATTGATGGCGCGGTGGTACTCCATTTTACGGTTTGGACGCTAGTGCAGTTTATTGTAATTTGTAACTTACAAACTTCCTACGAAGTACTACCTAGTAGGCTATGATCTTGCTGTAATGACGGTCATGTTAAAATAAAAATTTCACAGAGATAATGCAGCCTGAACTCAATTCTTTGCAAAGAAGTGATAAAAAGTGCAGAGATCAGCCATGTCAACTCCATTGAAAAATCTATACGCACTGAAAGGTGACTGGACTAGACTTGAGACCTGCTTTCATGTACCTACCTGCTAGGTACATGAAAATATATCAAGTTGAAATCAAAAGGAATTATTTAGTAATACCTTATATTCTAATGGCTTGTGGTTATTCTGAGTGTTGTTTTTGTGTCTACCAGGTTTGCTGTCATCCATGGTTTTGTACCTGACTGCAAGTCACCCGTCCACTTTTGGTTTCATCAGGCAGTTCCTACTACGAAAAATCACTACTTTATGAAGCAGGTAATTCTTTTTTGAGTGCTAGGCCAAATGAACCTACTGATAGGTGTCTTTGAATTGAGAAAGTACCCAAGTGTGGTACCTAAAATGTGGTTTTGATGTGCACCGAAGTTTTGTGATGATGAAGGCAATGTTTGATTGTTGGTGATGTGTGTATGGTTGGTAGTTTCAGATGGCTTAGCTGTTGGTTGAGCCCTGGCAGTGACGAAAAAAGAGCAGTAGAAGAAATTGAATACTCATCAGCAGCTCGTTGGTTATGACTTATGAAATTACATATTGACCTACCTCATTTAAATTTCTGTCCTTATAAATCCACTTATCACTATGTACTTTTTGAGAATTTAAAAAAAAATGGATAAGTACTCATGTTTCAAATATTATAATGTACAATTATTACTCACAACTTTTAACATTCAAACGTTGGCATCGTACCTAGGTATTCAACGAAACTTATTTTTTCAATACTTATGGTTTGAACAAGAGGTAGGTAATGTTCGCACGAGAGAGGCATAGGGATGTTTTTTTCATAATTATGTATTACCGATTTCTCAATGAGTCTCAAACCTACTATCCTTTGAAGCCGAGGAGGGAATATGCAGAAGCAGCAAAACAGTTATGAATGATGTGGCTTGAGAACTTTAATTTTAATACTCTCTTATTTTGTTCGATTTCAAGGATTAATTTTTTGAGTGATGGACGACGTAATAGTTACAATGGACAAATTCCACCAAGTATGGTCTACCCTGCAACGTCCTGTGAATTTATTATTTTTGCCGACCAAAACTTTTTCGTTTTTCCCATAGAATGTTGACGTAATTTATTTTTCAATTATGTCTGGCCTGCAAAAAAAAAAACGTGACAACATTACATAATGTTTTCACGTTATTTCTGCAGGCCGGAAATAGTTGAAAATAAATCAGGGGAAATGAAGATTTGAATATCCCGCTCATCGCCCCATTTGAATTCCCCGCGCAGCGCCAGGGCCCATTTTACTTGGGCCTTGTCACCGCTTGGGTGCGCCGTTTCGGACTTCAGTTTTTAATGTTGAGCGAGGCGTAGAATACTGATACTAACGTATAGAAGCCTCGCTCAACGTTAAAAACTGAAGTCCGAAACGGCGCACCCAAGCGGTAAGTCCGCCCAAGTACAATGGGGCCCTGGCGCTGCGCGGGGAATTCAAATCGGATGCTGAGGCCCTGAGCGGGCTATTCAAATCTTCGTTTTTTCCATAGGATGTTGACGCGATTTATTTTTCTATTTCTGGTGTGCAGAAATAACGTGAAAACATTACTATTGCTTTCACGTTTTTTTGCAGGCCAGACATAATAGAAAAATAAATTGCATCAACATTCTATGGAAAAAAAATTTTGGTTGGCGAAAATTATATTTTCACAGGAAGTGGCAGGGTAGACCTGTGGTATTTTTCCAGTGTAACCATTCCGCGGTTCACCACTCAACAATTAATCCTTGAAATCGAACAACATAAAATAATGTACAAGAGGATTAAAATTAAAGTTCTCAAGCCAGATCATTCATAACTGTTTTGCTGCTTCTGCATTCAAAGGACAGTAGGTTTGGGATTCATTGAGAATTCGGTAATACATAATTATGAAAAAACATCCCTATTCCTCTCTCGTGCGAACATTACCTCTTGTTCAAACCATAAGTATTGAAAAAATAACTTTCGTTGAATAACTAGGTAGGTACAATGCCAACGTTTGCATATTACAAGTTGTGGGAAAATGGCCTGCAGTAATAACTGTACATTATAATATTTTAAACACGAATATCATTTTTTTATTCTCAAAAGTACACAGTAATAAGTAAATTTATAAGGACAGAAACTGAAACAGGGTAGGTCAATTTGTTATTTCATGTCATAACCGATGAGCTGCTGAAGAGTATTTAATTTCTTCTACTGTTGTTTTTTCCTCACTGCCAGGGCCCAACCAACAGCTAAGCCATCTGAAACTACCAACCACAACACATTACCAACAATCAAACATTACCTTCATCATCACAAAACTTCGCTGCACATCCCAAACCACATTTTAGGTACACAGCAGCAACCAAGCGGAACGTAGTTAGAAATATGACTGAACATCTCATCAACTCTTGAGACAAAGCTGAATTCAAAATGGATTTAATGCAACAATCAGTTACTTCAATACCAGCAAAGCTAGGCTGTACAAAATGTAATGTGGCGTTTTGTAAACTAATAGAAACTCAATATTCTAGAAGTTACAGTTTTTAGCTGATATTGTTGCTACCTTCAAACGACCAGGTCGCTAAAAAAAAGGTATTTGATTGTGGTGATGACTTGAATTCGGCAACCCTCATAAGTGACGAGGTTGTTGTTGATCATGGATAAGAGTTATATGGTACTATTGTTATAAGATTTGTTGACCATGAATTCATTACTATTCTGATAATATCTACAGTTGTTATGGATACCTACAATGGATACCACCACTCCAGTGGTGACATCAAATTTGGTGACTCCACCACTCCAGTGGTGACACCTAATTTCACACAACATTCACAGAATGTTGAATGAACTTAGCGTTTTTAATTCAATGAAAGTTACTCCGCCATGCATAAACTATAATGGTGCTGGTGAACAGTACAGTACAGTGGTCACGACAACTGCGATAATGACAGTCAAGGGGTCTGGTGAATTATAGCCACCCTCATATACAGAACGAATTGTTGACCATAAC
The DNA here is from genome assembly GCA_954871275.1 of Leptopterna dolabrata. NCBI lineage: Eukaryota > Metazoa > Arthropoda > Insecta > Hemiptera > Miridae > Leptopterna > Leptopterna dolabrata. The sequence continues at coordinate 129,794,584 of OX940974.1, read as the reverse complement.
AGTTATTTATACCATTGTGATAGTGAAAACAATAACCCACACTAATATTTTATGCAACACCATCTAACGGTGCTAACTCATACCCCACCGCACCATTACACTGTAGACAACCATAAAAACGCACCATAACAATGCATTCAGTATTTTGCAAATTCAAGAAAACCTGAGAGTGGGTAGGTAATAAACTACCTACGTTCGTTTGGCCTAGCATTTCAAAAAGAATTACCATTATGATAACGCAGGTAGTGAAGTTTTGAAGTAGGCACGATGCAGCAAAAATTGAACAGGTGGTGCAGTCTGCAGGCAGCATGTTGTCAAGTACAAAAACATGGATGGATAACAACCTGGAAAGCATAATACTTAGAATAACCACAATCCTCAAAGATCAAAGGAATTATTTTCATTTCAACTTCATTTATGTAGTAGGTACCCAACCTTATATTTATGTACGGATGTCCAGGTTCTCCTTTTAGTGGGTAGGTATCTACTTTTTTTATCGAGTGAAATTTGAAGTTAAATTGACATGGCTGAATCTCTCGGCACTTTTCAGTTTTCACCTTTTCTCAATTAAAAAACTGCATTATTTCTGTGCAATTTATATTGCAACATGGTCGTGTCTATGACAAGATCTATTAGTAGCACTTACCAAGAAGTTTGTAAGTTACAAATTACAATGAATTGCAAACCATAGTTCAATAATTCGACTTCAGTAATTTGACTTTGAAGATTCGCTCATTATATCACACTGCATGACTGCAACTTATCACTATGAGCCATTCTTTACGACAGTAGAAAGGATACGTAGCGAATCTCAAGAGCTCCACTAAATGAATTAATTACCTGAATCCAGTCAATATGATATCCCGAGCAGATCACCGATAGGAGTGAACCACCAAATGAGTTGTATTTGCGAAGATCTTCCTCATGAAGTGGTGCTCACAAAAGCACATGATGATGTTGTTCCTCATTCAGTGCAGCTCGCAAAAGTATAGGTAAGTAAGTAAATGCACTTTTTATCACAATAATGTAATAATGCAACAAGGAAAGAGGAAGATGAACGAAGGAAGTTAGTATCAGTATTCTATGGAAAGAACAGAGGTCAAAAATGATCTCTAGAAATGTCAACAAGCTAAGCCCCTAACTACTACTGCCAACCTAACACGACATAAAACCAACAATTTACTCACTTTTAGCATAATCTCGCACATTTGGTGTTTAATTAAAGAATAAATGATGGAAATTATGTATTTTCATTATTTATTACCTTATTTCATGAATAAACAGTGAAAACGGGTGATATTACTGCTCCCATGCAGTGAGTCCGCCCAACTACAAAGTAGGCTTTACCTTTCCCCATTGGAATTGGAGTGCGGGCCACAGAAAACCCTACTACCTGCGGGCCCCCTGGAGCGAGGCTTCTATACGTTAGTATCAGCATTCTATGGATTCCAGGCTGCTGGAGAAAATGGAAACGGAACGTTGAGCTCTACCTTCTGTCCAGAGGAATCACAAACTCAGATCGTAAGTTGGCTACCTATTTATACGGAGTTGCAGGGTATTTATTATTCTATTCCCGACCATGAGGAGAGTGAGAAACATAAATACGCTCTCGAGTTATTAGATGCTCATCTCATCCCCACATCCAACCCGATTTTTGAACGACACCTTTTCAGGTGGATAAAACAAGATCAGGGGGAATCAGCCATAAATTTCTTAGTAGGTTGCGCCAACAAGCTTCTCGTTGTGGTTTTGATAAAATCGAAAAACTAAAATTACCGAAGTAAATTTAGTGCACCAATTCGTGGGGTTGTTCGTCAGATGAACTTCGGAATAGGGATGTCCGATTCTCCAAAATGAATCGATTTAAATCGAATCGATTTTTTAGAAAAGAATCGCGATTATTTTTTCAAAAAGAATCGATACATCTGAGAATCGATTCTTTTTTCTCAAAATCAATCTAGTCGGAGTAGAAAGTGAAGAAACAATATTAGGTACATTATGAAACCTGAACTTCAGCACATTAAACAGAAATAGGTAGGTAGATATTATGAGAAAAACAAGTATTATTGTAAAAAAGGATCTGGTCTACAGAGCAATGGAACACAAAAATATTTGTCCAGAGCAGAAAAGTATCGGTTTCCGATTCTCGAAAATCAGAACCGTATCGGCCGATTCTTAAAATGAAAAAAATAATCGAAAAATATCGATTATTTTTTCAAAAAGAATCGATTCTTCCAAGAATCGATTCTTTTTGAGCATCCCTACTTCGGAAGCCGTTCCTTACTTGTCATCAGCTAAAGACATCGCGCGATCTTTTGAAATAGTGAAGCAACAGTCTGCCAACTTTCACAACACAGATATCCGTAGTTCGGAGGAGTCGGTAAACAGGATTGCCAACAAACGGCGAAAATTCCGTGAGTCGCGACTTCAACGTCCTCTTTCTCCTCAACAAAAACACCGTTATAGGAGCTGAAGTCGGTCTCATATCGCAAGAGCCTCAGATTGCCCCGCTAGAAACGAGATATTGTGAAAATGCTCCTTAAACGGCCATTATTCGAAATTCTGTCGTACTAAAACGAATGATTCTAAACCCACAAACAAGTCATACTTTGTGAAGGGCAACAGTACTACAGATTGTGACTAGGTATCTAGAATATGCTTTTCATCTCTCATTACCGGATTTGAGACCATCATTGGGTAGAATTGATTGTGTTATAGGTGGGATAAAATTAAATTTCCTCATTGACTCAGAATCTGCCTTCGATGCGATCACTGAAAAAACCTGGAACTACCTAAAGAGCCATAAAATTAAGGTTACGAAACAGTCCCCCAAAAGCTCAAAGGAGTTATATTCTTAGGGTAGTACTACGCCACTGAAAATACTTGGGGAATTTGAAATATCGATCTCGGCTAACAACAAAGCTGTTGTTACGCCTATTATTGTCATAAAGGGGCAGCCCCCCCCCCCCCCCCTCTTTTAGGAAAAAGTAGTGCTTTGAAATTGGAAGTCTTAGACTTCCAAAGCCAGGTTAACATGATAACTTCTCCTTCTCCTCAAATCTCAAAAATTGGGAAATTGAAGGATTTTCAGTTAAAATTATAAATCGATTCCTCTGTTCGACCATGTTATTCAACCATTGCGTAGAGTCCCCATTCCCTTGAATAAGAAGGTTGAGGAACAAATTATACAACTGGAAAAATATGATATAATAGAGAAGGTCAATGGACCTTCCCAATGGGTGTCACCCACTGTCCCAATACCAAAAGGTGGTGGGGTCAGGCTATGTGTCGACATGCAACAAGCAAACAAAGCAGTTTTGAAATCTAACCACCCCCTCCCGACTATTGAGGACCTTCTTCCAGAATTGGGGGAGGCTCAGATTTTCAGTAAGTTGGAAATAGCAAAGGCCTTCCATCAAGTAGAACTTTCACCAGAATCTTGAGACAACTACCTACCTACTTTCATTTCTCATATGGGGCTCTACCGTTTCAAACGACTAATGTTTGGAGTAACCCCCCCCCCCCCCCCCTTCAAGATTTTCATAAAATCATGGAGAACTTGTTAAGAGGGTGTGCAGGAGTTTTCTGTTTTACTGATGATTTGATTTGTTGGTCTATAGAAACGATTTTGCCACTCATGACACCCGGTTAAAAACTGTCGCAGGAAAACTGTATAACCCTAAATAAAGAAAAATGCGAGTTCTACAAGGAAACAGTGACATTCCTGGGACACATAATTTCCGAGAATAACATCGAGCCAACTGTCGACAGAGTTGAGGCCCTGAAAAGCTGCAGGGAACCTAATAATTTGGCAGAAATTCTTGAATTATGTCAGTAAATTTTTGGTAAAAATTTACTTTATGCCAGTAAATTTTTACCAAACCTCTCTACCTTGACTGATCCCTTGAGGGAATTGACTCATAAGGGTAGGTACTTTATTCAAATGGGAGACAAAACATAGCCAGGCTTTTGATCGCGTGAAGAGATTGCTATCATCAGATCTGGCGTTAGGGTGTTACAACCCTAATGACGAAACCATAGTTATGGCGGACGCTAGCCCAGTTGGGTTAGGTGCGGTGCTTGTTCAAAAAAATATGAATAACACTCCCCGCATTATTTGTTATGCTAGTAAAAGCCTTTCTGATGTCAAAAAATGGTACTCTCAAACGGAAAAAGAAGCACTGGCCCTGGTTTGGGCTTGTGAGAGGTTAAACGTCTATTTGATTGGCAAAACGTTCAACCTTTTAACATATCATAAACCATTGGAAGTGATTTTTGGAGAAAAGCACAAGCCATGTGCACGAATAGAATGTTGGTTACTGCGGATGCAGGCATTTGACTTCAAAGTACAGTACTCCCTCTGTAATCCAGCAGATATCGGACCAGAGCACTGCCGGATTACTGAAAATGCCGGATTACTGGAAAACATCGAGAAAAACGCAGTTATCATTGAAAAATCAGTTTTAATTACATATATTGTACTGTAAAAATACATTACATATATGTACTTGTGTACGCGGAACAGATTGAGCACTAAACGCAGCGCGATCGTGACTAAGGCTGACGGAGTGAGTGAGTGGGGCGTGAGTCATCGCTTTGTTTACTCAGAGACCATTCCAGAGTCAAATCAATTGTTGACCTCATACTCGAATACAAAACGCCGGATTACTGGGAGTGCCGGAGAGCTGAGATGCCGGATTACAGAGGGAGTACTGTACTGTACATTGAAGGAAAAAACAATATTGCGGACCCTTTATCGCGACTGTCCACCATAGCAGCATCAGGGGCCATAAGCAAATATGATAATTATGTTTCACATCTGGTTGCCTTTTTGGTTCCCAAAAGTCTCACTCTGGACCAGATCCGTAACGAATCTTCCAAGGATCCAGTCCTTTTAGAAGTTTGCAATTCTCTGATGGGATAAAAATAACCATGCACTTGGCCCATACAGGGCTATAATGTCTGAACTAAACTCCTACAACAGTGTGCTCTTAAAAGAGACTAGACTTGTTATCCCATCCAGCTTACACAAACAGGTACTTAGTGTGGCACATGAGGGCCATCCTGGCATTGTAGAAATGAAATCAAGATTAAGGCCGAAGGTATGGTGGCCAGGGATCGACAAGGCTGCAGAGCGTGCAGTAAAGGCTTGTCTTGGCTGTCAAATGACAGCAAAATTCGAACTGCCCGAGAAAATTGTCTCTACCAAACTCCCTGAGAGACCATGGGGAAAAGTAGCTATGGATGTTCTGGGGCCGTTCCCAAGTGGGATAAAATTCCTGGTAACTGTTGACTACTACAGTAGATTTATGGAGGTGGTAAGGCTCAAGGACGTGCACTCCATATCAGTTATCAAGGCACTGGACCCTATATTTGCACGGTTTGGCTACCCTGATAGCATTACTACAGATAATGGATCTAACTTCGTGAGCACAGAGACTGAATCGTTCTTCAAAGATTGTGGCGTAAGTCACCACAGAACCACCCCTCTGCATCCTGCAGCCAATGGAACAGTAGAGCGCTTGAACCCAGGAATCACTAGACGCCTTCAGATAGCAAAAGCCCTCAAGCTGGACTGGGAGTCTGAACTTAATACGTACGTTCTGATGTATAGAAATCATCAACATCAAACAACTGGAACTAGCCCAGCAGAGCTATTTTTTGGTCCTCGCCTGAAAGACAAGGCCCTGTCTTACCAGTTACCTGATCTCCATCAAACACCCAGAAGAAGATCTCATCGAGAAGACCAAGAAAAGTGACTATACCAACTGGCGGAGACGTGCAAAGGAAAGTTCCTTCAACCTGGAGATTTGGTTCTGATGAAGCAACAAAAACGTGGCAAGTTTTCCACAAATTTCGGGAGCACCCCATTAGAGGTCATCAGCAAGGTTGGGAACTCAGTGACAGCCAAAGGACCCCATGGGAATCTGATAACCCCGAACTCTACTCACGTCAAACTAGGGAGTTCGGGTCTAGCGCCCATCGTGATCACACGTGTTGTTTTTTGCTCTTGCTTTCTCTTGCTATTTGACCGGGTTATAATTGTTAATTTGCCTTGATTTTTGCCGTGTGTGTTGCTAATGGCTGGTGTTTGTGTTGAAGGCTGGAACCGGTGCGCAGACTGCTGAATTAAATAGTATTTTAATCACCGAATAATATTTCGAGTTATTGCCCAGTAACTCGGGGAACGCCTTGGGCTGATCGGATTCGGTGCGCGCGTTGGTACGACGTGTTAAGCTGCCCCCTCTTCACGGATTCGCCGCTCCAGTTCCCACTACTGAGTGAGTCCCCACTTTTTTGTTTATGCGGCGAAGTAATTATTGTGGGGGATTGTCATCAACGGACGGCTTGCTGTCAGGTTCAGTGCGGTTGGTTCGACCTTCTGGAACGCACGGGTATATACTACACCTACATATCTATACGATTTGAGTAGCGTGTTTACTCGCATCGGCGATTCCCGATTGAAAATATTTTTATGCAGCAGAACATCGGGGATTACTTCCAGCGAAGTGAAGGTGGTGCGGAACGAACCACCCCACCCAGAAGCGTACCTACTAAACGTAGGAAGAAAAAAGAAGTTGAGCGTTACGATGGGGGGTGGTTCTGATCCAAATGGAGATGTTTTGAAGAACATTTTGCAGGAGATTAAGAATATAAATGGACAATTCTCTACGCTTGCTACCAAGGATGATTTAGAAACTTTACGCGCAGAAATTCGTGAGCTAAAGGAAGAAAATAAAACATTAAGGGAAGAGATTACAGTGATGAGGGAGGCTGACTTACAAAAAAAACCGGCGTCTGGAATTTCTAGTTTTACAAGCAAGGAAGCATAACCTAATACTTAAAGGATTGGTGTTCTGTGAGAAAGACGATCTGTATCAAGTAGTTCAGAAATTTTTTCTGGAGATTCTAGGCTTACCTGACCCAATATGTGTCTCCTGTGTTCAACGTGTTGGCCCACGATTGAGTTCTGGAGGTCTCCTTTTGGTATCCATGGTGTCATTGGAGGATAAATGGAGGATCATTGGGAAGACAGGACGACTGCAGGGGACTGGATTTGGTGTTTCGCAGGACTACTCACCGGAGGTTCGTCACAGGCGCTTCAAATTGCTTCGCCTCAAGTCGGAGATTGGGAGATTGAATGCTGGCGTCAAGTGTGTTCTAAGAAACGGATAATTTGACTGTACAAAACCGAACATATACTTTGAGTGATTCATCCGGATTCGTCATCAGAGCTGCCAATGGACGTATTGGCGCCCCTGAGACTGGGATTATGGGCTTGAATGTTTCGGCGCTGGTTTCACGATTACGAACTGAGGAGGAGGCTTGGCGCAAGCGTGGCGGTGACGTTCGTGCAGTACCCCCTGGATCTGATGTCGATGGCGGCGGTGTTTCCTGAGATGAAGCGGTCTGTCGGTCGGTTGCTGGTGGAAATGAGAATACGCGATGTCTACGGTTTCTGGTTTACAATATTTCCGGTCTTGCTAATAAGAAAAATGATGTAATGTTTTTTAATTTTATCCAATCTTTTGATGTTATATCCTTGGTAGAAACACATGTTATTGATGATGGTTTTTCTTTATTTGATAATTTTTTTGCTAATTTCGAATTGAGATGGATAAGTGCTAGAAAAAATGCTGTTTTTGGTAGGGCAAGTGGTGGTATAGTTATGGGTATAAGGAAAGGAACAAGAGGGGTTCAGTTTTTGAATATTGATGGATTGGACTTAGTAAGAATTTGTTGCAATGAATTGAATATTAATTTTCTGCCAGTGTATGTGAATTGCAATAATTGGGACCCGGATCTTTCTTTGTTTAATTTTTCTCTGCACATAGATAGTTTTGTTAGTATTAAGTAAGTTTGTACCTACCAGTGATTTTATTTTATTTTGAATTGTGCAGCCCGAACCTCCAGCAGACGGTTAAAACCATGCGCTATTGTTTATACTTTCATGGAGTCAAGTGTTCTTTTTATGTTGTCCTTATAAAAATAAACTTATTTCTTCTTCTTTCTTCTTCTTCTTCTACTCACGTCAAACCGTATTTGGGTTCTGATGACTCTGGCCAAAGTTCAGGTGGAAGACTACACACACACACACATCTGGAAGACTACATGACTGAGGGTTGAAGAATAAAGAAGCTGTGGAACTATGGATCTTACTGAAGAAGTTATAGTTGTTCTTGGGTAGTAATGGTTAGAATCCTTATCAAGATTCGAGCATTTTTGTATTGGGGGATTACTTGAAAAAGTCCATATCAGACCCTTTCAGTGCCCATTTCATTCACGACTTCTGTGCTAAGTACATATATGCTTCCTTTATTTGCTGAAACGCCTGGACGTCGTTTTCAATGGTAGGTATCCGTAGCAGTTGGATGGGGGGTGATAAGGGACTGTTCCCAGTGATTAAGAATTGTGGAATGTGGTTAAAGGTGTTTCCACCCATGAGGACATCCTTCAACACACCTCAGTATGGAATATGGTGACCCCCCCCCCCCCCCCCCCCGTTGAGGATTCAAAGACGAAAATGCGACCCTTCTGCGCAGGTGGGAGTGGGGGGGGGGGGGGGTAACCGTGACGTTAGTCTGGACGCTGGATCCCCTTCATACCCCATAAACGGCCTAAGAACTTGCTCTCTGTTTATGGTTATTTTTGTAGTTTTTCTTTTTCAAAACCTTGTTATTTTACTCTTTTCTGTTGTTTTAATTTTCGTTTTAAATTCTTGAACAGTTTATTTAGTTAGTGTTGTGTAGGAGAGTGAAAAAATGTCGTTTTGTGCAGTTTCCGGGTGCTCCAACCACAACAAGAAAAACTCCAAGTTTTCACTGTCGAAACGAGTGTTGTTTTGTAAATATCCGGCTGCCGAACCTTCCCGTAGCAAATGGGTAAACTTCTGTGGGAAGAAAGATTAAGATCCTTTTATTTTTAATGTGCTATGATCTGCAATGTGCATTTTATTCAGGAGGATCAGCGTGACAACCTGAAAAATAGTTATGCCCAAAAGATTACACAAAACAGTAGGTAGTTTGATCTGAGTTAATAAAAACAATTTTTATTTCTGATTGCTTTGTTTTATTTCCTCTTTGAATACCCATTTCCTAGTTACCTACAGTCGAACTTCATTGGAGACTGCTACATACATTGGTATTACACATTCACAAATACTAATTAGCTACTTCTACTAAATTTAATAAATGAATTTCGCGGGGAATAATAGGGTAAAGGCACTAGTTATTGGCCAGTTAAGGACGTTTTGTGTCATAATACTTAATTTTCATGAAATTTGTTATTTTCTTTGACTTTCCGAAAGCTAGACATTCCAACAAAGAGATCCAACAGTAATTTTGATCAAATAATTGATATTTCAATATTAAAAAAAATAATAAATGGAAAAACTAAATTCCGCCAGTTATTGGCCGGGGTTTGTTATTATTGGCCACCTCGTCGCTAGTTATTGGCCACCTCTAGTTTCACGTTTCTCATTTTGATTCTGTTAGTGGATTCAGGCTGCTGAGTTATGGATGTATGGGGGAGTCCGTCCACATCACTGAAAAAAAGTACAATTTTATTATAGTTTATAAAAAATATGCTTCATTATTTTGGTTCTTACCGGTCATTATATTGTTATACTGGGACATGATTCCTCCTTATCACAAAAATAATATTACATTTTTTCGACATCATTTATTGGTCATTTTTATTTTAACAAAAATTATGAATGTCGTTTGTAGGTCGTCTGTTTGTAGGTAGGTAATAAGCAGTCAGCCATGATATACCTATAAGTTTATGTAGTCAGGGCACAAAGGTTTGTCTGACAAAGAATTGATAACATACAAAATAATCAAACACTAGGTCTTTTACAATTTTCATCCTTAATTTATTTATTAGGAACTCGTTGGTATCTTGTCACAATATAAGGACATGTTTTCGAATGTCCATTGAATGGCCATTGAATATGCGGGTAGGGTCTTGAAGAATATCGAGGTGACCCTCCTTCTCCAAAAGCTCATCGACTGAATGAAACCATATTTTGATCCGCTCCTTGGATATTGCTGGCGTCACAGCTTCACTAGTTCGAAGTGATAGTTCAGGATGCCGTTTTTAAAAACTGTGCATCCAGGTCTTTCCAGGGCGGTTGTTCGCAAAAGGAGTTTTCCACTGGTCAAGGAAACCTTGAACACTTTGTTGGAGATCGAGTCCGTCTAGGAAACCCTTTCATTTCACATTCAATGACCCCTTAACAAGACTTGCTTCCTCATCCTTGGTAAGAATTGTGGATGGACCAGATTCGGGTTTTACAAATTTGGGGCTAATCCTGAACCCAGGGGTCGTCCGAGGAATGCCATATTTATCTGCTGCTTTCCTAGCTGACAAGGTACCGTTCTTCACTTCCTGTAGAGCTTGGTGCAACTTGGTCGGGGAATAGTTCCTCTTCTTGAGATGTAGAGGCTTCGTTCCTTTCTTCAGTTCGCTAGAAGCTTTCTTCTTAATTTTCTTTGGTGCCATCTGGAACCAAACATTACAATCATCATGGAGCAATAAAAAACAATGTTCGGCAGATCTGAATGAAACCAACATCAAATACCTATTCATGTTCGATTTTGGGCGCTTATAAGAATCCACATAACACGTAGAGTGCTTAATTAGTGAGTTTCGAAGAAATTTCAATGGGTCCAAAATGTAAAATGAGAAAATGCTGAAAATTGAAATGTGAAAAACTGAAAAACTTGAAATTTTGAAAAAATATAAATATTTTAGAATATTCTAAACTGAATCCTGAATTATTACGCTTTTTCAAGCGTGAGTAAGTGTAATACAATATGTAGCTACCTATTAAGAGAGTATCAATCAATAAGATATCTCTTAGAAACGGTAGCTATCTCGGTAAGACGGTATCTCATAAAAACTGACTAAAATCCCAAATGTGTACCAAAATGTATGAGTAATGTAAAATTTATTTTCTCATTTTACATTTTGGACCCATTGAAATTTCTTCGAAACTCACTAAGTAATTACTTAAATACCAAAAAAAGTATGAGTTCGTTGGCCAGCAATGTTGGTGCTTTCTAAGAATTCAAATTTTCATTTGTAATGGTACCTACAAAATTATCAAAAAAACGGTCAAATTTGCACACAAAAATTCTTGAAAGTTTTTGTTCTTTAGAACTTCTTTCATTAAGTAAATAGTGACTACTGCGTGACCAGAACATTAAATAAATGCATTTCTAAATCCCTACACGTAAAATAAAATGCTATTACTGATGGTTTTAGCAATCCGGCCAATAACTCAAGAAGAAAAAGTAAGCGTAGTTTCAGAAATGAGCCACCCGGCCAGTAACTGAAGGATCACTTTGGTGAGGGTTTAGTTATTAGCCACCCCCTTATATTACTCAATTTTTGAGTGTTTCAGATTCTCGTGGCCTTAATCGATTCGTAAATAAGTGCAGATGAAGGAAACGCAAAAATAAGGTTACTTGAATTAGTTGGAAACCCGTAAAAACCTTAAGAACAAGAGGTGGTTTGCTTACCGTTTTCACAAGAAACAGCAGTGTTGGAGACTTGTCGCACGCCTGCTCCACGTTCGACTGAGTTGAGAGGTTTCAATAAGGTTGTACTGGAACCTTCTGGATTAGATTGGTCAAGTGACAAGAGGATTTAAAACGATCTCAGAGATATCTGTATAGGTAAAAACTAACTTCTAAAACGAGGTGGCCAATAACCGGGGACCGGCCAATAACTAGTGCCTTTACCCTACAAGTTGGAACAGGTGCACCCATGGTAAAATGAAAGGTAGGTAGGTACCCACCTTCGTGTAAGTACATATCTAATTAAACCATGAATAAAATAGGGATGCACTTATATACAATTAAAAACATCCCTACAGCTATATTTGGAATTTTACTTTATAATACCTACTAGGTAGTAAAATTTCAAATTATCTTGAAAGTTATTGTGGTCAAGAATTAGGTGGGAACTTAGCACCTACCTAACTTAATACCCAACTTTAGAAACAAAACTGTGTATTAATTTGTTGTTATACCTACTCAACTAGTAGTTATTAACAAAATCAGTATGATTAAACATGAATCTCTCCCAATGGTCGGCTTTTCAGCACCGCAGCACATCACTCGCTCTTCATCCCTCTTCCACGTTCCCTTCAACCCGACAAACTATATCTATATCACAGCCCACTTTCCCGCATAGTTAACTCCCTTCTGAATCTAAATCCAGAGCTGGATCTTTTCAGCTGGTCTGTAAATCGGATGAAGGCATGCATGTAGTTTTATTCAATCGATTTAAATAAGTTACCTTCAATATGCATATTGTGTATCAATTATTTTAAGTATGTCTCTTCCTTTAGCTATTTATTCTCACCATTGGTTTCATTCAGTTTCTGTTTTTCCTTAATCAAGTAGGTACTTAGCTAAGTTTATTATAAATTTCTCCCTTACATTATGTTATCTTCTTCTCTTTTTCTACCTTGTAATTTGGGCTTTGCCTGTGTCAGCCAATAAAAATAATATACTGCTTCTAATGAAGTAATAGCATTGCTGTAAAAACAGCGGACAAATGATTAATCAATTGTTTTATGAATATCCCTTGGTTTACTGGGTATTAAGTAAATTTATGAAATAACGTCTTCGGCAAATGAAAAGATTGGATGCTCAAAGATGTGTATATTCACTAAAAACGTAGGGAAAATTAGGCTGTACACTGGGTTTGTATAAGGATTTGTGATGGATGCGTCGAGGCTGACATCAGTCGACCACTGTCATCTTTCTTAAGATCATCTGCCGGGCGGCCTACCTGTTAGTTTATTCTACCACGCCCTGAGGACCCATCTGTATGGTTGGGGCATCAATTTTCGCCCCCGTATTAATGTTCAGTTGCTGAAAACATGGCCTTGTATGGTAAGGATAATTATTTATATATTTTCTCAATTTTTGCTGACGACTTTATTGTCATTCAGAAAAAATGCATTCACTGATGTAGGTAATTGTTTATAGTCATAAATAAAAACAGGCATAAGAATAACATTTCAGTTGGTGAATATGTGTTAGATCCTGAACATATATTGGCACAACCTGCTTCTTGGAAAAATATCTGAAGGGCTTCACTGATAATTTCTTGAACATGCATACACTCAGGCAAGCTAATCCTTGATCCGCAAGTGGCAAAGGAAATCATGACCCAGCTGAAATGGAAAAGTGCACACATGAAAATATTATTGTATTTTGTCTATAAATTAATGTTAGTAGATGATGAATCCAAGGTGACCATTTAATGAAAAGTGATATATACAGTGAACGTTCCTATTATGCAGCGAAGTTCTGAATTGACATTCACTTTAAAACCTACAGTAATCATGATTTTATATCGTTTTTAAACTCAAAAATCCAAAGTTGAATTGTTGAAGACGCCCCTTGGAAGGTAGGATTCCGAATGAGGGATGCTGTTATTGTTTGGAGAAGAGGCAGATAACCTGAAGCCTAGAGAAAAAATAAACACACACAAATCTGTTCCAGACCATTCTAAAACGAAATAGTTTAGAAGCTTTCGCTACTTTGTTAGACTAGGGAGCAAAACGATAGGATTGCGGTTGTGGGGGCATAGGTACCTAAGTACCCACCTATTTGTGTGATGCTCGAGATGAAATTTCGATCTGATTTTCACGGCCCATATTACGATCAACTCAGGTTTTTCATTACAAACTATAGGATATTGATGAGCAGGTTGCAATTGAACGAGAGAATGATATGTGTTGGGGCCATTGGTAGTGGTTATGCTTGCTCATATATTATATATATATATATATATATACCTATATGACTTGCACAGTTGCCCTTTGCACACATCTACTGGCCCAGCAAACATACCAAACCAACCTACCAAACTGCAAATTATCTTCAAATCTACCCTGTGCGTGGATTTTCAACAGGCGCCATACAACCAACTCTAGTTTTATACATAGTCGCAGGTGGGTAACGATGATGCCACGGTGTAAACCAAAGCCAAAAGCAGTGCATAAGTTAGGTGTACTTACTTGCATTCGACAGCATCCATCGTTACATATAGCATATCAGTTACGTGTGTCACTCTGGTTTTCCTTTCGACGCAAGATACAAAAGATGTGAGGTTGAAACATTTCCCATGTGGTTCGATATTTTGCAAAATATCTGGAAAAAAGATTTGATAGACCAGATTATTGTCAGAGCTGATTTAACAATAATTTCATCTTCCCCATCGGCACGGCATACCGCCTTCGGAATGTCGAGCTGATGGGAAGATGAAATTATTGTTAAATTGACTGACTATTATTTAGGTAGATTAGACTACTTACGATTAGACTGCGTGTCTTATAAATTAGGAAAATGCCAAGCTACCCTTGGCATATGACCACATGTCTCAAATCTTGCTCAAACTGTTCACATTTCAATTGATAGCTGAACGCCAGTGAGCTTCTTACTCTTAGATTCCAGCGACATTTGCGGTTGAACCTACCGGCATATATATATATATATATATATATATATATATATATATATATATATATATATATATATGGGGGTGAGGTACCTACCTATTTTAATAGTTTTGTAAATTTCTTTAATTTTGTGGCTTGATCTTTCGACTTTGCCTTTTAGTCAACGTGTAGTATATATAAATATATGAATTTTGGTGACAGATGGTAGAAAATTAATATTAACGACTGATACATAAAATTGTGAGTTTTAATCTGTCAATCTAATATTTTCTACCACAACCCTCCAACCGTCAGCTGCCGGAGTTATGGAAATCTTAAAATAGCTATTTATTTTTCAAGTTTTGGTTTGTTAATCTGTGAATAATACACCTGTACATTCGCTCAGCAAACAATTTTTTGAGAACCCCCTCACAATTTTTTCCTGTAGGTAAGTTTCAAGGTGCGTAGATTTCAAAAACGCAGCAAAGCCCTTGTCACATGGGTTTATTATTCTACTGGACATACGTACAGAAACGTTGGCTGTTCTTTTATTGTTTCTTTCATGTGAAATAATTTAAATAGCTATTTGTGATGGTTTCCACCAACTTTGGCCCTCAAAACACGAATTAGGTAGGTACGCTCCTCTTTTTTTCCAATTATCTTTGATCATTGGTAGTGCCATTTAGTAGTCTTGATCCACGTGTTGACACTTTTTCTGTTGGTGATCAACAAATTGGTGGTGATTTCAGACGATTTCCCAGGTTTTTGAATAATAAAAAATCAATTTTGGGAGCTGAACATTTGGTAGACCCTCAATTTTCCACTCTTTGGTAAAAATCGACTTCATATTCGGTGTTCTCGTCCCAAAAACATGGAAAACGATACCTCAAAAGCTCATGTTACTAAAACACAGAAAGTACCTATTTTTATACACATTTTCACTCATAACTATTAGAAAAAATAGTCGTTCGAAATGTAAATCATACTTTTATTTAAGAAAGAAAACGTAAAACCAACATTCTAAATGAACTTCCTAATCTCTTGTTGTTTTTCGCTAACGCAATTGATAACACATACTATCTGATAAGGAATGAATCAGTGTTGCCACTGTTAATTTTTGAATACTACTTCAACACTTTCCCTTATTAAAAATTAAACATTTATGAAAGTTTATAAACTGAAGAGAAGCTTTAATTGATACAAAACTCTATTGTCAACTTATATAAGCCCCATTTTGTCACAAAGGACTCGAATGCGTGGAGCAGCTAAGGGTTTGGTCAGCCCATCTGCCAATTGATCTTCTGCCGGAACTCTCTTGACTGCCAATTTACCATCACTGACGAGCTCTCTAATGAAGAAATGTTTCCTTTGGACGTGCTTTGTCCGTCGATGATTCTCAGGATTCTCTGCCAATCGAACTGCGGCTTCATTGTCGATTCTAATAACAGGAATCCGCCTCAGCGTGGTAATTTCACTAAGAAGCCTGCTGAGCCAAACGACCTCCTTTGCAGCCTCGCTGGCGGCCACAATCTCCGCTTCTGCAGTGGACTCTGCTACTGTAGCCTGTCGCTGGCTAAACCATGAAATTGCACCATCTGCGTATTTGACTAGAACGCCTGAAGTTGAGCGCCCAGTTTTTGCACATCCTCCAAAATCGGCATCACTATAACTTTCAAGGATGCCAATATCTGCATCTTGATGGTAAACAATGCCAGAATCCAAAGTTCCGGCAATGTAACGAAAAACTCTTTTAAGTTTCACTACATCTTCAAATGCTGGGTTCTCCAATGATCTGGATAGAAAACTTACAGCATAAGCTAGGTCGGGTCGACTCCCAAGCATAAGATACATCAAGGAACCGACTGCTTGTCTGTAGGGAAAATTATGTTCTTTTCCAACTGCTTTCCCTGAATCTGAACCTGGACTTAGAATCATGGGCGATGAAACTGGATTGCACTCTGCAAAGCTGAACCTTTCTAAAATTTTCTGAGCATAGGCTTTTTGACAGATCTTGATATCGCCATTTGTCAACTTCTTTATCTCAAGGCCCAAAAAATAGTCAGCATCCTTCGAAGTAATCTTGAACTCGGTTCTAAGCTGGTTGAGAAACTCATCAAGTTCTTGCTTACTCGTTGCTGCAACTATGCCATCATCTACATACAAGGCTAAGATTACTTTTTCATTGTTCCTTTCTCGGACAAACAGACAAGGTTCTTCCAGGCTAACCCTGAACTGCAAATCTTCTAGAAATTTTCCAATACGCTTATGCCAGCATCTTGGCGATTGTTTCAGCCCATAAAGACTCTTCTTGAGTTTCCAAACTCTGACAGTGTCGTCATCATACCCATCAGGCTGCGTCATGTAGATGGTTTCTTCCAACTCGCCATACAAGAAGGCTGTGGAGACATCAAATTGAGCGAGGTTCATTTTCTCTGTTGATGCAATGGCAAGCATCAATCGAATAGTTTGCAACTTTGCAACTGGGCTGAATGTTTTATCAAAGTCAATGCCTCTCCTTTGGCCATAGCCCTTAGCAACTATTCGGGCTTTATATTTCAAAATGGAACCATCAGGGTTAAGTTTTAGTCGAAAAACCCACTTACATGGAATTGCTTTTGAACCTTTTGGCAATTCTACTAGTTCGAACGTGTTATTTTCCACCAAGGAGGCCATTTCGTTGTCCATGGCCTTCTTCCAATCTGTACTGTCTGGTCGCTGAAGTGCTTCTTCATAGGACTGTGGTTCCTCCTCAGTGGTCATCACCAAGACAAAATCCTCATAATACTTAGGAGGTTTAATACCTTCTCTATTGCGTAACTTTCGAGTACATTCAGCCTTTTCTTCGGTATCTGAATCAGACTCCGACTCAGGTTTCTCAGAGTTTGATCTAATATCTGGTTCACTATCATATTTACTAACTTGAGGCTTAGTGGTTTCTGGTTCGTTTGCAGAATCTTCTTCTGCTGTTGGCAAGCTCACAAAAGGTACCTTCACTGTTTCATAGTTGCGAAGCACTTCTTGAAAAATGACATCTCTAGATAAAAGTACTCGCCTTTCTTTTGGGATGTAGATACGGTAACGCTCATCACCATCGTAGCCTATGAGGTAACCTTTTTGAGCTTTCTTATCCATCTTATGCCTTTTAATTGCTGGAATATGTAAATAGCAGGTTGAAC
Organism: Leptopterna dolabrata; assembly: GCA_954871275.1. Classification (NCBI taxonomy): domain Eukaryota; kingdom Metazoa; phylum Arthropoda; class Insecta; order Hemiptera; family Miridae; genus Leptopterna; species Leptopterna dolabrata. The sequence goes on along the minus strand of OX940974.1, from coordinate 129,776,947 downwards.
CAATGATTCGAAGATGACTTATTCTGGGTTTCTTGCCAAACCAAAGCTCATGTGGACTGATTCTGCCCTCTGATGATTTTCCTGTTCTGTTCAGGATATAGACCGCTGTGGTAACAAGCTCGGCCCAAATTGCTTGAGGGAACTGCACATCAGAATTTGAGTGCATGAATGTTCTGGCCATCTCGACTATCGTTCTATTATCCCGTTCGCTACCACCATTTTGCTGTGGAGTATAAGGGGCAGTTAACCTCTGAGTGACACCATTTTTCTGCAATACCTCTCGAACTGCAGCATTATCAAACTCACCACCATTATCGCTAAGGAGCTCTTTGACGTTGTGACCTTGCTTCTCTGCATGAGCTATCATCTGTTCTAAAACTATTTTGACCTCTGACTTCTCTGTGATAACAAAACCATAACGAAATTTTGTGTAACTATCCTTGAATACAACCAAATAACGCTTCTTCTGAAATGACTCGTAGAAAGGTCCACAAACATCAGTTGAAATGAGCTCACCTGGATTTGATGCATTTCTTCTAGTGCCAAATGGCAGTCGATGAGCTTTACCATAAACGCATGGTTCACAAATCTTCTTTTCAAGCTTGACCTTGGTGTCTAGCTCTTGCTCAAGCTTCTCTCTGACGTGGCGTTTATCTTGGTGGCCCCACCTCTCGTGGTACAGCTGCAATAGATCTCTGGATTCTACAAGGTTGATGGAAGAGCTGCCTTTTGGACTTACAACCTTTATATCTGCTTTAAACAGCGAACCATCCTGCTCTCTAACGCCTGTCAGTACTGGAACACTGTTGACAGAAAATGTACAGGAGGTGACTGTTGACTCAAACTTGCTGATAGGATTCTTATCGTGCGCAGCCAGTGGAGAGAATAAATTTTTGGCAATTTTAGGAACCAACCAAACATCCTTCAGTTGCAAACGCTGGCTCCTACCACTGACCACTGAAAAGACTTCGATAACACCACTCCCCAAGGCATCTAGACACTCTTCTCCGGCTGCTTTTATGCTACACGGACTCTGGAACTTAGTGAATGATGTAAACCAATCAGATCGACTTGTAACATGCTTAGTGGCACCATTATCCACCCACCAGTCTTCTGCATTTTGCTCAGCAGCTAAGACTTCATTATGGATTGAAACTAGAGCAATGGTACTGTCTGCTACATTACTCTGAACACCACTACTAGCACTGTCTCGTCCAGGACGCGCAGGCCGACCATCTGCCATCCACTTTCTGCACTGACGAACCCAATGACCGGGCTTATGGCAATAGTTACACTCATTACTTGGTCTATACTGTGAAGGCGAAGATGGGATATTAGTCCCCTGTTTACTTTTATTACCACTTTCCTTCTGCTTATTAGACTTAGTATATAAAGCTTCTTGGTCTCTACTTTCATTTAATTTCTGCTGACCCGAATTTCTCTCATAAATTGTAAGCTGTAAACTTAACTCTTCAAACGTCTTAGCATCATCTTTTGCTAGCAGCATCCAACCAGACTTAAATGTGTCGAAACTACTAGGTAAAATGTGTAAAATTTTACACACCAAAATCAAGTCTGGAAGTGTATTTAGGTTTTTCTGCCTTAAACCATTATTAAGCTCGTTCCAAAGGGTACGCAGTTTGGCTACATGGGTGGAAACGTCGTCTCCCGATGTCCAAACAAAAGCAAAAAAATCCGCACAAACCTTGAACAGCTGATCCTGTGAAGTAGCTTCGAACTGATCCTTCAAAGCTGTCCAAGCTTCATGGGCAGTCTCTTTATCCATGATTTTCTGATAGACTGAATCAGAAACCATACTTGTGATCATTGTCTTGGCATAGCTATTTGCCTTTCGATAAAGAGCACAGTCTGCTTTGTATTGCTTCTTCTCAGCTTCTGTAGCAGTATCACTCAACGGTTCTGGTTTTACTAGCTTGTTATCAATACAATCTATCGCTCCTTCATGATAATCCAGTAAATCTCGTACCTTTCTTTTCCAAATAGGCCAGTCAGCTTCTCCAGTTAGGGGTCTGACATGCTTTGCGAACTCCATTCTTTCCATACGGACTAAACGACACTACCGAAGCGAAAAAGGGGCGATTCACTGCACTTAGTAACTCGAATTATCGTTAGAAAACCACTTCTAAACTTATCAACTTGATCATGAACTACTGCAGTTGATAGGTAAACACTGCTCTTCTATCAAACTTTTTCGAACCTCTATTGAAATACATTGAATTTCGAACGAAAAACGTCTGTTGAAGCGTCTGGGCCCATAACCTATTAGAAAAAATAGTCGTTCGAAATGTAAATCATACTTTTATTTAAGAAAGAAAACGTAAAACCAACATTCTAAATGAACTTCCTAATCTCTTGTTGTTTTTCGCTAACGCAATTGATAACACATACTATCTGATAAGGAATGAATCAGTGTTGCCACTGTTAATTTTTGAATACTACTTCAACAATAACGCCCCTGGGTACATTCCGATCGGGCTGCAAAGTTTCGGGACACAACTAGGGCCCAAATGGAGCATGTGTAGGAAAGAACGACTTTTTTTAGACTACAAATGAAGCCGGTACACGTGATACGGCGGACGGCGTAACGGCGGACGGACATTGCATTTTTGGAAGCTACGCACCTTGAAACGGAAAAGAAAAAATTTTGAGGGGGTGTTGTAAACATTTTTTGCTGAGCGAATACATAGGTGTATTATTCACAGAATAGTAAACCAAAATGCAATGTTAATCCGCCGTATTATCCATATCTACTTTATTTTCAGTCCAAAAAATTCGTTCTCTCGCATACGGGCTCCATTTGAGCCCTGGTTGTGTACCGAAACATTGCAGACCGATCGGAATATACTCCTATAATGGGTGTTATGAGTGAAAAATGGGTGTAAAAATAGGGTTTTTGGTGTTTCATAACATGAGCTTGTGGAGTATCGTTTTCCGTGTTTTCTAGGAAGAGGAGACCAAACAGTAAGTTGATTTTGACCAAAGAGTGGAAATTCGAGGTTCTACTGAAGTTTCAGCTCCCAAAATTCATTTTTTATGAGCCAAAAACCTGGGAAATTGTCAGTAATCACCATAAATGTATATAATAACACTGAAAGTAGTACTGACAGTTGAATCAAGACAATTAAGTGGCAATGATCAAAGATAATTTGTCAAAAATAGGGGCCTAATTCGAGTTGATGGGGAGGGTCGAAATAGGTGAAAACCATCAAAAATAGCTATTTCAATTATTGCACATGAATGAAACAATAAATGAACACCAACATTTCAGTAGTATGTCCGATAGAATAATAAACCCATGTGACAAGGGAGTGTAGCGTTTTCTGTTCCTTGACGGGGCGCACAGACATAACGGATCGAGCTGAAGTACTGCACACACATTCGTTATGCTCCAAGGAAGTGCAATTCGCCCCCCTCCCCACCGCCACTTTTGATAGTCGTGGTGGGGGGGGGGGGGAGGGTAGGCATGGGTTAGATAAGGATTTAAGATAACGTTATGCTTCACGGGAGTGCCTCTTGTGACATATCCTCCCCCCCCCCCCCCCCCCGTTCATCACACACATAACCCTAGAGGCGGTGAGGGGTGGGTTAGGAGTAGGTTAGAGAGGGTTTTGAGAGCTGAAATTTTGCACACACAAGCGTTATGCCCCAAGGAAGTGTATTTCGCGCTACTCCCCCCGCCATCCACAATTTGGGTGGAGGGGAGTTTTTAGGAATAGGTTAGACAGAGTTTAATTTCGAACTCACATTCGTTATGCTCCAAGGAAGTGCCACTTGTGCAATCCCCTCCCCTAAACCGTGGGCGGAGGGGTTAAGGAGTTAGTTAGAGAGAGTTTTAAGAGCTGAAATTTTGTACTCGCATTCGTTATGCTCCAAGGTCTTGCGCAATTCCCCCACCCCACCCCTTTTATCACCACTGGTGTGTGTGTGGGGGGGGGGGGGGTGTGGTAGAAATCGGTTAGATAGGATTTTAAGAGTTTAAATTTCGTAAACACATTGGTATCCTCCAAGGAAGTGCCGTTTGTACAATTTGTCCTCCCCCCCCCATTTTGGCACCTCATTCCCCTCTACAACAATCATTGTTGGGAGTCTTAGAGGGTACAGCGCTCCTAGCGGATTAGTTTTGTGAATATCTTTCGTTTTTTATATACTCTTAGTGCATGGGAAAGAGAAGAAATTTTTTGGAGGAAAAAAAGAAGAGTTCGTGTTTTTTCCTTAATATCCAGCTAAATTGTTTTATATTTAACATTTAGCGACCGTGACAGGACTAGTTTGTGTTGTGTCCGGACTGGGAAGTGTTTGTACGTTTTTTTCAATACTTTTCTGGGATCGCGTGCTTGGAGGTTACCTACATAATTTGCCTACCTAAGTTTTGACGATGAGTGATTTAATCAAGAAGAGAAGAAGAGAGGATCACAACCTACGGTTTTTACCAAGTATTACAATTCTTTGGAAGAATCCTTGGACAAGGAAGACTTGGATGTGGACAATATTATTGCCAGGTTTGCAGTATTCGAATCTCGCTTTGTCGATTTGGTAAGCCTCAATAGAGAGATATGTACTTGCTGAACTTGAGAGAGAACAAGACGGTAAATACGAGGAAAGACTTAGCCATGAGTTAGAATGCGCTGACGATTATCATGTCAAGTAGGTACCAGTATATGAAGATCAAGGTGGACAACAACCTTCCCAAGTCTCAAGTGAAGGAGGAGGATGACAATGCTCATGTAGTGCTCAGTGGTAGTCATGCATCTAATAGGTCAAGTTCGTCCTACTGGGGATCTGGCAACTATCGTTATCCTAAGTTAGAATTAGTGAAATAGGTATGATGGCGAAATTTCTGGTTGGATTGGTTTTTGGGCCCAGTTTTCGTCCATTCATGAGGATTCCGATCTGCCTAGTGAAAAAAAATTCCAATATTTAATACAGTCTACAGTCCCAGGGTTTCGTGCACGTATGTTGGTAGATAGTTGTCATCCTTCTCGTCAAAATTATGATTAAGTGGTCTTGGCACTAAAGGAACGTTTTGGTCGCATGGACCTCCTCATTGAGTATGTCAGAGAGTTATTAAAACTTGTTTATAGTCACCAAAACATGAGACTATCTCAGTTGTATGATAAGCTTACGGCTCAGCTAAGGGCTCTAGAGTCCTTGAATATAATATCAGATAGTTATGCTGCACTGTTATTACCCCTTGTGGAATCTTGTTTACCTACAGAGACATTGCGAGTGTGGCAGAGAAGTAACTCAGAGCAGGGTCAGTCCCTTAAGGTTCAAATGGATAGTCTTTTACAATTTTTAAAAGATGGGGTCGAGACTGATGAGAGGATCAATATTGTTATGCATGAGCCTGTTTCAGATCAGAGAGACTATGTGAAGAAGATGTCTGGTAATTATTCCCTCTAGAGCCTTCTGTAGCTACAGCTGTTGACCTGGCCAACTTGAGCCTCCAGGATAAGTGTATTTTCTGTGGGCAATTCCACAGAGTCTCTCAATGTCATACGGCTTTGAAGATGTCCCTTGATGAAAAGAGAGAATGTTTTGAGTAAATCCATGGATGTTTTGCATGCACAAGGGCTGGGAATTCTTATCAATGCTGTAGAGCAAGGAGCAGTGCTTGTAATGGGCGCCACCTCTTGTTAATGTGTGGCAGGTCTTCTGTTACTCCTGATACGTCTAGCAATACAGTTTCCCTGGAAGAGTCTTCTGGATCAAACAAGATTGAATTAGATTTTCTCTCAATAAACCACAGTCTCACTGTAAGGTCTTTGCCGGAAGTTTTCTTGCAGACGTTTGCAGTATTTCTTCGCAATGATGGAAAAAACAACGTCGTGCACGGGCACTTATAGATAGTGGGTCGCAGAGATCCTACATCAGAAGTGAGGTTGCTGCTGAGATGGGGTATCAGCCCATGGGAGATGAGAGTCTGATACATTCTCTATAGGGTGGAGGTATCTTGGATGTAGTCTGTCACAAACAGTTCAAGATAGGCCTCCTGAGCTTGGATGGGGAATTCATGTAGTTTTTCAGTTTTAGACCATAAAGACATAGCTGCTTATATACCAACTGTCACTGTATCTCCGGCTTTGAAAAGGGAATTAGATTCAGTCAAGGTTCAGTTGTTGGAAGACGTGTACGACCCTATTGATATCGGTATAAGTGCGGATGTAGCAGGAAAGATTTAGTCTTCTGGACGAAAAGTTCTCCCTTGTGGTGCCATAGCTCTTCAGACTCGTTTTGCATGGACAATTATGGGGTTGTGTCAGCCACACCTATCTCGTCCCGCAGCTCTAATTTGGCAACAACTTATACTATGGCAACCGTTGCCAATGGAGATGTGTCTGATTTGTGGAAATTAGAATCTATTGGCATCACTGATCCTGCTGAGAAACAAGATAAGGAGACTAAGAGGAAGGCAACATTGGAGTATTTTCGTGAGACAGTTGACTTTGTTGATGGGCGTAACCAAATTAGACTTCCTTGGAAGGAAATTGTTGATGAACTCCCATCTAATCGAGAGCTAGCTATTGGTCGTCTGAAACGTTCTATGCAGAAGATGAGGAAAGGGGGAAACCTTTTGTTGGAATATCAATCTGTTTTAGAAGAGTGGTTGCATTTAAATATTATTGAGAGGGCAGATGATGATTTCAAAGGACACTACTTACCGCATAGACCAGTTGTGAAGGATCTAGCAACACAACAAAAGTTAGACCAGTGTTCGACGCCTCTGCTAAGATGGCTGGGTCCCCATCGTTGAATTACTGTTTGGATGAAGGTCCCAATTTAATAGAGTTACTTCCTGATGTGTTGTTAAGGTTTAGAGAAAAGGCAATAGGGTGTCAGCTGACATCGAGAAGGCCTTTTTACAAATAGGAATCAGCCCAGAGGCTCGTCCCTTTTTGAAGTTCCTTTGGTGGGATAACAACCAAGATCAATTGATAGCTCTACAACACACTCGTGTGGTTTTTGGCGTGACATGTAGCCCTTTTCTTTAAGGTGCTGATTTGAATCACCATATTGATCAAAGTGTTGGCTCGACTTCTAGTGAAGACGTTCCATGGCTGAAAATGATTGGTAGAAATTTGTATGTGGACAATTTGGCTACAAGTGTGAATAATGATGATGAAGCCTCACAACTCTGCCGAGTTGCAACTGATGTCATGGCAAAAGGAGGTTTCAACCTTCGAGGGTGGGACAAATGTCAGCATGTGGGTGCTCAGGCATTGCTCGGTCTACTACAAGACAGATTCTGGATCTTGAAGGGCCGTCAGGCAACACGGAGAATAGTGGGAAAATTTGTGATTTGCAAGAGATTCTCGAGTAAATCATTTGATGTCGAGTCATCACCTCTCCCAGAGACAAGAGTTAGAAATTCGAGAGTATTTGACGTCGCGGGACTCGATTATGCAGGACCTTTACACCTTCGAGATGGCAGTAAGGTGTGGATATGCTTGTTCACCTGCGGGAATTTTAGGGCAGTCCATCTAGAGATAGCGTCGTCCTTATCTACTGAATCTTTTGTACTCTTATTGCCCCGTTTTATTGCTCGACGGGGTCGACCTTCCATAATATATAGAGACAATGGAACAAATTTCCAAGGTGCAAATAATATGTTTGCCAAGTTGGATTGGGAAGTCATTGCAACGTATGTTCCTGTGAAAGGATCAATTGGAAGTTTAGTCCACCTGCTGCACCCCCCTTTTGAGAAAGACTTTAGGTCGTGCTGTTTTAGACCTAGAAGAATTGTATACGCTCATCTGCGATTGTGAGGCTCAGATCAATTCTCGTCCACTGACGCCAATTAAAGAAAATGTTAGTGATCCTATTCCTTTGACGCCATCTATGTTCCTTCAGGATCTGCCTCGGAAGGATTGCCCAGAATGTGATACGTATGAAGAAACCAGCATACAACAGTGTGTGCGATACCGTCAGAAGTTGAGAGATGCTCTACGTCAACGATTCAGATCAGAATACCTTGGCCTATTGTCCTGGACCTCTCGAAAGTCAATGCAACAACCGACTGTTGGCGAAGTCGTCTTGGTTGAATCTGCGAGCCTGAAGAGATTGGATTGGCCTCTTGCTGTTGTCCAAAGGGTGATTCATGGTAATGATGGGAAGATCAGAGTGTTAGAGCTGAAGACACCTTCTGGTTTGCTTACTCGTCCCATACAACGGGTCTATCCTTTAGAGTTGAAAATGATTACGCCTCACACCAATGATTACTCGACTGAGATGTCTCCTTGCCTTGAAACAAACAAGGAAAAATGAATCACGGTTCTGGACAGTGCGTCAAGTGATCCCTATGACTACTGAGGAAAATACTTCGCATAGTGGAAGAAAAATCGCTCCTCCAAAAAGACTGAACTCATAATGGTTATTGGTGGTTCGAGTTTTCTGATTCCTGAGCTTAACTTTGTAACTGATATTGTGTAATAATTTTGTAATTTTTATGTATGTAAATGTTAGTTTATTTGCCTTGTGTAGTCCTATGTTATTTAAGCTTAATTTTGAGCGGTGATTAGGCTGTACTATCAAGTGAATTTAAATTTTAGCTTCTTGTCAAATGATAGCTTGACTTTTCGAAATCTCCAATTAGAATTTTGTAATTTTCTAAAGTTTGAAAATTAGGTGGGAGAATGTTGGGAGTCTTGGAGCGTACAGTGCTCCTAGCGGATTAGTTTTGTGAATATATCTTGTTTTTTATATACTCTTTGTGCATGGGAAAGAGAAGAAGTTTTTTTGGAGGAAAAAAAAGAAGAGTTCGGTTTTAGCAAGCACGTGTTTTTTCCTTAATTTCCAGCTAATTTGTTTTATATTTAACAACAATAGTACTTTATATTATGTAGTTCCCAGGATTCCTCTGAGATGAATGAGAGAGGTGAAAGTGGCGGAGGTGTCGGAGAGGTGCCTACCGTTATCGTCAACTGTCTCCTGACCACCTCATTTTAATTGTGCGACACCTCTAAAAGTAGTTACCTACCTAGGGACTAGGGAGGTACCTATTTTTTTCTATCTACAACTTCTGTTTGCAGTCGGATTGCTATACATCTGCTGAGTTTATGAATTGCCACCCATGTTTCACTAAGAATCACAGTCAACGAGAGAAGGTATATATTATCTTAACAAACTGACGAGAAGTCAGTGATCACAGATAAGTTTGTGAAGAATCTCATGACTACTCATGACAGCATTTCATGATTCAGTTCGACTTATGTTGTCGAGGAATATTTGCATCTAGCTGAAAAGTGTACCAGAGGAGTAGGTACCTAAATGTCTAGTAGGTAGGTACCTATTAAAAAAATTGGTGATAAGAGGAAGAATGGACGTTTACAGTTCTTTTGTCTTAGGGGTTGCAAGACGTCTCATAGTAGCTATCTACAGAACGCCCACAAACGTGAAATATAGGAATGTTGTGTTGGCAAATCAGCGAAAAAGTTATCGTTATATCCTTCATAGATAGGTAGGTAGGACCACCTACTGAGGACCACAGTCTCCGTTGTTAGAAGATATGCTGCCTTTGCAAGTTTGTCTGGACAATCAAGTGGAATTTTAAAGGATTCAATCAACATTTCTGGTGTTAAATCTAAAGAGTTATTTCCGAAGGTAAGGTAATACCATTTCTGGTATGTTTGTAAGTTCTGTGAGTCCCAAAATCCATGCAACGCGCGAAATTGCCGAATAGAATGGTCGTATCTACGTAATGTGCTGAAATTTGGAGAGCACGTTCATAGCAAGTGTTTGGCTATGAATGATCCCATACCTACCTATTAGGTATAGTTTCATAAAAACCGAACCAAACGAAACCAGTTGACTTAGAATGATTATATAATCACGATGATGTATTATGGATACGAGGTTGCTGGGCACCTATGTGCCACACCTTAGTGGAATTTTTTCTCCTTCATCAAGATTCAACAAAGGAGATACCTACAAACCTACTATTTTACTGCAGTTACTTATAATTACGTAATTACTTATTTTCCATTTTCATCCCACGCTTCCTGGTTGTTTAATAAAAGTGTCTAATTGAAACTGACCCTTTTATCATATGGATGCCTACATCAGTCAAGCCCCATCAGCACTTAACCCTAAATTGTAGGAGGAAAACCTCAAACGTATTTTTCAATTTCTGAAAATTTGGAATTTTGACTTGTAAGGTGTTGCAAAACCGTCCCACATCTTTGTGTTTCAGAAATCGCTAGCGACTTGGTAATATTGCTAAAAATTTAGACTAGAAGAATGGAATGTTCATTATTTATCACTCGCCGTGCAGTAAATGGTGCCTGTGATCGTTGCAGAAGAAGTTATAAACAGCATTAAGTCCGCTGATCCACGAGTCAAAATTGTCACGTCCTTGATCTTTTCTACATCCGTCGTCTATTATATCTTGGGAACACAGAATGTTGTCGTAAATGGCTCTAGAGAACAGAAAATCAAATAACAGTCATAACCTGATTATTTCATATATCGAAATGAATGTTCTTTGAGTTGAAAAGTAGATGTAGGTACCTAACGCCGTCTAACTATCCACTCACCTATTTTGTTTACGTGCCTATATGTACTTATCGGTAAAATCACATGAGAGTCTTGCGTGAACCTCGGTACAGTGAACAGAGGTCGTAAACACCCGGTCGTTATCTCGCTGATGAATCAACTTCGAAGCTAACCAGGTAAGTCTTATCTTTTGCGCTCACACTTCAATCAGGTAATACCTATCTTATCTCCAACTCATCGATCGGGCTTCCCATTGATGTTGGGATCTGAAGGGTAGGTACCCCTCCGATAAACCTCGAGATATAAGAACTGATAAGAGTAAAAATAATGCAAAGGACATATTCTTTAAAACAATAGGTATGTTCGAATCGATTCAAACTTCACGATGAAGGTCCTTTCTATACGCTGAAGGTAATGACGGAAAATATTGGAAGACTACATTCAAAGTCATTTGGCAAAATGATATTCTCCGAGGCAACCATAGATTGCAAATTCATTTCATCTTTTTAGTAGCTACATAAAACAGGAGTGATTCGCACTGTTCATGCCTCTTTACTCTTTAGGAGATAAGGAAATAACGAAGAAATGGGGACCCCAGTTCAACCATTAAGAATAAAATGATTAATCAATATGTCGAAAAATGATCTTTCCATTGTTCCAATTAAACTGCAAACATTCGTGACCTTCGATAGCCAAACTCTACTGACGACTTGCACATATTACACGGTAAGTAGGTACGCGCTGTAAGGTAGAACCATATGTGTACCCTCAGTTCGTCAATGTGACCATTGTTTTAGATGGGGTCATGCTAAAGATCAGTGTAGAAGTGACATAAGATGGTTGAAGTGTGGGGAAAACCACGAAACCTCAAGATGCCAAAACCAAGAAATTATAATGCAGTTTGTCAACTGTAAACTTACCACTCGTCTAGCTAATGATAAAAAATGCCCTGTCTATGTTCAAAAAGCAAAAGGAAGGACCGCGTAACTTCCGAACCGTATTCAACGGTAACAAAAAATAGATTCTCGGCCTTGAACGGCTACATTGAACATGCATTATCCGAAAACGAAGAAAAACAAAAATCTGAAAAATATACATTACAGAAAAAAGAAAAACTCTTTCAACCTTATAACCCAACTCCGGCTCAAGCATCGCTTCGAGGATTAAGGTAACAGCAATATCACAACACTGCTCACGAAGAAACAATACCATCACCGTATGAGTAGGTACATGGAAGAAGAGGGGTGTACAAATACACAATAGGATTGATTACAACACAAATAAACACAACAGAAGATATAAATAAATAAAAACGCGAGAACAAACAGAACCAATGGAGGTAGATACGATATTAACAGAAAGCTTCACAGAATCTACGATAAAAACACTAGGAAAAATCAGAGAAGATCGAAATTTATCAATAGAACATATAAAAACACAATTCAAAATAAAATAACGGCATTTTTACGAAGCCACAATTCATTTGGTAATACTTGAATTGATAGATTACAGCATAATCAAAACAGGAATAATAACGTCAAATACATTTTGAAATAAAATGGTACGAATCATACAATCGTAATACATCAGCTGTGGAACAACTCTTGACATCAGAGCGAACTGACATAGCACTGTTATCTGAAACGTGGGTCAATCCGCGACAAAGTCATAGTCTACCGGGTTGTGAATATAGTCCGTAGTGGCAGGAACCAAACAAGTGGAGGAAGTGATATTGCCATTAAACAGAATATTCCGTTGAAGACACTTACGATCACTGTACCCCCTCGGTGGAAGCAATATAAATATACAAATCAGTGCTATAGAGGTTATTATGAACAACAAAAAATTCTACGTAGGATCAATAATATATTTCTCACCTTTTACTCCCAGTAATATAAATGACTGGGATCAGGCGCGGATCCAAGGGGGGGGTCACAGGGGTCATGACCCCCCCCCAAAATCAGCCTGCATTTCAAAAAGCAGAGCTGAAGGAATTGTTCACAAACCCGAAAACAAAAAACCAAACAAAAACGAACCCAGTTTTTGTGAAATCAAAAAAGAACTATAAAAAAATCTAAAAAGATTCGATCAAAAATGTTAAAATTAGTCGAATACAATCGTACACTTGGTCCTACCAATGTTACTTCATATACAATTATGTCAATAAATTTACCGTGGTGTATCCGTCAAATTACACCTTGTTCATTTCTTCTTATTTTTGTTAATTATTATCTTGTTTTTGTTTCGTTCTCGTTTTCTTTCCTGCCAAATTCAGTAAAAACGATGCTGAACTCACTGAGATCAACAATAGATTGTTGTGGTTTCAATGTTTTGATTTGCAAACTCTGAAGTTAGCTACGCTGTCATAAAATGCGCCAATTTGTTTGAAAACACATTAGGACACTTTTTTAGAAGAAAATTGAAAATAAATACATTTATCAGTTAAATAATTAATATATATATATTGAAACATATTTTTTACATAAACAATGAATTTTATAAATAAATACAATTAATTTTGTAAGTAGACAAATTGGACGAGTTTAGGCATAAGGTTGAAAATTCGGTTTGTATTGTTCGTTTGGTTATTTTGTTATTTTTTATATTGTTCTACCCTGTGACCCCCTCCGGAAAAAAATTCTGGATCCGCCCCTGACTGGGATAGCATCATATTCTCCTTCCTTCAACCTATGCTCTTAGGAGGCGTCTTTAATACCCATCACATGCTGTTTGGATCACATTACAATGGCAGTAGAGGACGTAAACTGATAGATCTCATTGACACAAGAGAGTGAATGGTTTTGAATGACGGAACTCACACATAGGTATATACCTCGTCTGAATCAAAGGCTGCTTTAGATCTGACACTTGTTACACCTTCGTTAGCACCAGAATGCACGTGGGAGGTGTTGGAAGACCCTTGTGGCTCGGATCATTTCCCTATTGAAATAAAAAATGAATGAAAGAGATCCCCCTACCCACCACCCACACCAACATCGGATATGCGTGAAGGATGGAACACAAGCAAACGGACTGTACAAAATATCAAACTGCAGTCACCACTGGAAAATCGGGATACTAATTTATCATACAAAGAAATTATTGAAATCATTAATAAGGCTGCAAAGGAATCAATCCCAGTGAAAAAAATCGCAGGTACATCGTGTAAAAAGCCCCAAAGACCATGACGGGACAGTGAATGTGATGCAGTATTTTACATTCGTCTAACTATAGAACGGTTCAGTCCTGGGACACATTTTTTCACCTCCAACAATCTCAGGCTAAATGTAGGCAAACATAAAATAGTAAAAAGCGAGGAACATGGAAACCAAACTGTGAGAGTTTTCATAGAACTATTCCAATCCAAGAAGTGTGGGATATGTTGAAAGCTCTAAAACACGGATTCGTGAAAACGAAGATTGCCACTTCAGACGACTGGATTGACGAGTTAACACACAATAATATGCCCAGCATCCGTGCCACGAAATATAGATATCTCGGAATCTATACTAATGCCAGATTTGCTAACGGGACTGTTCTCCAAGGCTGAATTGTAAGAGGCAATATCTCCAAACCATCTCTCCAAAGAATACGAGTATATCTCCAAAGAAACACATCGCCGGGACTTGACAGAATTTCATATCCTACGCTGAAGAACCTCCCATATACAGGCGGAAGAGAAATCCTCCGAATCTTCGATGAGACTTGGGAATCTGGAAATATTCCTGAGGAATGGCTGAGCGGTATAATTGTCGCTGTTCCGAAACCCAATAAAGATCCCAATACTAGTGATGGTAATCGCCCAATCGCTCTTTCATCGTTGAAATCGTATAAGAGACTTGTGAAAAAAGGTTGACCTGGTGGATTGAAATTCACAGTATCCTTGCCGACTTCTGACATGGATTCCGAGTAGGGCATGGTGCCATGGACGTCCTAGGAACATAATCACAGACACAAATTAACTATACCAAAAAATATTTTCTGTTGTACAAATAGCTTGGATGTGAGTGATGCCTACAACTCTCTACAGCCTACAATTGTATACCAGCAATATTATTAGATATAGGAATGTCAGGACAGTTGCATGCATAAAACCCTTTATGGCTAAGGCAATTTGAAAATTTAAGGATGAAATCGTACGATATAGATCAACTAGTCGAGGATTGGCTTTGGGTGGTGTTCTCTCGTCCGTTATCTGTGATATTTACTCTAGATTGCTAAGTGCGATTTTTGGGCCAGGAGTAACTTCAGTATGTAGATGGTTTTTTTTATCTGCACGGTGAGTGAGAGGGATGAAGATACAATTTACGTCGTACACGAGTCGGTCAGACAGCAGAGGGCATGGTTGGATGGATTGGGTTTCCATATATTGGAAAGTAAAAGTGCAACTATGGTATTTAATAAACGAAGAAAGCCAGTTAGAACACCAACTATTGAGTTCGATGGATGGAAGAAGGATGTGAAAAGTCACAAGATGTTAGGTATGCACCTCGATACTAAATTGTCGTGGAAATTGCATGCACAAAAAAAGAAAAATCCTTTGAACTAGGCTTAAACATGTTGAGGGCGACTGTGGGCATCAAATTCGGAGCCGACCCAAAAATGGCTCTTCTGTTGTATAAACAGTTGGTGCGATCTAAAATGGATTACGGAAGCTTCATGTTATCCACTGCATCTAGGACAAATTTGAAGGAATATTGAGTATTATCCAAAATAAAGCGTTAAGGATCAGCATCGGAGCTATGCA
Source organism: Leptopterna dolabrata (assembly GCA_954871275.1). Taxonomy (NCBI): domain Eukaryota; kingdom Metazoa; phylum Arthropoda; class Insecta; order Hemiptera; family Miridae; genus Leptopterna; species Leptopterna dolabrata. The sequence continues at coordinate 129,761,688 of OX940974.1, read as the reverse complement.
TTTGTAACCATTTTTCCTGTTCTTTACGAGGTTAGTCCTCGTAAAGATAAGACTGTACCTCGGGTTACGGAAGTACACAAGGATACTGGTTATTTCGCTGCCACCACCTACAATTAAGTAGGAAATACCATGGGAGAAACGAGTACTTGAATGAGATACTACGTTTAAATACTTTACCATACGTATAATAACTTCATTTCTCTTTATTTTAGTATCAAATATCGAGGTTACGATATAAAAGTTGAATTTATTCAGAGTTACGGTAGCGGTCGAGCGACAATCTTCGAGAAATTCTTCAGTATTAATTGTACCTACTTTGCAACATAGAAATATGAAAATAAATGGCTCTAATCTCGTTATTCTTTATAACTACTGGCCAGATTTTAAGTTGAGTGGATGAGAAAACTATGCCTAAACAAGCTTTGCTCAAGTAATTTATTATGGTAGAAAGGAATTTATTACAGCTGGCAAGATGATTAATTCAATTCAATTCAATTTTTTCAATTCAATTTTTTTATTCAGCAAATATTTTATACAACAAAAATATAATGATTTTTAGAGAGTATATATATACATAATACAAGATCTAAACTTATGTTGGTTTATGAGCCTAAGGTCAATGACCCGTCCAGACTCGCCTCTTCCACCAGTATTTATTAGGTAGGTACTGCGTATGTATGTACCAGCAGTTTCCTTGAAAAAACACACCGTAAGTGTTCGGAGAATGAGTTACATTGATCAAGAACCAACAGTATTTACAGGTTATTCCTAAGTAGTTAGTAAATACACTTAATGCTACGAAGGCTGATTTGTATTTTTATCCTAATTTAAACTTATTTATAACAACTTTTTCGTTATTTTCAAGCTCAAAATATTCTAGAACTAGTTTTTTAAATTTTCCTGTTGATGTTGAAGTCTTGGTTACGAGCCATGGAAATTGTCGAGTGTAGAAATCATTATGTGCCTGTGGTATCTGGAGGACATAGTTGGCATTTGTTCGCGTCGGTCTAATCACCGCTTGCTTAGTAAATAAATGCAGGTGTTTATGCGCATATAAAACAGTTCTGTGAATACAAGCCATTCTGGGAGTGAGAACACCGAAGTATTTGTATAGGTAACTAGTTGAAGTACGTTTATGGGAATTGGTTGCAATTCTCAAAACTGTATTCATTGCTATGTTTATACTATTAAAGGTTGACGCATTTTAAGTACCTCCCCAGACAATGATACCATAAGTTAAAATGCTATATACATGAGCATTTTAAGGTTTTCTTTCGTTAGCCATCTTCGTAGCATCAGAAAGTAGTGCATGGATTTCCTGATTTTATTCACTAATTCAGCTACATGATCCTTCCACTTGAGATGCTGATCCACGTGCACTCCTAGGTATTTTATTGTATTCATCCTTTCTATTTCCATGCAGCTGCACAAATTTCTTACTACGCCACAGTTTTCCTTGTGCACTTTGAGTTTAGAGTCATTTGGAAGTCCTGTTTTGTTTATTGAGAATGTAATGTACTTGGTTTTCGAAAGGTTCATGGTGAGACTATTTGTGCTAAACCATTTGGCTACTTCATAGACAGTCCTTTCTGCGATAAAATGCGCTAGCTCCCAGGTATTCTCATTTATGACAATAGCTATATCATCAGCAAAAGCTAAAAATTTGCATCTCAAGTTCATAAATATTAAAAAGGTCATTTATATGTATCAGAAACAAAATTGGGCCAAGGACAGATCCTTGCGGTACCCCAAAGCAGATTTTATGTAGATTGCTATCAAAATCCTGAATTTGCACATATTGCTGTCTATCTGTGAGGTATGATTCTAACCATCTAACTGCAGATTTATCAAGCCCAATTCTTTCAAGCTTAAGGACTAATCTTGACGTTTCTATAGAGTCAAACGCTTTGGTAAGATCAATGAATATTGATATTATTTTGCCTCCTTCGTGGAGCCCCTTTGTTATTTCCGTTACTAGATTAACTAGCGCATCCTCTGTTCCCATGTGCTGTCGAAATTACGTAGTTCTTCAGGTCCGGTAGCAACCTGACAAAACAAACCCAATACTCTTCCAGCTAGGACTAAGAAACATTACATACCCTCAGGCTGCTATGACTATGGTGTGCACACTCACTAGACGCGTCGAAGCAGTGTTGCCTCCTTTCCAAAGGTGCACTTTCTTGGCTGGAGGTGGGGAGCGATGCGCAGTGGAAAAGAACCGCAACTTGAGCGGCTTCACCCGCTCACACATTCTACACCAATTAAAAAGTTGGAAGCCGAAACAAAGATACCTACCGTCTCAGCTGCACATTAGAATATGTCTGCTGGCAGATAGCATCCACTGGTTAATAGTTTAGCAGAATTGAATGCATTCGTTCTTACAGCAGATTTTTGGGTTAACTAACAAGCCCCACTGCTAACTAATGCTGTCTGTGAATTAGCTGACTTCACATCAATTGTGAAGTTCAATTTACCAATATTTACAGCGCCATTGAGAGGATATTCTAGATTAACGGCTACTGTACACATTTGTGGTGGCTAGGTTGAGAGGCTAGGAGAGTTGAGTGAATTTGATGGAGGAGAAGGTTACTGGATCTAGCTTCTAAAAGGTTACACCTTTAACCGAAGTCAGGGAGGTTACCACCACTAAAGACGCTAGAGGGAATTTGCCCAGTGGTTACCACTCAAGGCTGGTTATCACCAATGCCGGTTCCACCAATCTGGGATCTTTTGTGAGAAAAGGTAAGGAGGCATGAGAGGAGAGAGAGTCGTCGACTTAAGTAGTGCGTAGAATGAGGTGACAGGCGCAGCCAGCGAGTTTTTATACTGCCCATCCCACTCTCCTCTAGTCCAGTAGGACTGGTGGGGAGTGATCGGGCCTCTGCACCTGTGTTCACGTACGCCACCTCACCCGTTACGTTCATTACTTGAACAATCTCAATATACAAGATGTGATGTTCTGGGAGGATCACGACATAGGTCTCCCCAGATTGAGCAAGGTGATAGTTACAAGAGTGCTGAAGGCAAAAACCAAGAGAGCTGAGAGCACAGAGGTAGAGCGCTGAGGGCGACAGACTTAAGATATAATACGAGAATACAATAAGCGTAGTAGAACTTAAGATTAAGACGAGTCGGAGAGCTTGCGTTCGTGGCGGAAGTCGATGTGACGAAGAAAGTCGCAGCAGAACGGATAGGAGACGCGGTCTGTAAGACACAATCTCAAGGCCCCGCTGTGATGCTTTGGAGCGGGGCAATAAGCTGGGGCCACCAGGAAGGTTGCGATTGTACTTCGCTCGCGTCTTCCGGGCCGGTGAGTTTTCCTGGCGGCAGTAACGGCGGACATCCCCGGCAGTGCCATGGGGGCGGTGATGGTGGCCCGGGTGAGCGACGGAGCAGCGACAGGGGAGCCGGAACCCAGACCTCGCGTAGGATGGCCCCGACGTCGGGGTCCGGAGACAGAGATCGTGGAGAGAGGGACATGATCCGATGTCGCAGGGGCGAGAGTTGGAGAGAGAATGGCGTTGGGCGACGGTGTTGATGGTGGTAGGGGTCGGCCAGAATGCAGGCGGGTTCGCAGCGGGCGAGCAGAGCTGTGTAGGGGTTCCCGTCAATCAGCAGAGTAGCGGTAGTTTCGGAAGTGTGGATGACTTGAAAGGGCCCGGCGTAAAGCGGTTGGAGAGCTTTATAGAGACCGGGCTCCTTCAGGTACGTATGGGTTGCGCTATAAAATCGTTTGGGGTAAGCGGTGTCGTTAACGGGGATTTGTTGGTGAAGGGGAGCTCTGTTGATTGACGGGTCGGGGAGAAAAATATCAGTGGGCAACCTCAAAGGGGCGGAAAAGGTTCGCTCGGCCGGGCTTAACCCGTCTGACGGTCTGGCCGAGGTGCATGGACTGAGGAGGATATAGGGAGCGATTTTTTCCATGAGGCCGAAGTTGAAGATGTTGAAATTGCTTGCTTGAGGACAGAGTGCCACCCCTCTACTTTTCCGTTTGATTGGGGGTGATATGCAGTGGTAGGAGTTTTAGAAATGCCGAGGGAGTGGAGGAGGGAGTTAAAGTGGGTGGACTCGAACTGCCTCCCCTGATTGACCGTGAGGATCCGCGGACAACCGTAGCGGGCGACCTAATTATTGAGGAAGGCCGTGGCGGCGGTTTCCGCGGATATGTGTGCGAGGGGTATAAACTCTACCCAGTTGGTGGCACGGTCGATCTGGGTGAGGCAGTATCGTTTTCCCTCGGAGGGGGAAGGGGGGGCGATCGAGGTGGGTGTGCTCAAAGGGCAGTGCCTCATCGATGTGCTGGGGGGGGGGGGGGGGGGCATGGGGATGAGCCGAGACCTTATAGTGTTGGCACTTCTGGCACCCGAGAACCCAGTTACGAATGTCTGTGTTCATGCGGGGCCAGAAGCACCGCGTTTTGATGAGGTCCTGGCTCGCCCGGATGCTGGGGTGGTGGAGGGCGTGGTAATGGTCGAACAACTGCCGCCAGAGGTCTAGTGGGATGTAGGGGCGGGGAGTGTCGGCCGTTACGTCACACCAGAGTCCGTGTGGCGGCAGTTGTTCGAGTTTGTGGGCAGCGATGAGATTGGCCAGGGTGGGGTCGGTGGTGGACGCCTGGCGGTAGCTGATTTTTTTGGCTGTAGGGAACAGTAGGAGTTCGTCCACTGGCGTGGGAGAGGAGCGAGAGAGAGTATCCGCGACGCAGTTGTCAGCCCCCGGTGTATATCGGATGTCCGTCGTGAATTGGGCTATAAATTCGAGCTGTCGGAGGCGAGAGGCGACGCGGATTTACGGCTCTAGAGGAAGGCGTGAGTGAGGGGCTTATGATCTGTGATGGCAGAGAGCTGCCAGCCCTCCACGAAGTCTCGAAAGTGCTTGATGGCTTTGTGGATGGCGAGGAGTTCTCTGACAAAGGTGGAGCAGTTCTTTTGAGTCGGCGAGAGAGTGTGGGAGAAAAAGCCGAGGGATTGGGGGGGTGGTGCTGGTGTGTTGATGCAGTACCGCCCCTGTAGCCGAATCTGAAGCATCGTTGGTGATGTAGAGGGGGTCGGGGTGGAAAAGTAGAGCGGCGATGGCGAGGTCCTCTTTGCAAGCATTGAAGGTGGCAGTGAGTGTGGGGGTCCAGGTGATGGGGCGGTTATTGTTCTTGCGGGATGGCGTTAATGAGCGGCTGCTGGTGTTGGGCGGCATGGGGGATGTGTCGTTGAAAAAATTGATCATTCCGAGGAAGCGGCGTAGTTCGGTGACTGTGCAAGAATGGGGAAATTTGCGGAGGGATACACATCAATACGTCGGGGGGATACACATCAATATGGTGGAAGGCACGGGAGATGTCGAGGGTGGAGAAAATCGTGGTGCCGTGGAGGTGTGATGGGAAATCCCGGAGGTGGGGGATGTTGTAAAGATCGGGCATCGTGTGGGAGTTGAGGCGGCAGTAGTCCCCGCAAGGGCGAATGTCACCGTTTGGCTTCTGGACGATTTGGAGGGGGGATGCCCAGGGGGAGTTGGAAGGTGGGATGATTTTTTCGGCGATGAGGTGGTCGAAATGCTTTTTGGCCTGGGCGAGCTGGAGGGGGTGGAGGCGACGTGCTTTGGCGGTGAGAGGGGGCCATTTCGTTTCGATGTGATGCACAGTGGAGAGATGCGAAGAGGGGCGGGGTTGCGGAGTGTAATTCCGGAGGAGCGAGGCGAAGCAGTCAGAGGTCGAAGTAGGGGCGACGGCATTGATAAACCAGGGAAGGGGTTTGTTGGGGGTGGGGTCTATCAGGCGCGCATTTTCGACGTCTACCTAGAGGCCAAAGTAGGAGAGGAAATCGGCCCCCAGGATGGGCTTCTCTACGTCCGCCACGGTAAAGATCACTCGTATGTGTTGCCATTCAAGTGGACAGTTGAACTGTGGGTGCCGTAGGAGGGAATGGTGGTGCCGTTGGCGGTGTAGAGGAGCTGTCGATCGCAGCGCGCCTGTCGACGGAGGACAGAGTTGGGGATAATTGAGAGTGCCGCACCCATATCCACGAGGAAGGGCAGGTTTGTTTTCCGACATTGATGAAGAGCCGGCAGTGGACAGGGGCGGTGTGGTGAAGGACAGCGTCAGTGTCGGCTGAGGCGGGCGGAGGCGTCTTGGGCGGAGGTGTCTTGTGGGCAGCGGCAGCGTAGGAGAGAGGGGGCGAGCGTGTGGCGTCGGCGGGTGGTGGCGTTTTCTGGCTGGGAGGGGGAATGTTGGCAGGGGGTCGGCACTTGCGGGCTTGGTCCCCGAAATTGACGCGGGTACCAACATTTGTGGGGTGGGGGGGGCCGGCGGATTGGTACTGGCGTGGAGGGGGTTTGGACGAACGGTGTGCAGGGGAAGAGTGAGTGGGGGTACGGGCCCGTCGGTCAGTGGAGGGGGGTCGTCACTTCTCGGGGGTGACGGAGCGTGAGCGTGATTGATGTGAGCGAGAGTGGGGTCGAATTTCGTCGACAGAGGCGGAGGCGGAGGTGCTGAGATCGTGTACTGTATCAGCCAGGCGGAGGAGAGCATCGTCGGGGGCGTCGAGATGGCTGGCAAGCGCCATCTGGATTGGTGGGGGAAGTGGCCGTAACCAGAACATACGGGTTATATCCGCTGTCATGTCCCCTAGTTGGTGGGGCTGAGAGAGGGCGGAGATGGGAGCAAATTTTGATGGTTGGTACAAAGAAATGAGACGGAGGCAAAGATCGCCGTAAGCGGTGGGGGAATCTTGCAAGATATCCGAGGTCTGTAGGAAGATATTGTAAGGGAGGAGGGAGATAACCCGGGAGTCGCGGGTTTTCTGGCTGCCGAGGCTGGCGGCGGAGATGGTGGCGTCAATTTGGAAGAACCAATAAAAGGGGGCGAATAAAAGGGGGGCAGCGTCAGAGGGAGGGAGGAAGCGGTAGTCATGACGTCAGCGGTGGTGGCGGCAGCAGAGTTGAGCGCAGCGGAAGGGGAGAGTGTCAGGAGTGAATCGGTGGTGGTGGAGGGTAACGAGACTGGGGGTTGAAGAGCGGGGGACAGCAATGGGGGGGACTCGCGTTCTCGTCGGGGTCACCACTGTGGTGGCTAGGTTGAGAGGCGAGGGGCGGTGAGGTGAGGAGAGGTGAGTGAATTTGATGGAGGAGAAGGTTGCTGGATCTAGCGTCTAAAAGGTTACACCTTTAACCGAAGTCAGAGTGGTTACCACCACTAAAGACGCTAGAGGGAATTTGCCCAGTGGTTACCACTCAAGGCTGGTTATCACCAATGCGGGTTCCACCAATCTGGGATCTTTCGAGAGAACAGGTAAGAAGGCATGAGAGGAGAGAGAGAGATGAGTCGTCGACTTAAGGAGAGCGTAGAATGAGGTGACAGGCGCAGCCGGCGAGTTTTTATACTACCCATTCCACTCTCCTCCAGTCCAGTAGGACTGGTGGGGAGTGATCGGGCCTCTGCGCCTGTGGTCACGTACGCCACCTCACCCGTTGCGTTTATTACTTGAGCAATCTCAATATACAAGATGTGATGTTCTGGGAGGATCACGACAACATTGCTACTAAAGTACAATACAATCAAGATCCTGCCACATAGGTACGTACTTAAGCAATGTTATAATGCATAGAAAATATGGAAATACATATAAATTGTTTACTGACGGCTCCAAAACTGTGGATGGCTAGGGATGTGCAGCGTGCGACCCGCAAATGAATTCAAAATTGGTTTATAAATTAACCACTTAAATGAATCCATATATATACGTTTTAACTTAATGCTATTTACAGAGTAGTTACTTATGCATTGTCCCTCCCGGTCGCATCATTGGCTGTATTATCAGATAGTCTAAGCTCTCTTGAGTCATCTCATGAAATTGCCCAAACCAACGGACATAAGTCTACTTGAGTAATCTCATGAAATTGCCCAAACCAACGGACATACTACCACTAAGAACTTAAGGACAGAATACACCGGCTGAACGACAGGAATGTTGAAACTCACCTGGTTTGGGTAATAAGTCATCAAGGAATACCGGAAAACAATGAAGTGGACCGTAGAGCAAAACTAGCTATATTTTTAGGAGAAACTATTCACCACCGTAGCATAGAAGACTTGAAGAGGAAAAGTAAAGAAGAACTGTATGAAGAATGGACAACTTAGTACACAAATAATCAAATGGAACCACAATTACATTAAAATCATCTGCCGACTCCACTTAAATCACCATCACCCCCCAAGCCATTTTAGTGACGACCCAACCTGTTCTTGTATAGAGCGTGAAATAGCGAACAGTGTGTGCTTAAGTGTTCTCGTTATGAAGTGTTACGGACTGAAATGATGACCAGCTTAGTGAAAGAAGGAGTAATCTTACCAACGAGAATGAGTTGCATTTGGGAAAATACAGGAACAACAATCGTACTGTGAACGCAAACATATTGTAGAACTGTAGAACTGTGCGCCCATAACATTGTGTTAATTTACTAATTTTGAATGTATTGTACAGTAGGGCTTAATAAATAAATGGTTTGTGTGTGGGGGGGGGGGGGGGGGGATGGCTATAAGCATGTGTTTTGAGAATTTAAGATGGGTTCCAGGTAGGTAAGTAGTACCTACTTAATTTGGATTACGTTATCACGCGAGCAGTCGCACCTCTCACCATGGCACTCGCGTTTGATATTTTATTCCGCAGCCACGAAAATGACAGTTTGAGGCAGACAACTTTTAAAATTATCAGAAAATAAACTTCAAGTAAAAGGAACTCAGTAGATAGGAACAAAGTTTCATCAGTACTGAGTACACAGTTTTCATCAGTACTGAGAGAAGCTCAAAGTTACATAAACATGAAACGTTCTTCATCTAAAATCAAAACATGGAATTTTTCATGAAATTGTCATCTGTATTATTACGTATATGACCAGTGAATGCTTTCAGGACCCACGTTCTACTTGCTGTGCGATGAGTACAGAAAGGTTTCTGGTGGTGGGTTCTTATATTTAAATCAATTTTTATGGTTGGATGTTTAGTACCTACCTGAATATTTTATAATACAAATTATGATTTATGACAGACGTGTGGCCTAAGGTCAGAACAAAATTTACGTAAGAAAATAACCGTTTTGCTGAATAAAATTCCCCTACTCGACTACTCGAAGGATAATTCAGTTCTGATTTACGGTAAATTGTCAAGTAAATAGGTATCACTCTTATGCCGTAATAATAATGAAAATTAGAAGTTTGATTCAAGTCATGAGTAATTAATTACCCGCAGATGTAGTTTTCATCTAAACCGCTGTATACTTCAGACCAAGTTCCTTTGAAACATCTTTCGGCGAGTAAAGGGGAGCAATCGTCCTCTGTCTCATCACTGCGTGTCTGCCCTGGAATAGTCGGTACCTTCTGTTAATAAGTATGTATGTATATTATTGTTTGCCGGTGGTGCAGAGGCTCGAACAGTTGTCATTTAGTTCAATGTTGTTCACATAACTACCTACCTGACTGATGATGGGTGAGAAAGTCCGAAACAAGCAGTACCTACTAGAAAACAACTTCCAGAACTATATACAAACCAAATGATGTTAAGGATTGATGATTGTTTTGATGACATTTTGATGATTGTTTTAGAAAACTATACAGCCATCACGTCACGAAAAATAAAGAAAGCACAAGTTGTGACCAACAAAACTAGTTTAGTGATTCATACCGTTATAATATACGTATGAGGCAGGTACTTTACCTACTCAGCATGAAACATTAAATTTAAAATAATAGTAAGAAAAAAATCTATGATGATGTATAATTATAATACGAGTATGTACCGGCAATGAGCAGCACGAAAACGGTGAGCAATCCCGCCTTCATAGTAGGCTGTCCATCGACATTCTAAGCTACACCGCCAGTGCCTATCTCTCATTCATGGTTTATCTTAGTGCTATCTCGCTGCTTCCTTCGTAGTTTCCTCCAAGATGCCTTCAGGCATGTTCGAGCCGTGTGCATGTTCGTCACCAAAACAAATGTTGAAACAAAAAAGACTGCCATATTATACCTACCTATTATACCTTCCTTTTATATTATCATCTCTCTAAATCATTTCGGTGGTTAGTAATGTTTTATGGATAGATGGATTTCACGTTTCTGCATACGCGGACGAATGTTAACATCCAGTTTTTATTATGCACCATTTATGGCCTCATCCGCTCATGCTCTTCAAATTCAGCTAATTTTCACCATTCTTTCGGGTAGTTATGGGCGTAGGTGGCGAGGATTTCGCGTTTGCGAATGCGCACACGGTTACAGTGAGATTTTAATGAAATCCATACGAGAAAATCTAAGGCCTAACCCGCACCTGTCCTCCAAATTTCTGCTCATTACAATATTCCGTTAGGGTAGTTATGCGCGTTGCAAGGATTTAACATTTGCTAAATGTATGGTAGATGAAAAGGAAGAAAGATAAAAAACTTTACCTGAATCCAAAATTTTCGATATAAGTAGCTACCTACCTATATAATTTTTAACTACCCAGCTATTGGTGTCGGGAGTCACGAAGGTGAATATTTTATTTTGCAATCTGTCTGAGCTGTTTAGATGGCTAACGAAAACCGTCTGACGACCAGGGGCTGACAACTGTTGCCACAAGCTGGCGTAATATGTAGAAGAGAATGGACAAGAGGAATCATTGAATTTTGAACACCACCCAAGCTTGAATTATCTAAACATGATAACATTTAGAATACAACATGTAACTGCTAAGAAGAAGTGGCGTAATTGTTTCACCTAAACTGGTGCGTTAGTGGTATGATTTCCTGCAAAATGAAGTGCCTTTATACCTCGAAGATGTGTTTAAAATGAAATTGAAAGTATTCATTTATTTAGTGCTTTTAATTTTATGTTCTATCTATTTTTCTCAATTCACAAGAATTGATTTGAGCTCACACAAGAAGTACCAAGACGTTTTAGAATCACCATTCAAGTAATAAAGCTAATGTCTGAATTGGAATTCATAGAATAGCGTTCATTATGGATATGATTTTTTTTTTCAAATGTCTTTGGGTTTCATTGTTTAGCTCATTAGGAACCATATTTTTGAGTTTTTATGAGAATTACGGGGCTACGTTACTAGTCTTGAAATCAAAATGTACCTAAATAAAATGACCCATCCTCAACTACAAGTGTGAAATTACGAAGTAAAGAATACAGGTGACCTCGACAACCTTTCATTAAAAAACGGATCGCCCTCCACCCAATTCACCTCGAAGTCATCGACGAATTTAGCCCGGGCCGATCGATAATTAATAAAGGCAGCAAAAATAGACTCCAACATTAATGGAATTGCTATTCATTTCGGGTTTTAAAAAAGTTTAGGAAATAGCGATTATGTCGAAAATTTCATTTCTCGTTAGCTCTATCAGTTCGTCCAGGTGAGCTACAACTGACTCGATATTAAGGTGAGCAATTTTGAGGCTATTTTGATGTGGCAATAATTGCCCCAATAAATATGAACCTTTTGAAGAGTTTTGAAGATCCAATAAATATGAACCTATAACCGTTTGAAGACTTCGGAAATATAAATTAGGTTTACATTATTTGGGAGAGAGAGCCTGTACTCCTTGGGTGTCATCAGAATTTTCAAATGATATCTAGCTGCTGACGAATCATTAAATGCATTATCGAACGAAACAAATAATGTGGAGAGGTGTCTAAGGCCAGACCGTTTAGGCATCGATCCTTCAGCCAGCAACGTACCTGAAGAATGGAACCACTGGAAGAAGACATTCGCCAACTTTCTGATGGTCTCGAAAGGTGACAATAACACTCCTTTAACTCCTGAAGAGAAATTACTCTACCTCACCAATCATATCTCTGCTTCAGTATATACACTCACCAGTGAATGCGCAACTTTCGACGACGCAATGGCAGTGCTTGACGTGACGTACGTTAAACCTAAAAACGTTATATTTGCACGGCACTGTCTTGCGACTCGTCGACAGACCATTGAGTCCATTGATCAGTACCTACAGGCCTTGAATCTACTGTAAGGATTGAGACTTTAGGGCCGTTACTGCGGAGCAAAATAAAAATGCATATATTAGGGATGCGTTCATTGCTGGTTTATCCTCTTCATGTATCCGTCAGTGTTTGTTAGAGAATACAACTCTCACCATAGCACAGGCTTTTGAAGAGGCGCGATCTCTAGAAGCCACTCAACAACATACTCTTAGTTTCTCTAACCCTATCATACCCATAAATGCTGCAACGTCTGAGAACAGCTCGCCTAACTCTCCTAAACCAACTCGTGATATACCTGACAAGTGCGCCGCTATCTCATCCAGAACCCAGAAATGTTACTTTTGCGGGTATGAGCGCCACCCGCGGAGCGAGTGCCCCGCAAAAGAAGAAAAGTGCAAAGACTGTGGAAAGTTAGGGCATTACAGTAAGGTTTGCCAGTCTCGTAGGAAATCTTCGTCGGAAATCGTTCTTCTGCCTCAGCAGCTTATAACTCTGACACATTTATCTCTACCATTACAGCTGCGTCTGCGCCTCAGTCGTTAAGGAAAGCTATCGTTCCGATCAGGATCAATGATGTCCAGTGCTCAGCGCTTATTGACACCGGGAGTTCTTCTAGCTTTCTGAACAGTGCGATTGTAGGTAAGTGCCATGCCTTGAAGATGCCCTCCCGTGAGAAAATCACGATGACCAGCTCCTCCTTATCCCCCCTTGTCGATGGCTGCTGCCATGTGAATGTGGAATTACTCGGTCATACATATGAAAGAGTGAGGCTTCTCATCATGAATAACTTATGTACTGACGTTATAATAGGTCATGACATCCTATCAACCCATTCTTCACTGGAGATAGAATTAGGTGGTCCCAATAAGCCACTCTCCATTTGCAACCTGGCAGCTGCCAACGTTCCTCCAGTATCGCTATTCACCAATCTTTCGAATGATCTGCGTCCGATCGCAATCAAATCACGATTCCATACGAAGGAGGATTTAGAATTTATCAAGGTTGAAATAGAGAAACTATTAGACGAAGGGGTCATAGAACCAAGTGTTTCACCTTGGAGACCTCAGGTTCTGGTAGTAATTAATACTAATCACAAAAAAAGGATGTGTATTGACCATTCACAAACTATCAACAGATTCACTATGTTAGATGCCTACCCCATACCCAACATTGAAAACATTGTAGCCAAAGTTGCATAGAACTCTTTCTTCAGCACGATTGATTTGAAATCCGCCTATCGTCAAGTCCCCATACTGGAATCAGAAAAATTATATACAGCATTTGAAGCAGACGGGAATCTTTACCAGTATAATAGAATTCCCTTTGGAGTAACAAACGGTGTTCCGGCTTCTCAAAAATTTATCAACAATATAACCGAAATTGAACAATTAAAAGCTACTTCCGCTTATCTCGACGACGTGACAATTTGTGGGAAGACTAAAGGAGAACACGATTCAAATCTCCAATCATTTTTACAGGCAACAGAGAAATACAAACTCACACTAAATAAGGAAAAATCCAAGTTCTCACAGAATTCTATCAACCTTTTGGGGTACACAATTTCTGATAATTACATAAAACCTGATGAGGATAGACTCCAACCACTATTGAATCTCCGTGCTCCTGCTAACCATAAAGAACTGAAGCGAGCATTGGGGATGCTCGTACATTATGCCCGGTGGATTCCTCGATATTTGGATCGCATCAGACCTCTAGTCCAAGTTAAAAGCTTTCCTTTACCATCTGAATTAAACAAACTGATAGATGCATTGAAGACGGACATAGCCAAATCGTTGGTCTCTGCAATCGACGATAAAGAGGGTTTTGTAGTAGAGACTGACGCCTCAGATTTCGCCATTGCTGCCACCTTATCACAAGGAGGTCGACCTGTAGCATTCTTTTCGAGAACGCTCACTGACTCCGAACAAATCCATCCAGTAGTAGAAAACGCTGCAAAGTCCTTGTCACATGGGGTTTATTATTCTACAGAAATGTTGGCTGTACATTTATTGTTTGTTTCATGTGAAATAATTGAAATAACTATTTCTGATGGTTTCCACCAATTTTGGCCCCCAAAACACAAATTAGGTAGGTACGATCTTTTTTTTTTCAAATTAACTTTGATCATTGGTAGTGCCATTTAATCGTCTTGATCCACTTTTTCTAGTGTTATTCTACAAACTGATGGTGATTTCAGACGATTTCGCAGGTTTTTGACTCATACAAAATCAATTTTGGGAGCTGAACATCTGGTACAACCTCAATTTTCCACTCCTTGGCCAAAATCGACCTCATATTCGATCTTCTCGTCCCCAAAAACATGGAAAACGATACCTCAAAAGCTCATGTTACCAACATGTTGCTAAAACGCAAAAAGTACCTATTTTTACACACATTTTCACTCACAACACCCCTGGGAATATTCCGATCGGGCTGAAAAGTTTCGGGACACAACTAGGGCCCAAATGGAGCATGTGTGCGAAAGAACGACTTTTTTAGACCGAAAATGAAGCCTGTACACGTGATACGGCGTACGGCGGACGGCGGACGGACATTGCATTTTTTGAATCTACGCACCTTGAAATGGAAAAGAAAAAAGTTTGAGGGGGGGTTATAAAAATTTTTTGCTGAGCGATTACATAGGTGTATTATTCAGAGAATAATAAACCAAAAGGAGGCTGCTGCAATAGTCGAGGCCCTCCGGAAATGGCGGCATTACCTCTTAGGGAGACAATTTCGCCTAATAACTGATCAACGTTCGGTATCATTCATGTCTGACGCAGCAGGCGCCATAGTAAAATCAAAAACGAGAAGATAATGCGCTGGAGGCTCAAGGTCTCGGGCTATTCATATGAGATAGTCTACCGTCCAGGGAAAGAAAATGTAGTTGCCGACACTCTTTCACGGATTAGCGCATCTTCAACTGCTGCTCTTAATCTCACAAGTTTTCACCGAAGTCTTTGTCACCCAGGGGTTACCAGGCTGGCTCACAGTAAAAACCTTCCATTCTCAATTGATGAAATCCGTAGCCATCTCATCTTGCCAAGACTGTGCCGAATTAAAACCACGCGAAAAATATAGGGTCGCTAGTCCATGCCACATCACCATTTGAACGACTCAACCTTGATTTCAAGGGTCCACTCCCAACATCAACGCGAAACCGCTATCTGCTAACCATTGTGGATGAGTTCTCTCGCTTTCTATTTGCGTTTCCTTGTCCAGATATGTCAGCTTCTACCATCATTCGTCACCTCACAACCCTTTTCACAACGTTCGGCATGCCAGCATAAATATATTCATTCTGACGTTCATGTCAGCTGAGCTCAAATTAACTAAAAATGGAGTTGCAACGAGCAGAACGACGGCATACAATCCACGGGACAACGGCCAGGTGGAAAGATATAATGACATTATTTGGAAAGCAGTACAACTGGCCTTGTGTACCTCAAACCTCGACATTAGAGACTGGGAAAAGGTCTTGAATCAAGCACTCCATTCGATCAGATCTCTCTTATGTACCTCTACCAACACTACTCCTCATGAGAGAATGTTTATTCATCCAAGAAGATCCAGTCACGGGATATCGATCCCAACTTGGCTTTCTACTCCAGGTCCAGTTCTGATGAGGAACCATACCATTGGGAGCAAATATGAACCGACAGTAGTCCAAGTAGAGCTGTTAGAGGCCAATCCGGACTACTCCTACATCAGATATCCAGATGGACGTGAGACTACAGTGTCAAATAGACATCTCGCACCCATGGGAGACGAAGCCAGCTGCGCCGAACCACAAGTCCAAGTCCCAGCCGCAGATAGTCCTTATGTAGAACCTGTGATAGAGCCTACAAGTCAGGACTCAGGCTCCGCAGAAGCTGATCACGAATGGCAAACTCCAAGGCGATCAGGAAGAATCCGACACCAACCGAAATATCTATAGGACTACGTTTGGAAAACTAACGAGGGGAGAATGTGATGAAATTATTACAAACTCCCATGTGTTTAAGTTGCAACTATGGACGCTTCCGATTTCATACTTTTACTTTCTTACGAATCATTTCACATGTCGTATTTTGTGCCTTGTTTAAGGTTTAAACGCATATCTCTGTTACAGTACGTAACCCCGTACTCGTTATTGGTACCTACCTAAATCACGTGTTAAATGTTGCTAAAATAATTCTGTCGATGACAAACAGTAGCTAAAATGGCAAAAAGAAACAGAAATAATGAAGATCTGAAGGGAAGTGTTGTTGATGTGGAGTGAAAAAACATTCAGACCCGGTAGGGTTTTGGTCTAGGGAACTTCGGCGTACCTATCAGTCGGCCAGTTGAACCACACCGCTATATTGCCCAGCTACCCGATAGGCCAGTGATGTGCGCTCCCAACACAGCTTGTTGCCTGCATACACCCTGCTCTTTACGGCAAACTGCACACCAAATTTTATGGCAACATTGTACAGCGCTCCGGATAGCCTCAAAAATGCACAAAAAATCGACGCATTTAAAAATACGAGAAAACTCACACCTCAAAAATGCAATTTTCCAAGATAGGGATACTTTGGACATTCTAACCCCTGTTTTTCACCCCTTAGAGTTGAGTGACAGTAATGCCGAGCTTCGAGGACCAACTAGAGCCCAAACGGGACCCATATACCAAATTTCGTCAATTTTGGTTAATGGGAACTAAGCAAAAAGCCGATTTGAACGCTTCGAGGACCCCTCCAGCAGACAACCCGATAGATCATATTCTAATTAATAATGTAGAAGCCGTAGCGAAATTCGGTCAGATAGTAGCTCCGGGGCTATCAAAGCACGAACTGATATACTGTTGTAGTTATTCGCACGAAAAGGGATGTCGATATTAGTAAACTGAAATTGGATATGGATGCCATCAACTGGGATGTCGTCTACACTGAAAGTGATCTTGACATAAAAGTGGAAAAATTCACCGAAAAAATTAAATTGTTTTTTAGATTAACATATGCCTCTGGTAAAGGTAGAAGTCCGCAGACTACCTGCGCCCTGGATGGAAGATAAAATCCGGGAACTGTTTAAAAAAAGAGACGAAGCTTATAAATTTTTTTTTGAAAGATCGCTCTGATGTGAATAAACCTAAGCTAAGGAACAAAGCCAAGCAAATGCTGAGAAATGCAAAGAATCGACACTTTGGAAACGTATTCTCCCAGAGATTGAGGCCTCGCGAATATTGGAAAGTAATACGAAATCAGGGAATAGGTGGTGAAACTATTAAATTTGAAGCGTTAGAATTCGATTTGAATTTAATGAATAAGCATTTTGCAAAACCTCCGACCTACGTGTTAGCGAGGAAACAAAACAGTTTTACAACAACTTGGCCGATTTGACAAATCCAGTTCAAATTGTCCGCGAAATCGATATCAAATATGTTGAAAAATCTATAATGAAAATTAAATGGGCAGTAGGTCACGATGGGAGGTCACACGTTGACTTTCTGAAGATGAAAACGTTCGGTTACAGTGAAAATGACGTGTAATTCATCATGTCCAAGTGTCAAACTTGTGACAAGGGTTTCGCCCACAATGCATTCCGTATAAAATGCCAAACCTGCACCTTTGACTTTCATCTAGACTGTGTCAAATTGACAAAAGATGAATTCAAATTCCTCAAAGACAACAAAAAACCTTGGCAATGCTAGTCCTGCGGGAGGGCTCGAAGGACATCATCGCATGTCATAGAGAAGACAGTCCGGTTCCTGCAAGTGACACTGGAAGCTCCTCTACCAATCCAGCCAAGGTAAGGAGAAGGTTGATAGTGGAAAGTGGCAAACGATAATGGATGTGATAAACAATCTACGTCAGGACGTCAAGGTATCCAATGATAAGTGCATGAAGAAACTAGACGCTCACACTAGAGAGATCGAGGATTTGCCAGTTCATCTCGATCAGTATTCAGATCTGATACAACAAAACACTGATGCGATTAATGGGCTTCGGTCAGAGTTAGTTGCAATGAATAGCGGAATTCAGGAGCTAAAAGATCGGAACGCAACGCTTGAAAGAAAAGCGTCAACACCCCAGAGCATCATTGATGATATGGACTAGACCACTTTTATTTAGTGAATTTAATGAGTGCCTAATTGTAGAATAAACGTTTTTACTTACTTACTTACCCCTGTTGACCCACGAGGTAGTCATTGCCGTGAACTTCGAAATCAACGATATGATGAAAACAACTTTTCGGAGACGAGTGCCTCTGACATCCGCTAATCCTGTTTATTGTTTGTGTCCTTCACTAGAAAAATTGATAAGGATCTGTTTATATCAGCCACCCGTGGAGTACCTAATCTTACGTCGCGTCAACTCGGCGTTATTGAAGGAAACGTGAGCAGAAACTACGTCAACCACAGCCTGACGTACAGCAAACGTAAACTCTTGAACGAGGCAAAGTTCTTCAAAAAGGAAAACAACTACAAGTGTGTGTGGAATCGCAATGGCAAGATATTCATTCGAAAATCGGAAACTTCTCCAATCGTTGAGATCAAGAAGACGGAAGACATCACAGAGCAGCTACCCAAAAAACGGCCAAGAATAACAACAACAAAAAATCACAGGAAAAGAACAATGGTCATGAAATTTACTATCCTAACTATAACAATAAGCAAGAAATAGCCATTGTAAGTAAGAGCCATTTCAACAAATTATAAGGCAATAAAGAGCTACTTAACAATAACATTAATAATTTATCAAAAAGTAGGAAAAATAAAAACAGAAATAACAATAATAGGACACAAGTAAATACAATAATCTACTTGTGAAGTGAGCATCAAACGTCATCATACACAACAAAAACAAACTAAACACATAATTAACAAAAGGATATTTATCACACACCCAACCACAAGAACGACGGAGGTTAATAACTATCTTACACCGCAGCTGGGCAACAACAAGAGATGGATGAATTTTGGACTCAGCAATATCGAATCAGTTGTGGCTCATTTAGACGAGTTCAGGGAAATCATAAAAGGGGACATATTTGGACATTATTGCAATGTCAGAAACATTCTTAAAGCCGAATATTTCACCGAACTCAGTGGAAACCCATGGATATGTATAGGTCAGAAACAATAGGATTGGCCTAGCTAGACGAGGAGTAGCATTACTAATAAAAAAAGCTGGAAATTCAATAATTTTGAAATCCTCACCGCTGTTTTCTAAAAGCCCAGAATATATTTTCGCTGAAGTGGAAGTAGGAACGCACAAAATTGCTGTGGGAGTAGTGTGTAGACCGCCTAAAGTGGATAAAATCGATCAAGTATTTGATGTTATATCCTGGCAGCCAGTTGTCAACATAGAATAATTTTGGGCGATTTCAATACCGATATGAAGTCAGAATCTTCCTATAAAAAGTAGTTAGTAAGATTGTTGGACAGCAACAATCTTACGTACCTACCATTAAATGCTACACATCACGCTCCAAAATCCAGTTCTTTAACAGATTTGATCATTATCAGTAACATGAAAATCGTCGTAAACAAATATGGCCAAAAATCTGCTCCTGGGGTGTGAATATATACTGCGCTTTAAATTTTAAACCTTCCAAAACCGAAAGACGAACGGTGCTAGTCAGAGATAAAAGTAAATTTAATCAAAAACAATTTGAAAAAGATGCAAAACAACTAGACTGGAATCTATTATTTGAAGAACCCTGTATCAATTTAAAAAAATAAAATATTCAATAAAACGATATCTACTAGAACTGTATGATAAACACTGTCCTATAGTAAAAATCAAACCAAGACCTACCCCTGCTATATTCCGAGTTTGATGAATATTCTTGACAATATTCAATGAATGGAAAAAAACCAAATGTAGTGAAACACATAATAGGTATAAACAAGCAAGAAATAAAGTAAAACAAAACTGAGGAATGCCGAAGTTCAGTATTTTAGAAATCTTTCAATTGTAATAAAAGTCCTAGAGATTTTTGGAGATAGTGAAAAATGATGGAGTAATTAATGAAAAAACCAAAGCTGTGCAAAACCTACCAGTAGACATCAATGATTTAAATGATTTTTTTGTCACGAACAAATACACTTCACGCGCAAAACACAGTGAAAAGATATGAAAACCGAAGTTCAACATGTAGGAAAACTTTCTATTTAGGAACCATCACCGAAGACATGGTTAGAAGAAATTTTATAGCTATCACATCTGAATCTGTTGGTATTTCGGTGGGAATTTTACATACGTTACTAGATATAGTGGTACCTGTATTGACCCACATACATCAGACGTCCATCTCAATGGGTGTGTATCCAGAATTATGGAAAAAATCAATAGTGACCCCACTTGAGAAAATTGATAACCCATTAGCATGCTCTGATTTTCGGGCAGTCAACATACTGTGCACTCCAGGAAAAATACTAGATAGGATTGCTCAAGAACAACTAACTTCCTACCTTGAAATAATAATATAATTGATATGAGGCAAACGGCTTATAGGACAGGGTACCTACAGTACCGAAACTGCGCTTATAGGTAGCCCTCCTAGACGATATACGGAAAGGAATGGATGGCAGGAAAGTAACGCTTACAACCACTATTGACTTCCCCCGTGCATATGATGACATGGTACGGCATGACATCTTACTAGCAATCCTTAAGTCTATTGGCGGAAAATATCAGGTAATTACGTGGTTTCAGTCATATCTAGCGGGAAGGGAACAATGTACTAATGGACCTGAAGGAGAATTATCGCGGTAGCTTGGAGTTAATTCAGACACTCCGCAAGGGTCAATTTTGTCATCAACTTTATTTTTGTTATATGCTAATTCCCTTAACGAAACCTTCACTTTTTGCCAGCACATAAGCTATGCTGATGATTTGCAAATGTACTCAAGTTGTAGCATAGAAAGATGAAGTTAAACTGTAACGAAAATAAATTTTGACATCGACTGATTGACCAAGAAAAAGTAAGGCACTGTAATGGTTCAGAGATCTAAATTGCAAAAACTAGCGCTTGACAACAAGATTCC
The DNA here is from genome assembly GCA_954871275.1 of Leptopterna dolabrata. Classification (NCBI taxonomy): domain Eukaryota; kingdom Metazoa; phylum Arthropoda; class Insecta; order Hemiptera; family Miridae; genus Leptopterna; species Leptopterna dolabrata. Next base: position 129,740,705 of record OX940974.1, on the reverse strand, counting down.
CATAGCTGAAATAGAGGGCGTGTCTCTGGAATATGAAAAGGACTTCAAAAACCTTGGAGTTATAATCCAAGACACGCTCTCATGGGCTAAACAAACACAATCTATTTGTAGAAGAGTTTAGTGGTACTCCGCAGAATGGCCATAGACTTTCCACTATACGTACATAAACAACTAGTAAACAGCCTCTGCTCGTTCCAAATTTAGATTATGCCATATTGGCGTTCTGTGATCTGCATGCGGAACAAGTAGAGACAATACGGAAGTCTCAAAATGCGAACGTAAGGTTTATTTTCAGACTACCACGTGACGCACATGTTACACCCTACTATAAAAGACTAGGTATGTTGAAATTTGGAGACCGGAAAAGACTAAGTTTGGCAACAATGGTTTTCAAAATTCTGAAATATCATACTCCAACCTATTTATACTCGTAAAAAAAATTTAAATTCATCGACAGCGAACAAGGTAGAATCACAAGACAATCAGGCAGAATACTCCAAATACCAATACATAAAACTGGAATATATAATAAATCCTTCTTAATCCAAGGAATAAAAATTTATAACGACAATGTTGCAATATTTGACACAACAATGTCTGTTTGAAGTTTTAAAACAAAATACAAAGAACATATACTGAAAAGTTACGAGTAACATAAAAATAGAAAAACAAAGTAAATTAAATGAATATAGTGGATAAAGTAATGTAAAATGGTAATTAATGTCTCAAAGAATGTAATGTAGTAACACAGAAGTTTTAATTAAGTTAAGAAAATTGATGTATGAAACTTATTATATATAATTAAGCAATACTGTATTTAAAAGCGAGAACTGTAACAAAAGGCTAGCCAGGGATGGATGAAGAGAGGGCCACTTGGCCCTATCCATCCCTGGTTGTATAAATAAACCGCTTAATCAATCAATCCCTAGCTAACATTTCGTTAGATGGGGTACCGAAAATCAATATTGACAGTGTTCAGTTAGAATATCAAAAAGCAGGAAACTGTCTTGGAATAGTCATACAAGATAATCTTTCATGGAGTACCCAAACCATCATGATTATGTAGAAAGGTATATTCCATTATTTACGGATTAAAAAAATTACTGACTTACAAATCACCTAATTTGAAGAAAACTCTTGTTATTTCGTTGATTATGCCTCATTTTACTTATAGCTTATCAAGCTATAAAGAGCGCTAAATAGTGCCGTAAGGTTTATTTTAAATCTGAACATAAATTTTAATACATGAAAATCGGTGAGATGCTGAAGTTCATATTTTATCGTATATGAACCGCACTGTTACTCAGAAAAAACCAAATTATTTGTCTGAGAAGTATAAATCCATTCTCAGACATTCATAACTTGAGTACTAGGAACAGTCTACTTGTTTACTGTCTGCCACTCTCCAAAACAAAAGTTTACCACGATTATTTTTTATGTAAAAGCATTTCCCTCTGCAATAACCTTACCCCGGAAATCAAAGAAGTCAGAAGTCACAAATCGTTTAAAGAGACATTGAACAATTGTTTTCTCTCAAAATACTAAATTCGGCACATTTAGCGCAATAGCTCGTACATTAATTCATATATTAGTTCATATATTAATTCATATATTAGTTCATTCGAAATTCATAAGATTAATGTAGTATTTGATTAGCGTAGACTGTATTACATCATGTAGGTATTACATATAGATAGTATATCTGGTTAGTTGGAAGAGTGGTCGTGTACGACCAAACCTTGCCAGATTTTGTAAATAAATCGTTATCAAATCAAATCCCTCCCCTGGTGCTCATCTGGGAATGGACTTGCTTAGCAGCGACCACTTCTGGTATGAAGCGCTTGGTGAGCGACCTTGATCTACGTAAAAACGGCGTTCTTTCAACTTTTTTGCTATACCTACCCACACTCCCAGATAACTTTGCTTCCTCACTACCAAAGGTAGGGAGCTTTGTATTCGTGCAAGAGTCGAACAAATTATCTCCTCCAAAACGAAAACTTCCACTCACATTTTAAGTTTCAGACATCAAGGAACATAATTATGAGGTTCCGTGTCTGTTTGTCTTTCTGTGGTCAGTTCCTTGTCCCGGGCAGAACTGTACGAAATAATGGTCGTAGTAAGTTGAAATTCGCAGGGTAGGTGCGGGTTTAGCCACAGATGATCCGGCATCAAATTCGTCAAAAAGTACAGTAACTTTTCGTATGCGCATGCGCACACTTCCCTAGAAATCGCCGAAAAGAGCTGAAAGTTGGAGGATAGATGCAGAATGGTACCCTGATGGTTCCACATAGATTTCATCACTTTCGTTACTCATACGCAAACGTGAAACCCTAGTAGATCCCATAGCTAACCTAGAAAAAGCCGTAATGCGCTGAGATTTGGCGAAATTTTGAACCTCTCAATTTCAAACCTATACGCGTCAATTCTCCATCTATCCCTCGAATGGACCCAACATTTAATTATATATACGTCCCTGTTTGAAACAGACATGTGTATGTATTTAAACGTAAAACGACATGTATTTGGATATCTCTCCAAATTTTAATTAGTTTTACTCATTTGTTTCAGTATAAAATCTTATAACGAATATTTCAACTTGCTTTGACAATTTTGGTATATTATTCTTCAACTGGTATGATACCACAAATATTCAAAACACTTAGAATTCCTATTCATAATCCTATTACGCTGATCATTAATCCTATTACTACAACTCCTATTCCATTCTGCTATTTTGTCATTTCTGAACCTCTCAATTTCAAATCCATAAGCGGCTACAACCGACTTGGTAGACGTTTTTACTATCTTGTTTGGAGCGAATTACGATTTAAACTATCCTAAGATGTCCTTGACAGCCTTCCAGACCATCCGATCTACTCAGTCCCAATTCGCGTACTAAGTGTCTCCTTTCGTCCAAACCAAACTCTACCCGGCTGGTTGGCAACACGAGAACTCCTGCTAAACTGAGTCAGTTGGCCTAGCTCAGAGGTTCCAAACCCAATTTGGTTGCGCCCCGATCGACAAAAATGGGTTACCCACCTTGGGGCTTTAAATCAGGCAAGTCTTTTCGACCCCCCCCCCCCCCCTCACTACCACTACCAACCGACGTGAATATCGGCATTTTCGAATTATGTTACAAGTCTAGGTTCAAAACTGAGTCGATTGCAAAAATAATCATGAAAAAATTGCGTCGTGGGCATCGCACACGAACCATGCACGTCCCCACCCCTCCCATCATGATGACAATGACATCAACGAATAACGAATTTGGGAATCTGAATTTTTCTATAGCCCCCCCCCCCCCCCCACACGACAACTATCAATATCTCGAAATAACTGTTGTAATGAGCAGTACCAATGAATTCTGTTTATAATATTTTCCCGTTTTTAAATGAAAGTAGGTACCATTCTATAAATTTTGAGACCAACCGCACTCCCCTACGATTAATAGGATCTCTATGAGCTTTCGAAGTTTCGGCAACAAGTCATTGCACCCCTCCCGCCAGAGCGGGACCCCCTTGCCAAGTGTGACGTCACTTGTCATCAAAAATCTGAAAGCTCATTTAAAAAAATATAGGTATTCATCGTAGGAGAGTGTGATTGGTCTCAAAATTCTTAGAATGAAAACATATAGATAAATCATGGGTACGTAATGCTCATTCCCGAAATGTCTTGCATAACTAGACCCAAAATTGAGTCAAACAAACAACATGCAAAAACAACCATGGCAAATCGAATAGAAATTACCGCCTGGGCATCGCACAGAAATTTCGTCACACAAAGACGAACGCAAAACACACACACACACACACGCACATGCACACGCATACACACGCATACGCGTGCGTGCGTGCCCCCCCCCCCCATCGCTCTCACCTTCTCCACTGGGGAAGATTGCAGAAATAAGGAGTACCCGTGACTTCCGTTTATACTACTTTCCCATTTTAAGTGAAAATAGGTTCCATTCTAAGAATTTTGAGACCAACCGCACTCTCCTACGATGGATAGTTCTTTTTCTACGAGCTTTCGAACTTCCGGCAACAAGTGACGCCGTAGCACCCCTCCCGCCTGGGCGGTGATCACATATTGTCCTTGTGACGTCACATGTTGTCGAAACTTTGAAAGCTCATAGAAAAAGAACTATATCGTAGGAGAGTGCGGATGGTCTCAAAATTCTTAGAATGGAATCTAATTTCATTCAAAATATAAACAGAACTAATGGGTACTCCTCAATGCAGAGGAAGGTGGAAGACGCGGAAGGCTGCTCCCCTACCAACGGCCTCCGCCCCTACCCGCGTCACCACTTGGTACTCTCGTCGTTGGCACCCTCCACTACCCTATCCCCGCCACTTGTATAATATACCAAGTATGCCAAGTGCCGGCTAATGTTCGGAGTGAGTTTCGTGTCGAGTTGATACCAAAGACATGTGGTGGTGCCTCCTCCTGGTGTTATTGGCAGAAGGTGAGTCGATCGCAAATCCATATTAGTCTCAACCTGATGATTTCAGTTATTTGCCATGTATAGGGTACTACTCAAAAATCATCATGGAAAAGAAGGAATTGTGATGGTACCGAGCTGAACTTGAATTGCTCTACAACAAAGCTTGCTCGTAGGTACCTACCTTAAAAGGTTAGCTACTACTAATTTTAAAAGTAGGTATATATATATATATATATATATATATATATATATATATATATATATATATATCATAAAGAATTAGAAATTAATCATACTATTGTTATCGCTCGTATCACAGAAGAAAGATATACTATACAATTGTAAAATTTTGCATCGCTTAAGTCTTAAATTTTTCGAGCAGTTAAAAAAAAGCAATTGTGTTGGGTTCATAATTATTGATAGTTGAAAATTTTCTTCTTATAATTCCCTTTTAGGGCATTCTGAAGTCCAGAGCACTCCATCCCTAGACTTTTATAGGTATTTTTCGATATTTTATACATACGTAGGTGTCCGCCAAGTTGTTATACAGTCCATAATCAGAGGAAAAGATAACAGCCCACCTCCCACTTTAGTACTTTTTAACTAGGAATCTGAAAATGAAGTTTATGGCCTCGTGCGCACGCACAAGACTTGTGCAATGTAAGTACACCAACTTTTTTTTTCCAAATGAGAATCCAAATTTTTCATTACATGTTCGGGTTCTACGCGAAATTTAACGAAGAATGACCAACCACCACGCGATTTTTTGACGTGCACAGCGTGCGTATTATTGTGCACAATTCTGAAGGTCGCTCAAAGATGTATTGGTCTAATTCACGCATATTGCACATGATTCTGCGGCATTCTCCAGTACTGAACCACGTGCTGAATTATCATTTTTTAACACTATTTGAGCGAAATACTAATGATTATAGGTTAATGGCTTGTAGGCTACCGTCCGACCCACTATCAGTGTAACAACAACAATGTAAAGTCACCTCCACGTTTGGGTTTATTACTTTCAATAATGAACCTTTGGAATCGACCATGAACAATTTTTTTAACCCCCCCTCCCTCAAAATTTGATGGTTTACGATTCAAGGGACGTAGAATACGAATATCTACTCGTAATAAAAAGAATTCCGTCCGTCTGCCGTACGCGGCCTTTTCCTTAGTTTCCGTGAACCAAAATTGACGAAATTTAGTATCTGGGTCCCGTTTGGGCTCTAGTTGGTCCTCGAAGCTCGACGTTACTGTCACTCAGCTGTAAGGGGTGAAAAGTAGGGGTTGAAATGTCCAGAGTATCCCTATCTCGGAAAATTATATTTTGAGGTGAGTTTTCTTGAATTTTTTAATAGTTCGATTTTTTCTGATTTTTTGATCTGCGATCTACATAATATGTATAGAATAGTAAATAATATATATTATATAGACGGGTGTTCTATACAGAGAGCTGTGATCTGTAACAGAAGAGTGTTCTGTACAAAATAATAAACCGTTGTGTAGGGATTTTCAGCGTTCCTACACGCTGCAAATAAACGCTGCAAATCCCTACACAACGGTTTATTATTTTGTACAGAACACCGTTCTGTTACAGATCACAGCTCTCTGTATAGAACACCCGTCTATATAATATAATTCTATACATATTATGTACATACATATCATGCACTATTCTATACATATTATGTAAATCGCAGACCCTCTGTAGTACCTAACCCCTTACTCGTTACTAGGTACATACCTACGATGACAAACAGTAGCTAAAATGCCAAAAAGAAACAAAGAAGGAAGTTCTGAAGGGGAGTTGTTGATGTGGAGTGAAAAATATTCAGTCCCGGTAGGGTTTCGATCTCCGGAACTTTGGCGTATCAGTCCGTCCGGTAAACCTATTTGCTATACATGCACGCTCCACGTTTTTTGCTTAAGCAGGGTTCAAACTAAAACCTGACTTCATTTCATGATTCAGCGTTGGAAAATCATGTGCAGTATGCTGTATGCGTGGGTTGGATCAATATATTATTATTCTGTGCGACCTTCAAAATTGAGCGCAAAATTCACATGTTGTGCACGCCTAAATAAATCCAGTGATGGATTATTTCTCTAGTCATTTCCAGAGAGAGAAAAAAGAGAGATGTTTTACCCTCCAACTGCCATTCGGAAAATATGGCCGGCCCATCTCCCCCCCCCCCCCCTCCCACCAACTTGACAATGTCAAAGTCTTAGTACAGCTGGTAGAGTTTATCATTGGATCGCCGTTGCAACTGTCCCATTTCACGTAGTAGGCCGAGGATTCTCCGAAGCATCTTTCTTTCAAAGACTCAACATACTCTCCGATTTCTTGCTCATCACCCACGTTTCCGACCCTTAAGTCAGGACGAGGCGAAGCAATGCCTTGTACAAGGTTAATTTAACTCGTCTTGTGAACAGTCCAAAATAGCACCGATTGGCAACTAGCGTCCTAGATTTTATTTCCATTGTACAATCATTGTTTTCATGCATGCACCGTAGACCCAAGGTAGCTGAAATGGCCCACCCTTTTGAAACGGCATGGGCGAGGAAATGAAATTGAAAATGAAAAGCCTTTTATTGTACATAGGACTGTTGTCCCTCATGCTCCAAAGTGATCTAAAACACTATTCAAATTAATCGGCATTCATAATGAAGGAGGATTCATAATGAATGTAATGAATTCATAATGAAAACAAAGCGATCGAAAATTCCAAGGCGAGGGGATTGAAAAGAAGCAAGGGCAAGGTTTTTCATGTACTGAACGGGTATATCGTGTGACGTAAAAGCTTGGTAGAGTAACAGCAGTCTAACGGGTTTGGGGATCGCTGACCACCTTTGACAGAGTCAATGCCAATGTCAGTGCCAGTTTTTTATAGTGGACGAATATAGACGCTCCGAAGAAGAAACTACTCAGTTAAAGAGAGAGAGGTACATACTACTAGTTCTTATTCCGCGGTGGTTGACATTAGTGACCTGCCTATTATAGTTTCGGTCAGATTACAGTTTTCAATACTGACTGCACCTCCGAAATATACCTAACACTTAATTGATGGAGTGAGAAAAATAGGCGTTCACCGGAATTTACACTAGTGCGTTCGCAGAAGCAGCACCTTTTACGGTGACACTCAAAATACTTGGAAGATGCCTTAGCATTCTAAATTTGTATCAGATAGGAAAAAAATTAGATCGAAAGAATTGCCAAAAACTCTGGCTTAATTGCGCTGATATAGGTATCTTGCTATCGGTTTGACATCACGTGGCGTCTTCCGTTAATGCTTTCCTACTCATCATATTCACTGATAGGTACGAACCTACCTTCTTCGCCATATTTTTGGCACATCGGTCAGAGCTTCCGTGAAAAGAAAACAGTTAGTGATATTATTTTACGCTGTGTCAGTAATGGTATTGAGATGAACGAGGAAAGCGAAGGCGGCGGCGAGTCGATCGCCGCAATTGTTGACCAAACAAAGCTATAAAGGTTGTCCGAACGACTACCGAGGCGTTCCGTATTCAGGACGGGCATGTCTACACAGCGTTGGTTGTCATTATTTCCCTGTGCTATCATTTGAAGCTACCTGATCTCGAAATGACTACGCTATGACTAGCGAAATGAATAAAATAAACACTACTCTTACTGCTGAACCAAAAGAGTGATGAACGGAAGAGGATGAGCTCGAACGAGAGACAAATTGGATCCTCAATAGGAACAAAACACTGAAAATTATTTCACAACGGTTTATACCTGTATAGATGCCCCTTCTGTGTAAATCACTCTGTTTTCTGGGGTCAATACCTACTCCGTGCTCCCCCCCCCCCCCCCCTCAAGGAAGTCAAAAATCTAGAATGAATGACCGTTACATGAATATTCGGTGGATTCAACTATCATTGATTATTTGTTGTTATTCATGAGGCATAGCGTTTGTTCGTTACAAAAGTATGGTAACCAGGAGCGTAGCGTGCCTCTGGTGACGGGGGTACCGCAATGAATTCCACCCCCCCCCCCCCCCCCCCACCAACATTCACACTTCCTCACACACTCTAAAAATGTAAATGTGAAGCAGTTCTTAGCAAGCTGTTTGTCAAAGGAATTTTATGATATTATTGATCGAACTACAGCCAGATAACCATTGGTACCTATTGTATGTTTCAACAGTGAAATGCCGAGTGTACTCACGGTTACGTTCCTTCACAACTCTCTTGAAATCAGGCAACGCTGAGGTTGACCGGCCGGCTCTGATCATGTCGTTCTTTTCGCTAAAACTACGAGAACTAAACGAACGCCGAACCACGGAACAATTAACGCAACAACCATCCATTTTAGGAGGAGACTAGGACACTAGGAAAGATTCGAATTCAAACAACTAAACCTGAAATTAGGAACAATTATTGTGAAAACTACAAGTAATAAAATTATGAGAAAACAGGCCGTCGTAAGAATAGCTTCCGAAAAGCAAAATGGATGACAGTGACACGAAGTTGTCAAAGTTTTTTTCTCGAGTTTTTAATCAATAGCTAGAATCGATCCATACGCCAGTATCGCTCCTCACCAAGATTGGATACGCTGGATATTTGCGCTAGCCCAACTTACTAACACAGTCTCCTGAAGATGTGTAAGACACTCACTCACACACGCAAACACACTCACACAGACGATGTAGAGACACACACACATCGGATTCTGGGCCTCCGCAGGACTGGTAGCGGTACCTCAGCGACCTTGAGATTTCAAATATTCGAAACCTGCCGAAAACCATATGATTCTAATCGACTAATCGATACTTGGCTGTTTTTCGTCCATGACTGGCAGACATGGAGGTTGGAGGATAGTTCATGGAGGGAGGGTCATGGAGGATGGAGTTATGAGTGGAAAATTCAAATTGCTACCTACCTACGGAATGTAATTTTTTTCATTTTTCGTGTAGGGTAGCGCCGGTACCCCCGGTACCCCTGACGCTACGCGCCTGATGGTAACGGTCTGTACCTTGCACAGGTTTGTACCTGGAGCCACCTGACGTTTCGACCATGGTTGTACCTTGAGCCAGTTTGGAAGGGTTTGGGGAAACTGCTACCATTCTAACTCAAATGTGAGAAATTCAATTTCAGCCATTGGATATTGTAGCCACCATGTTTCCTGATTGATCCAGAGCAAAAAAGGAGAAATCGGAGTGTGAATAGCTCGGGAAATCAAGCTAGTTTGAAAAGTGGCTCAAGGTACGGACTCTTACCCTACTGTGGTGGTTAGATGATGAAAGAGGTAATGGTGAGGTGAGGTATGGTGAATGAGAGTGAGATGGAGATGAAGGTATTGGGCCTAACGTCCCTGGTTAACACCTTTAGCAACAGGCAGGGAGGTTTCCACCACTTAAGACGTTAGGAGGTTTTGCCCAGTGGTTGCCACTCGTGGTAGGTTAGCACCTTACCGGTTCCACCATTCTGGGATCTTTTATGTATAAGGTAAGGAGGCGTGAGAGGGGAGAGAGATAAGTCATTGACTTGGTTTGAGCGTAGAATGAAGAAACGGGCGAGAAGGGCGGGTTTTTATTGTACCCTTTTCACTCTCCCCCAGTCCCTCGGTGGTCCCTTCCGACCGTTGAGGGATGGTGGGGGAGCTCAGGATTTACCTGAGGCCACGTACGCCACCTCATTCGTTGGTTTATTTGCGTGATCTATAATATTATAACAAAGTGATGTTCTGGGATAATATCACAACACCTGCCTATCAACAAAATCCAAAATAACCATCATAATTCAAATAAAATAATATCACGGAACAACCAACTCGATTTTATTCAGTCATCCATGATTAAATCAGGAGTTCCCTTGATGACTGTGCTGGATGTGTACCGTTTCATTCACGACCATGTTGGAGAAGCTTTTCGGTGCAAACGAACGGCAGGGAATACAATGCTCCTGGTGTTCTAAAAAAAATGCTGAAGTATTTTAAACATGGAAAACGATACATCACAAGCTCATGTTACTAAAACACCAAAATACCTTATTTTTACCACCCATTTTTCACCCATAACGCCCTTGGGTACATTCCGATCGGGCTGCAAAATTTCAGGACACAACTTTGTGAGCCTTCGTGCGAAAGAGAGAATTTTTTAGACAGAAAATAAAGGTAAATAAGGATGAAGCGGCGTAAGGCGAACGGACGTAGCATTTTGGTTTATTATTCTATGAACAATATTGGTTCATGTACGACCTTTAAAATCAGCGCACACAGTAGCGGTGCGTGGGCTCTGAAAATGGTGGGCCACCAAACCGGAACACATATTAACAGCTTTTTCTACAAAATACCTGTAAATGTTTTCCAACAGTGGAGTCTTCTTCTGAGAAATGGGTGGATTTTAATCAACCGCAGCTCTTAGCAAGTCAGAATGTAAGCACTGTGTTCACAATAGTTCTGACCAGTACCCCGGATTACCAGAAGCTAAAAGTTCTATAGCTTCATACTGACTAATACTCAGCAACTTCCTAAACTTTTAATCATCACTCTATCCTCGTAGGAAAACGTCGAAAATTTCGACTGTAAGTTAGCCACCGAATTCATGTGGTACAAAAATACAGAAGCAAATAAACTAAACAACAACTAAAAACAACGAACTAGACTAAACTACAACGAAGTAATGACCCGCCCGCCAGTACCTACTTGGATGGAGAATCAGACTAGAAGCCAGGTATCTGTGTATGTTGACGTCGATCAATCCACAAGACCACAGACAGGACACAACGCACTTAATTATCGCAAATCCAAATCTGTCCTGGGAACTCGAATGGGAACATGCAAAATTCGAAACGTAAGCAGAAAATTGAAAACTCAACATAGGAACAGAACGGCGGCTAAAGTGATAAGAACATGGAATAAAGGGCTCCCTCTGTTCCATGATAAGAATTTTTAGGGGAGGACAGATAGAAGGACAAGCATCTCGTATCGAGATAACAACATGAATTGAAACAATCCAATCGATTGTGAACACAAACGATTTTTGGATGGAAATGTTGGGACGGGGCCGAAAAGAGGCGGAGCTAACCAAATTTTTACTCAACTGAGCTTGCGCGGACGGGCCACTTTTCTCCGTTGCCATAGTAACACCCGGTCCCTGGACCTGCCAGTTTCGGAAGCGTAGGTTTCGATTTCGATTGCAAGACATCGATTACTGTAGCTATATTCCGATAAAATGCTCGAATATCCATAGCCAGAGATCTCTGTCTTCTTCTTCTTCCCAGTTACTTGTCTTGGCCGCAGCCATGCCAGACATAGGTTGGGTCAGAGAGAGAGAGAACTCTGTCGAGACCCTGTTGAACTTCGTGAAAAATGCTAGGTACAGTATACGGAAGGAAATTCGAATGCCAACTGAACAAATGGTTGGCATTTTTTTGGAGTTTTTTGTGTTTCTGGATGCCGGGGCAGTGGCCCAAGTGGCCTTATGGACGCAACGCCCCTGAGCGCACATAATGGAACCTTACCTCAGCACTGGGGCAACAAAGGCGACATCATTCCCAAGCGTGTGCGCCTAGTCAGCACTACGCACCAGGGCGACAAAAATTATTGGGAAAGAAAAATCGAGTCTGTATTCCCCGGTTACTCGACGAGTACGGAAGTCTCCGCGATGAGCCTAGTGCGAGTTCTATGAACTACAAAACTACTGGTGCCATCTGAAATCCGGGAAAGCGGGTCGTAGCGGATTGACGCCCCCTAGAACGTCGAACGTTCGGAGGTAGCGACTTTCGGACGCCCAACTTCACTGGTGTCCCCTTCCCGACGCTGCCGATACGGACGATTCTGAGTGCGCGGGCGCGAGTGAGAATCGGAACTGGAGAGCATAGGGAAAGAAAAGGTACACCAAAGTCATGATATAATTAATCAGAATTAATAAGTCGTCGTTTAATTAATACTTCAAAAATTAATACATATACACAACATATATCCAGTGCTTTCCTTTTTGTTAACTCCTTGTCCCCGTTCAATCGAGTGAGGTATTCAGAAAACGAGTAAGACGTGGGAAGTCTCCGGCAAAGGCCATCAGCCTGCCGGAAGACCGGCCCGGAATCTAAAATCCAGATTCGGGGATACAAATCCCATTTCTTGCAATGGTGGTGATGCTCCCCCCTAAACCACTGTTGTCAATAATCTATCTTTAAAAATCTTGTCTAAATAAATCAATCTTAACTGTATCTGTCTGAATCAAATATAGTACTTAACTGGATAAGAAAATAATACGATTTATTTACCAGCGTCTAAAAGCGTCTCCTATTTTGTGCTCATACCTACGAGTAGTATAGGTACCTGGTATCCTCTTGAAAGCCTACGCATACATACTAAATTTCATTCAAATCTGTCAATACTCGTTAAATATTTTAGATGCTGCATATGAGAATGATTGAAGCTTGCTGTATTGTTTTTGCACGATTCATAGAGGTAATTAAAAGGTGAAAATTCATTTAATATAGTGATTTTTATTATATTTTATGTCATAGTCGACTGCGACCTTACAGGAATTTTCCGTTTCCATGCGTTCACGTGTATGTGTGTGAATGGTACGTGGTATACGTGTCCGTGCTACCTGTTATATAGTGACATAATGAAACACATCTATTACGAGACATAAGAGACTATTAGTGACAGCTCAGCAAACATGGTAATATCTTATGAGTAACACATTCAAACATTAATGGCAATGCACATAAATAGTTTTCATTAATATTGATATAACAGGAAGGTATCATAATTTAGAAAAAACTCTGCAAATTATTACACAACGGTTTATCATTTACCTGAATAGATGCCCCTTCTGCGTAGATCACTGTTTCTGTGGTCAATAGCTCCACCCAGAAAGCTTTAAATGGAGTACTGGAGCCGGCCCGGGAAATAAAGTTTCATGCAAATGCGCGGGAATCAATAATTCAATCATTAATTAATTTTAGTTATTCATGAAGCATAAGGTAAATAATAAACCGTTGTGTAATAATTTACCTGTATAGATGCCCCTTCTGCGTGTATAGTATAATAAACTGCTATGTAATAATTTGCCGTTGTGTAATAATTTACCCAATAATACTACAACGTTTGTTCAAGTTACAAAAGTGCCTATCAACAAAATCCAAAAGAGCCATCATTTTTCAAACGAAATAATATCACAAAACAACCAACTCGACTTCATACAGCCATCCGTGTTTATAATCAGGTTCCCCCTAGCAATGATTATCTCGGGCCAATTCCCAATTTATTGTTGCCGCGTCCCTAGCAATGCTATCTGGGCTGAATGCATACAATTTCACTCACCCTCTTTTTGAAGAAGCCTGTCGGTGCAAACTTCTGGGCCTTACTGTGAACGAACGGCTGGACGTACAATGCTCCTGGTGGTCTCAAAAAACTCCCAAGTTCGATAACTATTTAAAACCGTAAAAAATTCGAGATAATGGCGTCCTGGAGATTTCAACCCCTACTTTTCACCCCTTAGGGATGACTGACATTAACGCCGAGCTTCGAGGACCAACTAGACCCCAAATGGGACCTATAAACCGAATTTCGTCAATTTTGGTTCATGGTAACGAAGAAAAGTGCCAAGTACGGCGTAAGGACAGATTTTTTTGCATTTTCGGATTCTACATTACTTGAAACGGAAACCTCAAATTTTGAGGGGGGGGGGGGGGGGTTATTATTATTTTTTTTTTCATGCTCGATTCCAAAGGTACTATTGAATTTGGTTTGCTATTGAAAATAGTAAACCAAAATGCGAGGAAGGCTGTAGAAGAGCCGGGTATGGCGACACGGGACGGCGTGAAAAGAGAGTAATGACCACGGAGGCTGTCATTGCAACGCTTGCGTTTCGGTTACCTATTGCGGTTCGGATCCCCACGGCCTCTTTTAAATATTAATACCGACCAATAATGTAGCGATCTCAACTGATGAAAATCTCAGCGTTTAATAATTGGGATTTTAATAATTTTATATAAAATGCCAGTACACTTATTAATATGGTTTAAAAACTGCCTCTCAAAAACAAATGATATTCCAAAATGAAATCGCGATGAATATGACGGTCTACGAATAACAAATAATTTAGCAAAATGAATAGCTCATCGACTGAGAACCTCGACGAGAGAGTAGCTGAACAAGCTTCATTAATAGGACTAGAACTCCAACAAATGCTGAACCTTTCATAAAAAGATGTATGCACATCCTAGAACAGTGGAACGTCTCGTTGCCCACAATCAGCAGGTTACAAGCACAAAAGGAGAACGCCTTCATGAGGAATCAGATCGAAGAGTTAACAGAAAGATTGAAAAGGACGGATGCAGAATATACATAGCTGGAAGCATGCATGAATGATCAGGATGAGGTTGCGCAGCAAAGTGAGGACAAATTGAAGGAAAAATTCAACAAGGCAAACGCCCAACGCTCGGAACTCCTACTTCAGCGTGAGGCGCTGAATTCAGTAGAGGAAATATATAAACAGCTGCAGCGTGAAAACAGAAATTTAGAAAAAAAACAATAGAGTTTTACGCAGAGAACGTGTAATGGCAGACATGAGCGATGGACAACACAGTGTGGAGGAAGGTTCAACACAGTGTGGTGTTCAGCCGCAGGCCGTCGATTCAGAGAGGAGTGGACCACAGAATTCCTTCAGTGAAGGCACAAAGACAAAATCAGAAATTAAATCATCAACCAGTAAAAATGAAGAGATAAAAATATTACGAAACTTGGCTGAAAAACAGGAGACAAATAAACCAAATGAAGAAATTTTTTTTTTAGGATCGAGAAAATCACAGAACACGACTAGCAACCAAGAAATTATACCAACCTTGACATCAAGATATTATTCAGGCCAACATGAAAACATAGAAGAATGTTTTAACCATTTTGAGAGAATTTCTAGAATATTAAGATGGGCAGAAGAAACAACACTGATTATACTCGTATTACCCATATATTTACTACAAGATGCTCAAAAATTCTATGCAGTGATAGCAGAAAAAGAGCACCCACCGGCAACCTCAACAGTGAAAAGACAAATCAGAAAGCAGATCCATAGATCCACTAGAATCAGAACATAAACGAGTGCAACTGTACAATAAACGACAGATGCCAGAACAGAGTGCAAGAGAATTCATAAATGAGATCGAATCACTGGCCCATGAAACTGATCCAGCCATGAGCGAATAAGAAAAACGCCGTTTTATACTAACAGGATTAACACTAGAAAATATGGTACTAATAGCAGCTGCAAAGAAGGAAAACGTAGAAGACCTCAGACCACTAGTATCAAGAGCTGAAATGGCGAAGACATACATTAATGAGACAGGAAAAAACGGCAAAGGAATCAAAAACCATATCAGAACTACAACAAATTAGTGCACTGGAAGAATTATCCACTCAAGGACCGAACAACGGAAGAAGAACTTGGAAAAGGGTATCAATATACAAAATACCCCCACATGGCAACAGAGAAGCATTTCAATATCATCCAACGTACAACAAATATAGGAAGTGGAACAACATACAGCGAAGATATACAAGAAAATGGAATTCTCACAAAGGCAATTATGATAACCAGAATACAAAATATGGGAACCGGAATAGACAGAGGACTACCATGGCAGAAACTATTACTACCTGACAAATAATTGGTCGCACCTTCAGAGATACCAATTCAGAAACAGATACAACAACGCGTACAGAATACAAGACTACTACCAAGGAAATAATGGATATTACCGAAACCATTACTAGCCAAAGAATAAAGCGATTATTAGAACAACGTACTTTCCTCACAGACGGAAACACGCCAAAATATAAATGTTTCTCAAACCCAAAAAAATGCTCATGTTCCAAACAGCTATCGCCCGATAAGTTTGTCGTCAATATTTTCGAAAATATTTGAAAGAGTGATGTTGCCCAAGCTTCGGCCTTATTTCGAAGAATCCATTCCCAGTTTCGACACATGCATCCGTGCCAACAACAGCTACACGTGTCTCCAAGGATATACTGGACACCTTTGAAAAGCGAGAAATCTGCCAAAGCTTATTCATTGATACAGAAAAAGCATTTGATAGACTATGGCATCCCGGTCTACTGTACAAAACTAAACCCTCGTTTCCGATAACATATTACTGAATAATACAATCTTTTCTAGCTGACCGAACATTCCGTGTAAAATGTGATCATGCACAATCTCCTAGTGAAGCAATATTAGCTTCAGTTCCTCAAGGCAGCGTCTGGGGACCCATAGCCTACACAATATACGTCTCCCTATCCCTACATCGCCCGAAATCACTACATCTATGTTTGCCGACGACCAGTGTGTACTATCACGTGACAAAAATGGGACCATAGCATCAGAAAAACTCCAAGCTCACGTAGAAAAGATAGAGGAGTGGAACAATAAATAGTGAGTAAAAGTTAACCCCCATCAGTAACATTCACGGTAAAAAGAAATCACTCTATTAATGACATAATTCTCCATGGCATGACGCAGCGATACCCCGAGCTAATTAAGTTAGATACCGAGTGTGAATTTGTAAACAAATCTCACGTTCAACGAGCATATGGTGAAATAGTTAAGATAATCAGAAACCGAATCAACATGCAAAAGCCCCTCTCGAGGAAATTCTCTCCACCCAATCTGGCCACCAAAAGACTGCTATGGTGGATCTTCATTCGGCCGATATGGCAATATGCATGTTCGCTGTGGGGGCTGGCGAGTAATACGCATATCAAACGCGTTGAGGTCCATCAAAATATAGCCCTGTCTCCTGTCCGATGCCCCCGGTACGTCAAAAATGCAACCTTACACCGCGACTTAGACGTTCCAGAAGTCAAGGATGTTATCAGATCCACGTCATCACGCCTCCACTCCAGCATCAATCCTCATCCGAACCCCATTCTTGGTGAATATTGGAACTCCCTGGAACGTCGCCTCCAAGGTTACAGAAGATCAAAAAGAAAAAGAACCACTGATTTTTTCCCCGACAAGAGTGACGACGAACCTTCAAAACCCACACACTATTATTATATAACCCTTACCACTATTAGGTATATAGTTACCATCATTATGTTTTGCTATATAACAATATAGTCATTGTTATTCTATAGTTCGAAGGACTGTCAGTGGACAGCACCCTTCATTCAAGTTTCACGCGCTACTTTGTAGCACAGGTGTGATCTAGTATGATCCTAACAAAGAGTATTATATTATAATAAAAGTTGACAAATTTAAATATTATATAAAAAAACAGCCATTGGGCTGTTGACTGTTAAAATATTGTACGAAAGTAAATTAACTTGATGGGTTTAAATACACAGTTGTTATGTTAGGTAACCTAGTTAAAAATAACAAAAAATGGAATAAAATAAATTATGGAATGAAATGATGGGATAAAAGGGTGGGGAAAATAGTGGGAGGTGACAGTTATCTGACGAAATTACCACTCTTAGTTCAATAAAGAACGATATATCTTGACCTACGAGCACATCACTTTCAACCAAAATGATTCCTGAAAAAAGTGTCGAGCAAACCGAATCTGGCTACACGACGTCAGGGTCCAGCTCAGCTCCATCTACACCCGAGGTGAGGAACTTGGTTGAACATGGTTGAGAAAATTTACAGATTAAAATTTATAGATCGAATTTGCCAGGAAAGGAAACGATGCGTGAAACGACCCTCGCCGATTTTTCAATGTTTCTCGTTGGCAGATTGGTTTGTTTGGGCCATTTTACACATTTCGATGTTTAGTGTAGGCACACCTTAGCCGTAAGTTTCGAATAGCAGGTTTCCTTTACACCATACACCCGATATATAAGCTTTTATCACCAGTCTCTCCAAGGTCCCTCGCAGGTTTTGTTGCCCTATCTTTTGATTCCTGTTTCTCTCAGGTTTCGGCTATTTAGAAGTTCACCTTCATCTAGCCTTCTCAAGCACCAGTGCCATGGCTCATATATACGACATTTTGGACACCTGTCTCGTGTTATATATATCGTGCTTCCTCATACCGAAGGAATGAAAGCCTTATATTCGCGCAAGAAGTCCAAAAAACCTCCGAAAACTAAATTTCCACTTTCTGCGTTTCAAAGCTTTATGAAAAATATTGTTTCCGTGTCTGTCTGTCGGTCTGTCTGTGGTCAACTCATTGTCCCGGGCAAAACTGTATGAAATTATGGTCCGATTTTGATGAAATTTTTAGGGTTGTGCGGGTTAGCCCCTAGGCGATTCCCTGTGAATTTCATAACCTTCGGACCAGTGGTAGCGTTTGCACATGCCCTAATGTGAATTTCATGGAACAACGATTTCTCAGTTCCTAAGGGGCCGAGTTCGCTCAAATTCGGAGAAATATTGTGTGGCAGGTATTTGGCTAGGTAGCAACCGAGCTCACCCTAGCTCCCGAAGGAATATGACGGAGATTGTTATGATATTTCGCAAATACTCGTACATCGATTCAAATACTCACCTATATATATCAACTTCCAAGCGTAAAAAAAAAAAAAAAATTTAAACAAATCTACCAAGGTGTGGCACATCGCTTCCTTCTACTTGATCGCTATGTGGGTCATCTGCAAACAACTGTAGATCTGCTACTGAATAACACCACTGCTTGAATGGGCGATTAAGTTTTTACGATGTCGCATGCGTAGAATAAAATTAAAGCCCGATCTTTCCAGAGTTCATAAATTGTTACCTACTCCAGTGAATTTCATATCAATCAGTGGATTAAAACCCGAGTTGAGCGTGTGGGAAGGAACTCACGTTCGCACATGCGCAAACGGAAGTTCACAGATTTTGATGAGGGCCTCGCTCAACCGAGTCATAGGTACCTACTAACTCCATTCAACTCAACCCGATGTGTTTGAAGAATATCACGTTTGGGCTTGCACAGACGGTTTCCATCCAATTATAATGAAGCTCGTATTGGGTCATTTAGGGCCCAAGCCGCACCTAACCTCCAAACTACTGCTCAAACGTTGATTCAGAAAGCTTCATAACGCAAAACGCGCTTGGGAATTCAAAATTGGAGTACAACATTGTCACAAGGCTATCTTGATGGACGCTGAAACAACAAAAACGAAAATAATCTGCCAAGATGCGGCACATAACGTCCTTGTACCCTTAACAGGATCATAAATATAGGTGGTTTGGCATGGATTTCACATTCGTGCATGCGCAGACAAAAATTACTATCTAATTTTGTTGAAACTATGTATTAAAGGGTCTGTCCGGCACCTACTTTACATAGCCCACATAGTTTCAAAACCAGTTTATACCTATTCTCCTCCTATATACTCCTGGACATCATTTAGGTACTTGTAAAGCTTTACAATGTCTCAATGTTCACTCAACCCTAAAAATAACATGTAGTCCTCAGGGCAACCGGCGATTTCGAAGCGAAAATGCTAACCTTATTTTATTGATTTGTGTGCTAAACATGTTTGGCACGTTGTAATAAACAGTTTCCTTGAAAATTCGGTAAAATGAGAAAAATAAAGTCAATCATTCACGGATTTCAGTCTCTAAAACCTCAGGAAGGCGAAAAATGAACTGTACAACTGATTTTTTTTCTTACACCTCTGCTTTTTCATTCAGTTTGTTGGCAAAAGAAAGACATTTAACAAATATGTATACCTACAGACTAATTTTATTCTATTCGCATACCTACTGCGATTAGCACATTCTTAATCAAGGTTCTCCGGCATCATCAGTAGAGGCAAATCACCGACGCGGTAGGTACCTTCTAGGTGATCAAGCTAGTGATGAGACGTGTGAGAAGCTTCCAAGAAAACGCTTAAACCAAATAATGGCATTCTTGTGACAATCTCATAGGTCCTTGTTATGTAAACGGTTACTTAACGGTGCCGACCTGGTAAATTATATTCGACAGGTCGAATTGATACGATGTGATAAGGAAAGGTGCTTTTATATTGTTAACTGGCCAGCCTTTTCACTCCTCGCACACTTCGCAATCTACAAATGGGCAAGCTCCTAGTTAATGGTGTTCTATGTTGGACCTGATACCAAATGAGACTACGTATAACAGTTGTACAATTTACCACCTTGGTAGACCCGGAAGCAATATGCAAAACGGGATACCCAACGTCAATCTCACCTTCCAGAATAACCAACAATCTACCTACTGATTCTACATTGCATACATCCATACCAAAAATTAATGGCAGATAATAAACATTAGTGATTCCCGTCTCTTCTAGCCCCACATTCTTTGAGATATTGCACCCGAAATTGCACGGAAGACGGTCATTTTGGACGGATCATGCCACTGACATCATCTCCATAATTATGGTCGGATCATTCGACCATATGGTGTTATATTACTTGTGTTCCTCACAAGCTTTTCAAAGATTTATGGATACAGATTTTTCAGTGATTATGCAGCTTACTCGAGAATGATCCCCAAGGCGATCGAACAGGGGGAGCAAAATGGTGAGGGCGCTGCCCCCCCCCCCCCCCCCCTCGAAAGAAGGAAAGCCGCCACCAATCAGCGTTGAAAGAAATTTCAAGGTTTGGTATGAAAGAACAGGTTTCTGTACACATATCCAACAGAGGCGGAAGGAACAGGTTTCTATATGCACATCCAAGAACGAGGTGCGAAGCAACGAGCATGCTGTTTTGGCGGTCCCTACCAGTCTGGGTTCCGAAAGGGGCACAGCTGTATAACATCTCTGACTGATATTTCGGAGAGTATTAGGGAAGCTTTTGAGCATGGCTAAATTACCATCCCGGTCCTCCTTGATTTCAGCAATGCCTTTGGTTCCTTGGATTTTGGTGTGTTCATTAGTAAATGCCGAAATGAATAGAACTTGAGTTCTTCTGCCCGCTAACTGCTGCTATCATTTTTGGCAGGTCGTACTCAGTCTGTTGTGTCGGGTGGTGAAGTCTCGTCTAGTTCCAAGTTCCAGTTTAGTTACCCTCATCGCAGGAGTTTCTCAAGGTTCGGTTTCAGGCCCTCGTAGTTTCTGTATGTGCGTAAATGGCTTTATTGCATGCCTCCGAAATTCCCGAACACATAAATTTTTGGACGGCATTCAGGTCTTTTTGCGATGTGCACTCAATGACCTGGACCAAGGCATTGCTCTGATGAATGAGGATCTGAGAAGCATTCAAAAATGGGCTGACGCAAATGTACTTTGTTTGAACCCCCTAAAGTCCCAGGGCATGATTTTTTTCTGTTAAACCTTGTGACACTACCAAGTGCCCACCCTTGCTTTTAAATTAAATCCCAATTCCATTCTCAGATAGAGTGAAGGACTTCACTTCAAGAAGAGGGCTTCTCGCTCAACCATGGTCTGGGGTGGTCTAGCCATACTACCAGTATCTGTCAGAAAGTGTATGGGTCATTATAGTATATGAATAAGCTTGTCATATTGTACTCCTGAACGCGGAAGACTGAAACTTGTTAGGTTCCTTTTAATTCCACTTTTCACATATGGTGACGTTCTATTCACATGTGCTGCCGATTACGATCCCCGAAAAGACTGGAACTGGCTTTCAAAAATTGTTTGGGATACGTTTTTATATTAAAACCGCGAGGGCACATCTCACCCTATGTTGATCAGGTGCTGGGCTGTGGTTTAGTTGATTATCTTGAAATATTTGTTCAGATTCATTCACAAATGTGTCAAAAATACGCCATCAATGCCCACGTACCTGAGTAACATGTTTTCTCCGGGTCCTTCCCCCCGTTTGGGGCAGACCATTTTGTAATTCAATTAGGGTGGCTGGGACAAGGATGTGGAATGGCTTGCCACTGGCGATAACATCCCTCTTCTCTTTGTCTACCTGCTGTATTCTCTCATTTTTCTCTTCCATTCTACTCTTTTCTTTCCTCTTCACCTTCTTTTCAACTCCTTCTCCCTCTTCATTTTCACTTCCATTCTTTTCTTTTCTCTTCTCTCTTCACCTACTTCTTCAATCCCTTCTTTTCACAGCCTTTTCCTTCTTCATTTTCTATTAAAATTTATTTTGTTTTTCAATTTTCTTTTCCTTCACTTAAATTACGCGTTATTTTTATTTTATATATATACACCTGGAGAAAACTTCCCTGTCCTAAACTATCAACAGTCTCAGGTTTTGTTGAGGGTCGGTCAGTTAAGATTCAAGTTCCCGACGTTTCGGCCGATTATTCAGCAATTTTCAAGGCTACAACAAAATATGGACCTACTTCGCTAGTTGGTGGAATCAGTGAGCTGCTGTTACATTATTATGGTGGTAGTTTACGGTGGTTATGGTAACATGGTGATACTATGTACCTACTATAGTGAGAAGGTATTATAATAAAACTACTCACAGGGTTGAGTCGGCATTGAGCTTATACGGTTTGATACAGGTATATAGGTCAAGGACTTCACTGTACATAAACTGGGTATGGAAACTGGTTCGTGTTCAGTTGTTGACTGACTTCTAGGCCATTTGCGTTGTGGAGATATGAGAAAGTACATAACGGTATGATGATCGGTTGAGGGTACCTGCGTAGTGTGTCCTATTAGGGAGGTGAATGGAGGTGTCTACTTCTAATGGAGGGTGAATGGAGGCGGCTGTCTCAATGGGAGGGTGAATGGAGGCGGCTTGTTGGCTGTTTCAAAGGGAGGGAGTGGTGGTTAGAGGAGTGTAGGATATTTGAGCAGCATTTACTAAGATTTTGAACATCAGTTCGTTTATTTACGGTATGTTGTCTATTGCGTTCAATGGCTAGTGAGTCCTTCAGTTCTCTCTTAAATTCATGGGATTCATATCCAATGATTTTGGTTTGGTCAAATATGAAGTTATGTCCTAGGCGGGAATGGGTCACAAGGGCTGTTGGATCTGTAATTTTGGGATTAATAATTTTTTCTGGCTTTGTACTGTTTTTATGGGCATTAAGTCGGACTTTTTGGGGGGATTGTGTTTGGCCTATGTAGAATTTGCCACAGTCACATGGAATTTTGTAAATAATATCTGGTTGCATTTCTGGGGGAGTCGGGTCTTTTGTTTTAGTGAATAGTTTATTGAGCGTTTGGTGATTTTTGTAGGCGATTTTTATGGTTTTGCTATTGGAGGTTAGTACTCTATTCAGTTTTTCAAAGAGGTTTTTGACGTATGTTAGGGATTGATATCTAAGCCGATTATTGGTGGCTTCATTATTTGTTGGTTTTTCTATAATTTAGTAGCTTGCAAATGAGTTTATGAGAGTACTCGTTTTTTAGGAGAATGTCAACTATTTTATTTTCACACTTTTTGCGAAAACGGAGGGAACTTAATGACTTGGCTCTATGTGTAAGGTTTATAACGAAGTTGGTTTTCTAGTGGTATGGACGTTGGCTGTTATAATTAATGTATCGACCCTTGTTTTGTGGTTTTTTTTCCACCATTTAATTTTGATAGTACCGTGAGTATTTCTCGTGAGTTTAACGCCTAGAAATGAAATGCATTTTTGACTATCTTCGGATTCTGATGTGAACTGGAGTCTTGGATGGAATCGATTAAATTTTGAAAGAACTAATGTAGGTTATTTTTGCGTATGCTAATTAAAAGGTCATCAACAAATTTGTATATAAATGGGATTTTGAATGTTAGTTTTGGTATAACTGAATCCAATAGGAAGTTCAAGCAGATGTCAGCGAGGCAATTCGATACTGGGGATCCCATAGGGCAGCCATAGTTTTGGTTATAAATTACATACATTAGTGTATTGGAATTGGCATTATTGTTTACATTGGCTTATTAAGGGAATTGGTAGATCGGTGAAGAGAGCTTAATAAGTCAAATAATAAACAACAGATGGGACGAACTAAAAACCCACACTAAATAACCCAAAACTAATGTTTTCCAATTATTCGGCCTATGCACCAAAGAAGGGAGCTTCCAGTACAATAGTGTAATGTAACACTCGTCCACCTGACGAACTGCGTTCGGAATGGGGCTGATGGGAACGTGACCAAGAAAATACGTCCAAAGCCCGCCCGCCTGCCGATAGCAGAGGTTGGAGATGTCAGGGAATCCCTGACCCCCAACTCTCCGTGGAAGCGTGACTGTCTCAACTGCCGACTTGGGGTGACGAGCCCGGAAGGCAGGCGATTGAGTCCTGACGAGGCGGTCCACGGACGCAAGCTCAGATTCACACCACTTCACAACCCAAACGAGCATGTCAGCAGGGAGGCTGCATAGATGTGAATGGCCCTGGTCATGCCGCAGGAGTTGAGGCCTGACTTGAGAAGTGCTCGAATTCTTGAGCAAAACTCCGTAGTCAGAGTCCGTTTGATGGAACCATGGTCAAAGCCTGCAGCCTCCGCGTACTAGGTACTTGTAACACTGACCCTTCTCCAGGGAATCGATCGAGGAGGCGGATGATCGAAGCAAAAATGGCTCAACCTCCACAAACTGGCAGATGCAGAAGGTAATCCAACTGACGCAACAGCAAACAGCTTCAGATCATCCACATTGAAATGCCTAATCGGTTTAAACGGTTTATTAGCAGCACAAGAACACAAGCACACAGTCTTGACAACACAGAATTCAATTCTCTATAAACAAGCAACTCACACAAATCAACCGTTAACACCTTTCCAGCAACACCCAAAACCACTCATAACAATTGCAGTCAATCGGCACCACCTAACAATATAGAGCAACTGGCTAACTACTGTGAAACGGTCTCGTCCTCCTTGAAAGTACTTCAGCTTCCAGCCCACTTGACTCCTTCGGAGGCTACGGGAAAGGTACTGGTACTGGGAGAGGTACGGGTACGGGAGGAGATGTACGGGTACTGAAAGAGTCCCCGTGAAATGTGCCACGCATCACCCTGAGCTCCCCCGCAACCATTAACCCAGAGGAAGTACGAAGCTGGAGCCGAGTACTCCACTCGCTCATGAGGCTACAGAGTAGGCTGAAAAGGTGCTTATCAACTGTGTAAATTTCCAGCACCCTCAAGATCCATGGGTGAGGCACACTTTCGAACGCCAGACCCATAACCACTCGTCGATGCTGCTCCTTACAACCCATTGAGCCCTGAACACATCCTTTCTTCGTCCTGGATGCCTTGGAGCTCAAGGTGTTCATTAAGCTTTCTGCAAAGTACAGCTGTAAGGAGCTTATATTCCACCGACAGACAGGTGATCGGCCGAAACCTGGCCAGGTCTGTGGTCGCCTTGTGGTGTCCGAGGAAGCCCCTGCAAGAGCAGCATGGGCAGACTTGAACTTTTTTAGCCAGAAGTTCTGCACCTTGCTCGTTCCTAGTGCCCTCCAGCTGGCAAGCTCGGCAGTGGCCTGTGACACGTCCTCAGCAGTGATTTTGATGGGGAGCATGGATGGGCAGTTCCTCATAGAATCACTCTCCGCATGAGTCCAGTCTGGCTGCTCGTTATAGGACACTGGGGCGGACCAGATTCCAGCCTAGTAGTCCCTCAGCACTTCAGGGCTGGGTGGGTCAGTGACGACTGTATGATCCTGATGAAAGGGAATGGTAGAAACCCTTTTCGCTACGAGAAAACAGCCAGTTGTCGCGGGAGAGCCGATAGTTCTTACGGTAGCGCCGGGCACGCTTCCACAAGGTGGCTAACGTGATCTTCAAGTGATCTATGAGCTCTACAGGCGTGGTTGTACCCACCCCAGCATACTGACGGGTGACTATCAAGATCCTCCAGACAAGCCTTCGACCTCGGCAACCCACAACATGCTGGCTGAGCCATCCAATATTAGCTCACAGGTCCTTAACTTTTGCTTCTAACCTGCCAAGCCATGGCGGCTCGTTGGAACCACGCCCTCCCTGATCAGGCAGTCGGCCAACAGGAGGGACCTGCTCTCCGTGCAGGCGTGCCACAGTGACCGCCCCACGGAATGATCTGGAGCAAAGTCAAGCCATTAGATCGCCAGAAATTGAGCACATTGAATTAAGCTTCCGCGTGCTCAGTGGCCGTACCAATGATCTGATCGCGATGATATTCATTGGGGACCATCTAGGACCCAACTCCATGATCCCTGAGAAGTTTAGCGAAATTAGATTTGAACTGCGGAAGTTATTCATGTGGCAAGGATTTCGGGACACACAGTTGGACAGAAGACACCGAACCAGTGAGGAGTACTCATGACTTCTATTGAATTACTCTTCCATTTTTAAATGAAATCAAGTTCCTTTCTAAGAATTTTGAGACCAACCGCACTGTCCTACGATGGATATTTCTTTTTCTATGAGCTTTCAAAGTGTTGGCAACAAGTGACGTCATTGCAACCCCCCTTGCCCAGAGTGACGTCACTTGTTGCCGAAAATTCGAAAGCTCATAGAAACAGAACTATTCATCGTAGGAAAGTGTGGTTGTTCTAAAAAATTTTAAAATGGAACCTGTGACAGTGGCTCTTCTCGAGTCATATTTTTCTGGTGAAGATGGGGTCGTTTTGGTGGAAGTCTAATCGATATCCCTTCTTAACTGGTGATAATATCGCTGGTCTAGAGGGCGGACAGTCGAGGGTCCACTGTCACTCTCCTCACACTCTTTCACACGGTAGCAGAGCGTGGTTTGGTAGTATGCGCTGAGTGACTCACCATACTCCATCCACTTTTTGTGGGCTTTCCAGAAGGATAAGCCCTAAGGTTTCCAGAAGGATTCCTTCACAAACATCCTGTCCATTTTATAATGCTTACACCTATTGGCTTCCCCACCCCCTTTCCCCCTTTCCCCCTTTAGAGTGTCAGTATAATTAAAATATATTGAGCTCATTTGGAGGCTCATTTGAAGGTACTCGACCTTGTTGATAGGTTTTCGACCAACCCACTAAGAGCCTGGACAAGTCGGGCCATATAAGTCGTTGATGCGTCAGTGCAGCCATTCTTTTCTTCTGTGTTTTTTCCCCCACCTCCGTCAATCGATTGCATCAATACTTATTTGGTCGCCCATTCACCTTTCTTCGGGTAAACCCTTGCCAGTCCTGTCAGCATTAAGATTTTTGAGATATGCCCATTATCTAAGAGGATTTTACTTCAAAATTTAACATCGTCCTTCAACCCTTCACCAGAACGTCGACTACTTATCAAGACCACCCCTCAAAATCAGTAAGATCAGTTATGCGTTCTTGAATGACGATTACAAAACTTGAACAACAAATCAACTTCCTGACTTACAGGACGCCTGTCATTATCCAAGAATGGCGTGATCATACAAACATGGATAAGGATTTGAGTACCTTGAAGGAAGAATTACTAAATGGTAACCTGACCAATCCAGGATACAGCATCCATGAAGGCGTACTTATGTGGGGGAGTAGAGTAGTAATACCACAAGACTTACAGGCAATAATGCTACAAATGTGGGAATAGTAAAGATGAAGATGCTCGCGGGATCATATTGCTCCGGGAAGGCTCCTGAGATAAAGAGAGTATGGTCCGTAGCTGTATTCGATGTTCTAAGATCAAGAGTAATCCGACTAAGGGACCCACCCACTCTTGGGAGGCTCCTCCTCACCCCTGGACTCGTATCCACATAGACTATCCTAGCCCGTTCCAACATAATTATTTTCTGATAGTGACTGATGCTCTGACAAAGTGGTTGGAAGTCAAGATAGCGAAGCAGGCTCCAACGTCTCAATCAACGCTTACAGCATTGGGAGAGAAGGATTACCAGAACAGATGGTTTGTGACAATGCTACAATATTTAAATCAGAGCAGTTCACAAGATTTTGCTCGCGACATGCAATTAAAAAAAGGTTTATAGCACTCAACTTCCCAGCTACCAATGGATCGGCAGAGCGTGCAGTACAAACTATGAATCAGAAACTAAAGTGTATGCAACATGAACCTGGAACACTGTCCGACAAACTCTACCGCTTCCTACTAAAAGTCGTACCACCCCATTGGAAAATGGAATGATACCCGCAGAGTTGCACTAAGGACGGAAATTATGGACATCCCTGGATCTCATGAAACCATCATCCCCTGAGAAGCCTCTTGAACCTCAAAGGGGACAGTGAGGTCGTTCAAGGCAGGAACTATAATGGTTCCACAATATAGAATTTTGGTACAGTAGTAACATTTTGGCTTGGAAAACTTCATTTTCTGATGGATTTGGTCCACTGCTATGTATTAAAGCGCCACATAGATCAGCTGCGAAGCACCGAAGCATGCCCCATGAAAGGTTGCTCTAGACCAAAGGTGGTATGCTATCCAACCCCAGGAGGATCAGCAGAAGCATGTTCATCCTAGGAAGCGTCACCTAGAAATACTGCCCCACAGTCACCGGAACAGCAACAGATTCCAAGGGCTAGCCTGCCTTCATCAACTTTCCAGTCAACTGTTCAGGACGTGGCCCAGGAAACATTGGCTTCAGAATTCCATCCAGCATTCCACCGAGAGCAGCAAGCACACCGATCCATCCAACACGTCGATCTTCTAGGACCAAGAAGCCTATGCAGAGGATGGACTTATAAATCAAAATGAAGGACAGTTGTTATGTACCCAATAAGGACGTGAGCTGAAAGCCATTCCTCTCTGTTAGCTGCGCCATTTTGATACCAACTGATAACACTGTCAACAGATTATAGATTCACGCTGTCAACTTGTAGATATTATTCTTTAGTCAATTAAAATATTGTCATCCGATATCCAGTTCACTTTCATTCAACCACAGTAGTATTCAGTAGAAATTCCGCTCTTCAAAACTTTCCATTATTGAGTTTCCTAGTTGACTGGTTGTCGACTTGGACGATTAATATGAAAAAAACTGTATTCGATAATAAGTGTCCAACTTTGATGAGTCGTTGAAAAAAATGTGTTTTTTTTTTCATTTTGCTTCCTCACTACCGAAGGTAGGGAAGCTTTGTATTCGTGCAAGAGTCAAAAAACGATCATGCCCTCCAAAATGAAAATTTCTGAAACGTAAAATACGAGTGGAAATTTTACCCCGTATATATATATATATATATATATATATATATATATATATATATATATATATATATATTAGCCACCGCGCCTACTCTCCGAATTTCAAGTCATTTCGTATAGTTTTTGCCTGGGACAAGGAATTGACTACAGACAGACACGGAACGAAATATGTTCCTTGATGTCTGAAACTTAAAATACGAGTGGAAATCAAGGAACATATTTGGTTCCTTGTCCCAGGCAAAACTGTACGAAATAATGGTCATAATGAGTTGAAATTCGAAGGGTAGGTGGGCCACAGATGGTCCTATATCAAATTCATTAGAAAAGTACTGTAACTTTCGTCTTCTCATGCGCAAACGTGAAATCCTTGTAAACCTCTTAACTATCATCCTAGAAATCGTCAAAAAGAGCTGAAAACTGGAGGGTGGATGCAGAATGGTACCCTGATGATTCCATATTGATTCATTAGATTCGGACTGCAACATTCGGATGCGAATGTGGAAATACGAAATGTGAAAACTACCCGAAAAAATTGTATTAGTGAGTTGAAATTTGGAGGGTAGATTTTTTTCTACTTCTTTTAGGCCACATGATTTTATTTAATCAGAGTTGAAGAGCTAAGCACATGCCAGCTTTCGAAAGCTTGTATTGCTGCCCGCCCGAGACGAGAACCAGAGACGCCTCGAACCTTTATTATATCCCAAACGGGGATGTAAAGATCGGACGCTCTAGCCACAAAGTCTAACATTCAGTTATTTTTTTAATTAAAAATAGTCCACATTTGGGATAGGTAAGTTAAGACTAAATGTGGCAAAATTACACAATAAATAATTTTGAAAAACTAAAATGGGGTGGGGGGAGGTTTGAGGAGGGGTAGTTTAATTACTTGCAGATTATATTACTTACAAAACTCTCTCATTTATTATTATAATTACGGTCATAGGTAATGCATGACTGAAACTGCTTGTTGTTGTCCCAAGGCCACAACCGCCCAAAAGCTGATACGTTGATGCTCAGTTTATATAGGTAGCTAAAGCAAATATATGAACTCCTTACGACAAGTTCAATACAATATTTAGACTACGTACATAGGGTCTACGTACTCATACCGTACATCTAGTATAACAGTATCAACCGGTATCAAGACTACAAGCATTAAATGAAAGTCTACTACATTATCTGGAAAAGCATTTATCTACAATTATTTAATTATTTATATATTGTTTATCTTCCACGTATTTTCCTCTCACAAAACTTCTGCGAGTCCACTCGTATGAGAGCGGATGCCTTCGAACTACCTCGTGTACCTTGTGGTACCATCGAACTTTCGTGATTGCCCATTCACTTCACGGGCGCCAAGTTATAATGTGCAGTTTACAACCATAGTCCACGTAGTTTTAATGATGGTCTGGCTTATGTAGGCGGTTGAGAGCACCTCCTTCAAGGCCACGAAAGCCTTTATCCTCCAGCCGCTAGCCAGGCCGCCCTCGCGCCGAACTGAGATTTTGACTAAATAACATTTTTCTTACGAGCTAAATAGAGAATATCTTCCTCCCTATCTTATGCTAATCGCGAAACTGCCTCAATTTCTTGTAGGAGTTTCAAGGGCCAGTGGCCCGGTTTCACTCAAATTCGGTGGGTAGTTTGGGTGTTGCTTCCAAATGGTGCCCTGTGGATATGATTGCGATGGGATGATTGGTAAAGTCTCTGCGTATGCGCAAACCAAATCCGAGGTACTAATTCGCCCCACACGACCAAAGACTCCAGTTCGCTCAGATACGGTGGGGGTTCTTTCCCTCAGAAAGAATGGATGAATTTCATAATAATCGCACGAATCATAGAAGCTGGGCATGCGCAAACCTTAAACCATTATCTATACTATTTCTACTTCTTATCGCTTTTACCTTACCGTGGTAGAAGGGTTTGTGTGTGTTATGATCTATTACGACCATGCTATCGATACGAGAAAGCTATGAGCCATTAAACTTGGCAAAGGTTTTTTTTTCCTGTTCCTTTACAAATAGTCGCTGTTTCGGTGCGGCAGAGGAATTTATGTAGAAATTTGGAAAAGGGGATCAGGAAAATGCCCAACAGACAAGAATCCTCAGGTGATCTAGACCAGCCCCTTATTACTTTCATTAATGAACTCTTGGAATCAAGCACGAGGGAAAAATACACTGCCAAGGTGATGGCACAGGAGCTTCCTCGTCACAATCAGAGTGACCCATTATAAAATAGAACAGACTCGGAAGCAAAATAACATAGCATTACATTACGTAACATTACATTACATTACATAACATTACATAACATTACATAACGTGAAATATACATATTACATAACATTACATTACATAACATTACATAACATTACATGAAATATACATATTACATAACATTACGTCCATAATACATTACGTCCATTATACATAATTGCGAAAGTTATGCGTGTTTGAAGAATTTCACGTTAGCGCATGCGCAGGGCGAACCACTGGCTCTATCATGTTGAAATCTATATGGGACCTCAATGGGCCCTACCCGCTTAATCCCTGAGAATTACATTGAAATTGGGTGAAATCTTTGGTTACTACGGCTGTAACAAGGAAATTGAATCTATTTCACGCCAGCGCATGCGCAGAGCGCACCGAGGGTCCGATCATGCTGAAATTCATACTGGAACTCACTAGGCCTTGTCGAAACAACCCTTGAAAATTTGAGCGAAATTGAATCAAAATTGTGAAAGTTATGCGAGTTTGTTGAATTTAACGTTAGCGCATGCGCAGGGCGTACCGCTGGATCAATCATGTTGAAATTTGTATGGGACCTCAAGGGGCCTTATCCGCACCATCCCACAAAATTTGAGCTGAATCAATTCAAAATCGTGGAAGTTATGGCTGTAACAAGGAAATGCGGACAGACAGACTCAGACTCACAGACTCACAGACCCACAGACCGACAGACACGGAACCAAATTTGTTCAGTAGGCTTTGAAACGCAAAATGCAAGTGGAAATTTTGATTTCTGAAGACAAAAATTTTTTGGCTCACGAAAGTGAACACAAGGCTTCCGCTGCTTCGCAGACTCGGAAGCAAAAACTCGGAATTAGAGGGTTTCTGTTTCAAGGTAGGTAAGTAGAATCCGAAAATGGTTTAAATAAATTTCTTTCCTCCGCCGTACTTTCTTTTTTTTTCCTAACTTACCATGAACCAAAATTAATGAAATTTGGTTTGCAGGTCCCATTTGGTGTCTAGTTGGTTCACGAAGCTCTGCGTTACTTCAATCACCTCTAAGGGGTGAAAAATAGGTGTTGAAATTTCCAGAACGCCGTAGCTCGAAAAATTTAAAAAGAAGGGTGTTTTTTACGTTTTTAAATTGAACTCGAACCACCCGGTGTGTTGTACGTTCAGCCATTCTTTTGCACCGAAAAGCTTGGTCAACATGATCATGAATTAAACGGTATACATCAAGCCCAAATATCATTGCTAGGGGACACCTGATTATAACGCATGGCTGAATGAAATCGCGTTGGTTGTTCCGTGATATTATTTAATTTGAAGAATAATGGTTATTTAGGATTTTGTTGATAGGTAATTTTTAACGACTTCTCGGAGAAAATTGAGCTATTTGGCTCGTTTGAAAATTTCAGAGATGTTCCCTGTGAATCGGAAACCCCTCCGAAATCCGTTTCATGCATCGGAGATCCTAATGATAGATTTTCACTTTTTCGTGTATATATATATATATATATATATATATATATCAGGATTGAGGAATGACCAGTCTAGTCTTGTTTCTGATGTTTTTTAAGACAAGACTAGACTGGTCATTCCCCAATCCTGGAGTGTGTTCATCAACCTAGTCATCAGAATCAACGTATTATATATATATATATATATATATATATATATATATTTACTCGCACTGATTATCAGTAAATCGTCAATTTTTGGGGAAACGAAATGGAAATAGGATACAACAAGGTTTCGAGCTTACCAGTCGAAGATCTTCGATGCGACGTCACTGACGCAGAATTGCTCGAAAGACTGAGAAAAACTATAAGGAGAGTAGGGAACAATCTCCGTCGCTTTTTCCTTAGTTCCCATGAACCAAAATGTACGAAATTAGGTATATGAGTCCGATTTGGGTTCTAGTCGGTCCTCAAAGTTCGGCGTAACTGTCACCCAACTCTAACGAGTGAAAAATGGGGGTTAAAATATCCACAGTATCCCTATCTCGGAAAAGTTTATTTGAGGTGTGGGTTTTCTCGCGCTTTTAAATAGCTCGATTTTTTCTGAATTTTTGAGACCATCTGGAGCATTATACGATGTCGCCATAAAAGTTGCTATGAAATTTGCCCAAAAGAGTAGCGTGTATGCAGGCATGAAGCTGGGTTGAGAGCACATCGGGCTGTTACACTCTTATAGTTGAAATCAGAGTTCGAATCGTGGTTCCGGGCCGGAAAGTTTTCAATTCACATCAGCAATTTCCCTTCAGAACTATATTTGTGTTTCTTTTTGCCATTTTAGCTACTGCTTGAATATTAGACGCATGATATCAATTTGTATTGGCGAATAGGTAGGTACTAAACCATGGAGGGGCTGTCATCTATACAGAAGGTTTATCTATATAGAGAGCTGTGGTCTGTAACAGAAGGGTGTTCTATACATAGAGCTGTGATCTGTAAGAGAAGAGTGTTCTATACAAAATAATAAACTGTTGTGTAGGGATTTGCAGCGTTTATTTTTACTCTCAAAGAATTCCAATATTCCCGGGTTGCAGCAAAAAAATTAGGTAACCGAAAAAGGAGGAGATTATCAATTCGATCTGTTTCTGTATTCTTTTTTTTAAAATGTTTGTCCAGCGATTATTCCTAAACTACTGGACCTCTTTCGAATAATCTTTTTCAAACGAAAGAAGATCCCCGGTGGTACCATATCAGTTTTGTAAGTAGAAAAGTAGTACTGGGTATCTACTAGGCGTGTTATACACCGATTTCAAGTGCTTTGACAGACATTGCACGATTTGACGACAGAAAACAGCATTTCAAAGACTGTGGATGCCCCAGCAATGATGGTATCTGTACTTGATAGCATGCGGTATATTACTGGGCTAGTACCAAGTACTGGGTCAGTATTGACGTTGGCATAGAAAATGTAGGTAGGTCCCAACTAATTTAAAAAAAAAAGAAGTATTTAAAAAACCTACCTACTTCGAAAAACGCACTAAAAAGTATAACATAATTCATAACACCTTTTCGAAACTATTTTTTTCAAATAATCTATCTGTTGATTGTACTAAAAAACTGAAAGTGAGAAACAATTTTTTTAAACCGCCTTCATAAGAGGTGTATAAAACATTTAAAAAACGCTGCAAAGTCCTTGTCACATGGGTTTATTATTCTATTGGACATACCTACAGAAATGTTGGCTGCATGCGTAATAATCGAAATAGCTATTTCTGATGGTTTCCATTAATTTTGGCCCCTAAAACACAAATTAGATAGGTACCACGCTCCTTTCATTTCTTTTTTTTCTTTCTTTGTTTTTAAATAACTATCTTTGATCATTGGTAGTGCCATTTAATCGTCTTGATCCACCTGTTGACACTTTTTCCAGTGTTATTCTACAAATTGATGGTGATTTCAGACGATTTCCCAGGTTTTTGACTCATAAAAAATCAATTTCGGGAGCTGAACATCTGGTAGAACCTCAATTTTCTATTCTTTGGTCAAAATCGACTTCATATTCGGTCTTCTCGTCCCCAAAAACATGAAAAACGATACCTTAAAAGCTCATGTTACCAACATGTTGCTAAAACGCAAAAAGTACCTATTTTTACACACATTTTCACTCATAACACCCCTGGGTATATTCCGATCGGGCTGAAAAGTTTCGGGACACAACTAGAGCCCAAATGGAGCATGTGTGCGAAAGAACGATTTTTTTAGACCGAAATTGAAGCCTGTACACGTGATACGGCGGACGGCGGACGGACATTGCATTTTTGGGATCTACGCACCTTGAAACGGAAAAGAAAAAATTTTGAGGGGGTGTTATAAAAATTTTTTGCTGAGCGAATACATAGGTGTATTATTCACAGAATAATAAACCAAAAACATGATTTTTATGCTCAACAAACCTAATTTATTCAAAGCCGATGCAGCAAAATATTTGAAGACGGCGGTCGGGCCCCGTTGAAGGAGGAAGATAGGAACTACTGAGCCAACACCCCCGGAGTCGAAGTACTCAGCGTTTTATTAGTTAAATCAACGGTGCTATTTATTTAGTCACCACTAACAAGGCGGCCCTAGAATAGTTTTCTTATATATCCCACAAGTAATCGCCGTTTTAGCCCTGTCAGTTTATTTAGTTATTATTTATTTATTTATTTATATTTAAAACGGGCCTGAAAATAGAAAATGAATATATAGGTACTTAGTTCTGGAAATAATTGCCTTGAGGTTATCTTGGACCTTTTCAGTTGAACTTCAAAACCCTGGAGGTGGGGGGGGGGGGGGGTCGACAACCTAGTGCCATTTTGAATTTCAGGTCCATTTTTTGTTTTATTTTTTCGTAAATAATCTGAAACTACCAGCTTTTTGACTACCACTTACGATTAAAAAATGAAAGTCAATTCAGTTTCCAACAAAAAAACATAATAACTATATTCTTTTGTTTGTAGCTTTCACTGTTTACGAAATATATGGACGTTCAAGTCCGAGAACTATAAAATACCTAACATCTGGCAGGTTGGTATTTCAGTTCTAGTGTTTCAAACCGTTGCTCGATGATCACTACTTGAAAAGTGGGTAACGTTCGTAGAGGTGGAAGGAGGACGAGGAGGTGGGTGGTGGCGAATGGGGAATTTAGGATTTATAGCACGTTCAATTTAGAGTGAGATCATGTAAACACAATGCGAAAACATCGATACCGGTCCAGTATGCTATCTACCGACGCTCCGTAGTTGTAGTCTGATATCTGCTGAGTTCCCGGTGGTCCAATATGCTATCTACCGACTAGTCGTGTTATCTACTTCATTAAAACCGCTTATCTGTAAAATTTCACTCCAAATTTAAATTCTTCCAGGGTTTTCGAATTCTTCACTGCATGAGTTTTGTGTTCCTCATGGCATCAAAGAATGCGTCGAATAAGTTTTCTTGTGGATGGATAGAGCGCCACAGTTCAGTTTACGCTCCAGGAGACGGGCTAACCACCCACAGCGTTAATTTTTATGCCATACCTCACGTTTATTACTCTCCACAGACTCGATGGCTTGGGATTTTCCTCCCTGGATGGGGTCAAAAAAGTACCTACTACCGTCCTAAACTCATATTACAGTTACACGCAAATTACACAAAATTATCACAGAAAAACCACCGACACGAGCCACGTTATACTGACCTGTAACTATCTCGAATATTGATCAGTTGTTATGGAACTCATAAAGATCACAAACAAAATCACTGTTTAGCTTGAGAATGATAAGATTCGTCAACGTTGTGGGCGGATAGCATACTGAGCCACCACGGTAGCGGTAGGTAGGCATTGGGGAGGTAGATGATAACATATCGGACCGGAACCAAACCATCAAAGCACCGCGGTGTTGCGGGTTAGTGTACCTCTTTTGAATATTAATTATGGGGGACCTTTGACTTCAATTGCCGAAAATGCTTCATGGGCAAGATATTGACTTCAGCTTGTGTGTCTAACTTAAAGTCAATGAAAAAGCCCTCGACAACGACGGGATCACTGTACCTACTGAACGCGTGAAATTTATCGGGACCGACCTGTCCGATATGTCGTGCAGATGGTTGATGCCACGAGGGGGGTATACGCGGCCTCATTTTACCGGGTGCTAAAAGAACACAGAGAAAACACAGAGCTTTCGTTCACCAAGGAAGATCAGAGCCCACCCCAAAAATAGCTGATTCGGTCGATTCTTTAGATCGAGAAAAATGCATCAGTTTTTTTTCGGAATGAACTTTCCTGCTATAGATAAAATGTTGTTTGACGTTAACACGGGTAATTCCCTCCCTAGTTTTAAAAGAACAATTTTTTACAAGTTGACACAACTGTAATTTCGATTTGCCATACGTGTTAGGGATTCAGTGCTGCTTGAACGGTAGGAGCTTGTTTTGTGGAGAAGGGCTTATTTGAGACAGATTCGAAAGTTCAGAACTGAAAACAGAAAAATTTACTATTTGGACGAAATGTGGATTGATGCTGGACACACGAATTACACCATGAGACCTACCTTTTTTTAAATTAAACATAATTTACGTGCATCAGCGTAGATTCATGACCCTTACATGTTACATTACAGAGGGAAGGTTAGCAGTCAGTATGATAGGCGACCCCGCATCACATGGGTGATTTGCGAGCTCGTTTTCATTGTCGTTTTTTATCTGTGCTCTCACACTAAATTGAAAATAATATCGACACCTTTGAGGAAGAAGGGCCAATCTGATTTTTTTCCACCCATTTCTAGACTTCGGACCGCTGTTATTAATTCCCATTTTGAGTTTTACCACTTGTTTTTTCAAAATCATTTGTAAAAATCTTTAGGCGACACGAATCTAAAAAATTTCTCGGTTTGGATTACCCCAAAAATTATTAAAAATAAAAATATGAAAGGAAGTCCACATTGTCCCTTTGAGACAGAAATCTTGGGAGAATCTCTGAGAGGAAGAAAGGCCAATCTGCTTC
This sequence comes from Leptopterna dolabrata, assembly GCA_954871275.1. NCBI lineage: Eukaryota > Metazoa > Arthropoda > Insecta > Hemiptera > Miridae > Leptopterna > Leptopterna dolabrata. The sequence continues at coordinate 129,702,686 of OX940974.1, read as the reverse complement.
GTTCGGCAAGATTGGCTCTTTTTACTGCCGTCAGTGCTTGGATGAGCGGAAGTAAAAAGGGTCTTGCTTTAATCTTGCTAAAATCTTGCTTTTTACTTCCGCGCATCCAAGCACTGACGGCAGTAAAAAGGGCCAATCTGTACACATTTCATTTTATTCACAGGTTTCCACATGTTATATTTTAGTTAGTTTTATATGTTATATATAGTTTGTTAATGCTGAGAGTAAATAAAGTATATTATTGTCGTCTTAAAGGGTCTGACATCCAATTCCAAGATTTCTTGAATTTAACACTATAAATTCGATACTTATAATTCTCGAGTTTGCCCCAGTTTAAAAATTCAATGTATTTTGATGAACACTTGTACAATTCAAATATTTATTTTTTACCTCAGAAAAATATTATGGAAATTCGCTAAAAATCTGAATTACATTATCAATAATCGGTAAACATAAGAACGCTGCAAATTATTACACAACGGTTCATTATTTTCTTCTATAGATACCTGTTTTCCTGTATAGATCACGGTTTTCTGTGATCAATTCCTACCTGCCCTCGAGCTCCCCCCAGGAAAGTCCTAAATCGAGTAGGTATTGTAGCAGGCGGGGGAATTACAGTTTCATAAATTAATATGCGGTGGATTCAACAATTCTATCATTAATTTATTTGTTGTCATGAAGCGTAGCGTTTTTTCAAATTAAACATCCCGTACAGGCGTAGAGTATTATAATGCATGCATTACAGTGGACGTCCCTTATTGTGGTGTATAGATCAATCTCACTCACTGCAGATCGTCCGTAACTAGGTACATTTGAGTAACTGATGATGATCTATGATGATGTTGAATACATTGTGGAATTTAATTACCTAACTGCTGTACTAGGTAGTGGCGCAATATGAACAGCTTACGTACAAGTTTGACTACCACCATTAGAGTAGGTTATGTTACTATCACAACAATGCCCCAAGAAAATTGAGAATAAATCGACTGATTGATCTAAGATTAGGCTGCTACCTACCTATTGTATCTTATATGCCTATGTCGTATGGCAGCTTCAAAAGTTGAGAATACGAGTAGCAGACACAAGATTCGCAGAAAATCCCGTTCATACCCCCCCCCCCCCCCCCCCCACTATAATAAATATCGGATTTTTGGTGACTTAGTGCACAACCAGACGGATTTCTGCGTAAAACAAAAAAGAACCTAGTGAATCAGTTGAGAGTTAACCAGGGGCAGCGCACACAACAATTAGCCGAAACCCCACGTTTTTCAGCATTATCCCCCTTTTCTCCCTGAAATTCCGGCGAAGGAGGGCACAGTTGGACAGTTTTCTACATCGAACAAAAAAAGGTCCACGCAAATCGGCTGAGAATTGCGTCCTGGGCAGCGCACACAAATTTAACCGAAACCCCCAAGTTTTTTCAGCATTAACCCCCCCCCCCTTCCCTCTACCAGAAGTAAATTTCGAAAATCCGGTGACGTAGGGCACAACTGGGCAGTTTTCTACATTGAACAAAAAAAAGAGAACCACGCAAATCGGTTGAGAATTGCGGCCTGGGCAGTGCACACAATATTCTGTCGCACACATACTCATACACACAGGTTTTCCACAGATTTGGATTCACGATGGCCTGAAACTGATTTCAGTTCTCTGATTTGGTTCTTTTCATTCTCGGCTGAGTGTCCTCTTCTGACCAGGTCAAATACATAAGGACGTCTCTTACTACTAGGGGACGTCCTAAAAACGACTTCAATAATAAATTAGTTTTGAAGAGTATTGTACTGTTTTTTGTTTAAATTTATTAATTTAAAATCACGATTACCTACTTACGTGTTAAAAATTATTCTGAATTAAAATTAGGAATAAAGGCTGGTGAAATCAGACAACAATATATAGCTAACAACAATGCTGCCGTAACTACAAAAACGTGAATTATTTCAGTGCCGTAAGGCCATACATAACTGGTTTACGACCTAGATCCATGTAATTTATATACAGAAGCAGAATGTCGAACATATTTGGACCGAAATGTGAACAAAAGGTTTCTATATGGAAGGTTTCTACAGCGCTTTCAAGTTCCAAGACCTTAGGTTGAATTTTCTATGGGCGGTCAAAATTTTCGATCGCTCCTCCTGAAAAGTTGGGATTTTTGAGTTGCGGTCCTATCGCTTTGTGGGATGCGACATCATGGATGGTGTTATATACTTCTCACTGATATATTCTGCTTCATCAATAACATTCTCTGGATCATAATCACTAAAACGTGGAGGATCATATCGACCAGGATCTTCACAAGAGAAGCTGCAACAAACAAGTGGCTAATATACAGATAATCTCGAACCTAGTGAACAAGTTCAAATATGAATAATATGTGCTATTTACATCAATTATGGGGCAGTTATTCCAATTTGATTGTCCCGCTTGAAGTAAACATGAAATTCGTGTGGGGCCGTCATTTGACCCTGGATGATCATTTGATCATGCATATCAAAAAACGCTGCAAATCACTGCACAACGGTTTATTATTTTGTACAGAATACCCTCATGTTACAGATCACAGCTCTCTGTATAGATAACCCTTCTATATAACATATGTACTATTCTAAACATATTATGTAGATCGCGGACCCTCCGTAGGTTTGTACCTAACCTCGTACTCGTTACTAGGTACCTACCTAAACCGTTGTGTAATAATTTACCTGTATAGGTTCCCCTTCTACGGAGACAGAATAATGAACCGTTGTGTAATAATTTGCCCATCAATAATACTTCAACGGTTGTTCAAGTTGCAAAAGTACCTATCAACAAAATCCAGCCCCTTCTTGGTAGATGAGCCGTTGTGTAATAATTTATCGTTGTGTAATAATTTACCGTTGTGTAATAATTTGCCGTTGTGTAATAATTTGCCATTGTGTAATAATTTACCCATCAATAATACTTCAACGGTAGTTCAAGTTGCAAAAGTACCTATTAACAAAATCCAGCCACTTCTGGGTAGATGAGCCGTTGTGTAATAATTTACCGTTGTGTAATAATTTGCCATTGTGTAATAAGTTACCCATCAATAATACTTCAACGGTTGTTCAAGTTGCAAAAGTACCTATCAACAAAATCCAGCCCCTTCTGGGTTCTGGGTAGATGAGCCATTGTGTAATAATTTACCGTGGTGTAATAATTTACCGTTGCGTAATAATTTACCGTTGTGTAATAATTTGCCGTTGTGTAAAAATTTGCCATTGTGTAATAATTTACCCATAAATAATACTTCAACGTTTGTTCAAGTTTCAGAAGTACCTACCAACAAAATCCAACAGTCCATCACTTGTCAAATGAAATAATATCGCAGAACAACTAACTCGACTTCATACAGCCATCTTGATTATAATCAGATGCTCCGTAGTTATGATATCTGGGCCGGATTTATAACGTTTGATTCACGATCGTGTTGACGAAGCTTTTTGGTGCTCACGAACGGCTGGACGTACAATGCTCCGGGTCGTCTCAAAAAATTTTTTAGCTCAAGACCAATTTAATCTATATAACTAAATTTACAGATGATTTTCGTGGTGTCTGTCTGTTTGTCTGTTTGTCTTTCAATCACGCCAAAACGGCTCAATGGTTCGAACCCATCTCGCGTATTTGAATGTTTCTATGACCAGGGAAGGACATAAGGAGGTTTACTTCCGGATCCGATGGATAGGGGTGGGGGTTTATAGGGAAGCCGAAACATAAGAAAATTAAATTATCGAAAACAGCTTAATGGATCGAACCCATCTCGCGTATTTAAATGTTTCTATGACCAGGGAAGGACATAAGGAGGTTTACTTCCCGATCCGATGGATAGGGGTGGGGGTTTATGATCCATCACGCAAAAACGGCTGAATGGATCAAATCCATCTCCCGTATTCAGATGGCTGGTTCCTACCTATGATAATTACCTTTTTGTCTTTAAAATTATAACAGTTTCTAAAGGGACATGTAAGAGATATAATCTGTAAAGCGAGAGATAACAAAGTCAGATGGACCCACCCCGAGTTCTACCCGTCAGCGACGGGCAACACAGCTAGTAACGTAAAAAAACCATACCCTTCTATCGTAAGTTTTCGAGCTACGGCGTTCTGAAAATTTCAAACCCTATTTTGAACTCCTTAGACATGACTGACTGTAACGCCGAGCTTCAAGGACCAACTAGACCCCGAACGGAACCTATAACCCGAATTTCATCAATTTTCTTTCATGGTAACTAAGAAAAGTGGCCCGTACGGCGTACGGCGGACAGACAGAAATATTTTTATTGCAGTTTTGGATTCTACATATACCTTGAAACGCAAACCATCAAATTTTGAGGGGGGGTAAGAATTTTGTTTTTTCATGCTCGATTCCAATAGTTCATTATTAAAAATAATAAACCAAAATTATCTATAGGTATGAACAATAACAGGCATACTTGTTGTGGTTGTGCTTGTGGAGCCATTTGTTTATTCGATCAGATTGAAGCTCAGACCAAAATAAAATTTAATTATAACGGTATTTCTGTATGAAACGTGTTGATGCAATTTATTGCCAGTGAAACGGATTCTTAACTTACCTTCCTTGCATGCATGGTGTACTTGAAGTCCTTTTGGTTTATTATTCTGTGAATAATACACCTATGTATTCGCTCAGCAAAAAATTTTTATAACACCCCCTCAAAATTTTTTCTTTTCCGTTTCAAGGTGCGTAGATTCCAAAAAATGCAATGTCCGTCCGCCGTCCGCCGTCCGCCGTATCACGTGTACAGGCTTCATTTTCGGTCTAAAAAAGTCGTTCTTTCGCACACATGCTCCATTTGGGCCCTAGTTGTGTCCCGAAACTTTTCAGCCCGATCGGAATATACCCAGGGGTGTTATGAGTGAAAATGTGTATAAAATAGGTACTTTTTGCGTTTTAACAACATGTTAGTAACATGAGCTTTTGAGGTATCTTTTTCCATGTTTTTGAGGACGAGAAGACCGAATATGAAGTCGATTTTGACCAAAGACGCGGAAATTGAGGTTTTACCAAAGGTTCAGCTCCCAAAATTGGTTTTTTATGAGTCAAAAACCTGGAAAACTGTCTGAAATCACCATCAATGTGTACAATAACATTGGAAAAGTGTAAACAGGTGAATCAAGACCATTAAATGCCACTACCAATGATCAAAGATGATTAAAAAAAAAAAAAAAAAGCGTACCTATTTCATGTTTTGGGGGCCAAAATTGGTGGAAATCATCAGAAATAGCTATTTCAATCATTCCGCATGAAAGAAACAATACATTTAACAGCCAACAAAAATCTCTAGAACTCCAATAGAATAATAAACCCATGTGACAAGGGCTTTGCAGCGTTTTTTCAACTAAAAGTCGTCCCCGTGCTACCTCCTCTTGTCTTCGACATAGTGAATTTAAAGGATTATCAAGCCGATTGAATCAAACATCAAAAGAATGATAAAAAAATAGTAATCCCTATATGAGACATGATCACATCGCGCTGAACAACACAAACGAGGACAGTAACCGAGTAAACAGCTTCGTAGTTCACTTGAAACCCCAAGTTTCTGTGAAAATCACCATGGTGATATCAAATCCCGTATGAGCGAACCATAGAAAACGACTATTAGCAATATAAATCACAACATTACATGCATCTTATACTGTTTCAACTGGACAGCTGTGAAGATTGGCCCTTTTGGTTTATTATTCTGTGAATAATACACCTATGTATTCGCTCAGCAAAAAATTTTTATAACCCCCCCTCAAACTTTTTTCTTTTCCATTTCAAGGTGCGTAGATTCAAAAAATGCAATGTCCGTCCGCCGTCCGCCGTCCGCCGTATCACGTGTACAGGCTTCATTTTTGGTCTAAAAAAGTCGTTCTTTCGCACACATGCTCCATTTGGGCCCTAGTTGTGTCCCGAAACTTTTCAGCCCGATCGGAATATTCCCAGGGGTGTTGTGAGTGAAAATGTGTGTAAAAATAGGTACTTTTTGCGTTTTAGCAACATGTTGGTAACATGAGCTTTTGAGGTATCGTTTTCCATGTTTTTGGGGACGAGAAGATCGAATATGAGGTCGATTTTGGCCAAGGAGTGGAAAATTGAGGTTGTACCAGATGTTCAGCTCCCAAAATTGATTTTGTATGAGTCAAAAACCTGCGAAATCGTCTGAAATCACCATCAGTTTGTAGAATAACACTAGAAAAAGTGTCAACACGTGGATCAAGACGATTAAATGGCACTACCAATGATCAAAGTTAATTTGAAAAAAAAAAAAAAGATCGTACCTACCTAATTTGTGTTTTGGGGGCCAAAATTGGTGGAAACCATCAGAAATAGTTATTTCAATTATTTCACATGAAACAAACAATAAATGTACAGCCAACATTTCTGTAGAATAATAAACCCCATGTGACAAGGACTTTGCAGCGTTTTTACTTTCTTCCTAGGAGGCGGTCACGGAAGTTAAAAGGGCCAATCTAAAAATTCTATAAAGATTGGCCCTTTTTCGCTTTTTGGTTTATTATTCTGTGAATAATACACCTATGTATTCGCTCAGCAAAAATTTTTATAACACCCCCCTCAAAATTTTTTCTTTTCCGTTTCAAGGTACGTAGATTCCAAAAAATGCAATGTCCGTCCGCCGTACGCCGTCCGCCGTATCACGTGTACAGGCTTCATTTTCGGTCTAAAAAATTCGTTCTTTCGCACACATGCTCCATTTGGGCCCTAGTTGTGTCCCGAAACTTTTCAGCCCGATCGGAATATTACCAGGGGAGTTAAGAGTGAAAATGTGTATAAAAATAGGTACTTTTTGTGTTTTAGTAACATGTTAGTAAAATGAGCTTTTGAGGTATCGTTTTTCATGTTTTTGGGGACGAGAAGACCGAATATGAAGTCGATTTTGACCGAAGAGTGGAAAATTGAGGTTGTAGCAGATGTTCAGCTCCCAAAATTGATTTTTTATGAGTCAAAAACCTGGGAAACCGTCTGAAATCACCATCAATTTGCAGAATAACACTAGAAAAAGTATCAACAGGTGTATCAAGACGATTAAATGGTACTATCAATGATCAAAGGTAATTTGGAAAAAAAAGGAGCGTACCTAATTCGTGTTTTGGGGGCCAAAATTGGTGGAAACCACCAGAAATAGCTATTTCAATTATTTTATATGAAAGAAGCAATAAATAAACAGCCAACGTTTCTGTAGGTATGTCCAATAGAATAATAAACCCATGTCACAAGGACTTTGCAGCGTTTTGTCCTTGAACCAGAAAAATATATTGGCCCTTCTTCCTCACAGGTGTCGATATAGATAGCATCATTTCCTCACAACTTTTTTATTAGTTACTAAAATGAAATTATGAATTAAGTAGCTAGGTAGGTAGGTAATCGTTTACTGTACGCACTGAAATAATTATTAAAATGGAGTACGAGTTAGCAGAAAAACATAAACGAAAAGAAAACGGTACATAACTAGCGCATGAAAAATTTTAATCAAAATAATTTGGATTATTGACATTAAATAATGATGAGTTGTTTAATGGTGTTATGTAGGTAGGTTAAAAAAAGAAGAAAAAAACGCGAAAATGAAACTTTGGCTTGCGCATGAAATGACTTCCAGCCAGACGAAGACCTAGTTAGAGTCAAAGTAAGGGAAATGAGTCAGATCACGGTACAGTGAGGTGGAAAGATCAAGATTACTTCGGGTGACGCTAAGAAATTCCTCGCCTGCACTTTTGTTGGTAAGTAAACAAAAATGCAGGTGAGGAATTCACAGAGGTATCTATTACACACAAATGGAAAGATTTCCAGTCCAGGAGGCAAACATCCTCACTCATTTAAAACAAATGCTCTTAGAATTAGAAAGTTCACTGCGAAGTTGACAACTTTTAGCATTTCCAGTTTCATTAGTTTAGCATCAGTTCCAGTGTTTCAAACCGTAGCTTGATGGTTACTTGCAAAAAGGAGGAAAACAAATTAGGCAGCATCCCCGCCTCGTCCAGGCAAATGGAGGAATGTTTTTATGGCAGCAATAAAATGCAGTGCAATGGACATTATAGGTTGCTTCGGGTGTCGATCGCCGCTGACCAGAGAAACTGCGAATCGTCAGTGTCGTTTTCCAACGGATTTCCGAACAACTGACCACATCCACAGCCTTTGCGAGATGGAAAAAGACAGAGCTCAATCTTACCGTTGCGTACGGCCCCTTCTCCAACGGAATCACTGCGGCTTTTGAGCCTTCGAAGCGTTTTGCCTCATGCCGGATTTGCGGCGCAGTTAGGCCGGCCGGGCACTGCAGCAAACAATCATCCTCGAACGGAACATTTTGTTTGAGGCAGGCAGAGAAGTCGGGGAAAGCTTTGAAGCAGTGGGGGGATCCGCACACTTGGCCCGGCATCTGGTTGCCAAACGTTTTGCTCGCCAGTCATTGTTTGTCCGTGTTTGCTTCCTTCTCGTTCGTCCCAACCAAATTAAGTGCGATTTCCTCATTTTCCCCTCTATTTTCGCTAATAATTAATAAATTTCGCTTGATTTATTCGGCGTATTTATCAACTGAGCAGTAGTAGGTACCTACTAGTGTATTGCAACTATAATTGCTTCCGAGTCTACGAAGCAGCGGAAGCCTTGTGTTCACTTTCGTGAGCCAAAAAATTTTTGTCTTCAGAAATCAAAATTTCCACTTGCATTTTGCGTTTCAAAGCCTACTGAACAAATTTGGTTCCGTGTCTGTCGGTCTGTGGGTCTGTGAGTCTGTGGGTCTGTCTGTCCGCATTTCCTTGTTACAGCCATAACTTCCACGATTTTGAATTGATTCAGCTCAAATTTTGAGGGATGGTGCGGATAAGGCCCCTTGAGGTCCCATACAAATTTCAACATGATTGATCCAGCGGTACGCCCTGCGCATGCGCTAACGTTAAATTCAACAAACTCGCATAACTTTCACCATTTTGATTCAATTTCGCTCAAATTTTCAAGGGTTGTTTGGACAAGGCCTAGTGAGTTCCAGTATGAATTTCAGCATGATCGGACCCTCGGTGCGCTCTGCGCATGCGCTGGCGTGAAATAGATTCAATTTCCTTGTTACAGCCGTAGTAACCAAAGATTTCACCCAATTTCAATGTAATTCTCAGGGATTAAGCGGGTAGGGCCCATTGAGGTCCCATATAAATTTCAACATGATAGAGCCAGCGGTTCGCCCTGCGCATGCGCTAACGTGAAATTCTTCAAACACGCATAACTTTCGCAATTATGTATAATGGACGTAATGTATTATGGACGTAATGTTATGTAATATGTATATTTCATGTAATGTTATGTAATGTATGTATGTATGTATGTATGTATGTATGTTGTAATAGGTATGTATATTTCACGTTATGTAATGTAATGTAATGTAATGTAATGTAATGTTATGTTATGTTATGTTATTTTGCTTCCGAGTCTGTTCTATTTTATAATGGGTCACTCTGATTGTGACGAGGAAGCTCCTGTGCCATCACCTTGGCAGTGTATTTTTTGGTTTTGATCCTAACGTAATTAATTATTCTATAGATGGATTGTGACGCGGAAAAATTGATTGCTGCTGTCGAATCACGGCCAGTGATTTTCAATTTTATCCTGAAGGAGTATAAAAATAGGAATCTCGGAAACTCGAAAGTGTTTGTGGAACTCGAAGGGCTTTCTTCCAAGAATGTTTCGTTGTGTTTGCGCAAGTGTGCGGAGAGAATGAAGGCAAAGAGTAATGACTGGTTTGGTTGCAACCATTTTGTTTCGCTTGCAAACGTTTTGTTTGCTACAGTGTGTGGCCGGCCTTGATGTTACACTTGTCTGTATCGCGAATTTCGCTTAAATCAGAGCGGGTTGGCTGTAGGAGGTTTTCATCTACAGTGATCATCCCTGGGAGATTCGGTTTGCGACCTGTTAAAAGTTCAATGGGGCAAAACGAAGTGACCCTATTCACTGTGGAGTTCAAAACAAGTTGTATTTGGGGGGCTAATTGTCGGACAGTTTGTGGCTTTATACATTGAGCTACTGACAGTGATAAGGCTGGTGATACTGGACATCACGCGCTCCACCTGAGCGTTTCCACGGCTGGCACCCGTCGCTATTGGATGAATTTTTATAATATATATGTGTCACGTTGGTAATCCCTCGGGCGTTGTGATGCCATGATTAATTATTGATGAACTGTTATAAAAAGTATTGGAATAGGAACTAGGTAGCGGCAGGACCGCGAACCAGCTCGTGCAGCTTCCAGGGTACACCGCTAGATAGCTGCCCCCAACGAGATCATGCGAGCCTGGGAGGACGAGAGTTGTGTGGTTGTGCGATAAGTAAGGTAAAGCGCGAACTGTTGAAGTGAATTTAATTTTCTTCTTTTCTTCTTTTATTCTTTTTTTTCTTTAATTTTATTCTCTTTTCTTTTCTTTTCTTTTCTTTTCGTTTCTGTCGGAGGTATCCCTAGTGGTTTTAGACAAAGTTGGCTCTCCACGGATCATCCAGGGACATCGGGATTTACGACGGTATATTGTATTTTCCGTCCTGCCCTCGTGTGAGTCAAGGCTTTATATCATTTTTATAATTAGCATCGCAATTACCTGTCGATCTTCAAGGCTAGAGGTACTCCACCAAATTCACTTGGGCTCGTTTTCCTCTCCGGTAGGTACAATATCAGGATCGTCAAGAAATAATAAAGAGTGGTGTAAATTGCTTGCCTAGCGTCAAGTTGATCTAACCTAGATCCCAAGTAGGTATACCAAGGAATAATTATATTAACAATCCTCCGAAGAACCTTTGCTACAAGGTCTTCTGGGATATACTTTTATAAGGTGCTTACCATATAGAACCATAAATATGTTTAGCGCAATAGTCTGTAAAAATTTCTTTGGTACAAGCATATTTTACACGTAGGGGAATTGGGGTACTACCTGAAAACACTATCAAAAGTCCTACCTGCATTCACCCTCCCTTTCATTAGATATGTAATTTGGAGGCTAAAGAGAATGTATTACCAACAACATTTATGACTAATTATACCAGTGTTGCAGCCGTGACCGTGTCCTGGCGTGGCGCAACGCGAATCTCACAGGAGTACTCCGTGGCGTCACCATTCACGTTTGACGTGGTTCATACTCAAGTTGGTCGTCCTTCCCCTCAAGTTCGTACACCCTCCACCTTTGAAAAACGCTGCGAAGTCCTTGCCACATGGGTTTATTATTCTATTGGACATACGTACGGAAATGTTGGCTGGTCATTTTTTTTCTTTCACATGAAATAATTCGAATAGCTATTTCTGATGGTTTACACCAATTTTGGCCCACAAAACACGAATTAGGTACGCTCCTTTTTTTGTTTGTTTATTATTCTGTGAATAATACACCTATGTATTCTCTCAGCAAAAAATTTTTCCTCCAAATTTTTTCTTTTCCGTTTCAAGGTGTGTAGATTCCAAAAATGCAATGTCCGTCCGTAATAAAGGTGATTCGGCCTTTGCACGTCACTTGAATTAATCCAGTCATAGCTTTAGTTTTGATCTTACATATAGGCAGTTTGTTGAGTTATGAAACGCTGCAAATTATTACACAACGGTTTATTATTTTCCTGTCCCTTCTGCGTAGATCACTGTTTTCTATGGTCAATACCTACCCTGAGCTCCCCCCCGGAAAGCGCTAATCAAGTACTGGAGTCAGCCTGGGAATTACAGTTTCATAAAAACCAGTATGCAAAATGGTAAAATTCAGATGTAGTTCTGAAGGTAAATTGTTGATGTCGAGTGAAGAAAATTGTTTCGTCCCGGCTGTGATCCAAACCTGCGACCTTCAGCATGGGATTCCGACCCCTAGCCCACTGAGCTATGGGGCACATGGGTACGAGGCAAGTGATGTGCGCTCTCACTGCGGTTGACGCCTGCATACACGCTGCTCTTTAGGGCAAATTCAATTTTATGGCACCATCGCAGAACGCTCCAGATGGTCTCAAAAATTCAAAAAAAATCAAACTATTTAAAAATGTGAAAAAACCCACATCTCAAAATAAAATTTTCCGAGATAGATATATTCTGGTTACTTCAACCCCTATTTTTCACCCCCTAGAGTTGAGTGACTGCAAGGCCGAGCTTCGAGGACCAACTGGAGCCCAAACGGGACTCACACACCAAATTTCTTGAATTTTGGTTCATGGGAACTAAGGAAAAAGCCGTGGACGGACGGAAATTTTTTCTATTGGATATTCGTATTCTACGTCCCTTGAAACGTAAACCATGAAATTTTGAGTGGGGTTAGGGGTTAAAAATGTGTTTTCATAGTCGATTCCAAAGGTTCATTATTGAAAATAATAAACCAATAGACGTAAGCCATACTCCAACTCGGGAAAATTTTGCAGATAGGTGTATTGTTCAACAACTATAACTCCACAAACATCGGAATTCGTGCATTTCTAAGAAACAAGAAAGTTAAATTTTTAAAAAATTTGAAAACCTTCATCCTTTCTCTGAACTTCCTACCAATTTGACCACAATAGTTAAGTCCACAAGAACACTAATTTATACATACCACTTTCATCTTGAACATTATTTTTATCTTTAACCGATCTTAATGAAGATCTGAGATTATTTTTAGTTTTATATCCTAGTTTGAACCCTTTAGAAGTTAATCTTTCACCAGTTTTGTCAGACATTTTTCAATAATACGGTATACTGATTCAAATCTTCTCCTCAGTCGTAGCTTCCCTAACTATATTTGAAACTCCTTCCCTACTCTTTTTCCTAACAACCCTATTCCATATTGTATCAATGAGATCTCCCTCATAGACATTACTCACCGCTATACTTATAATAGTTAACTTCAGTCATCGGGATAAATAGGTAACTGGATGATATGTACTGTGAATGGTAATATCGCTATAACTATCTTTCCTATATATGGAAAGTTCAGTTTTCCATTATTCATCGAAATGGAAAGATCAAGAAAATGTAATTGATTTACATGTAATTGATTGATGTAAATATTTGATTTACATTTTTGGAAAATTTGTTTTTCAAGAAAATCCATATATGTGCATGTAATGGAGATTAATGGACATCCCATTGCAATCCCTGGTTGATTATAGAATTTCCCATCGAACAAGAAATAATTCTGATCCATACAGACAGACATTAGACTAATGAATCAACCTATTAACAGCATCTATTAACAACCTGTTAACAACATCCACATTAATGTTGGTAAAGAGGTTGACCACGTAAAAAGATGCAAGTTTGGCGTTTAGAGGCACTTGAGTATCCTTAATTTTACTTACCAAATCGTAAAATTTAGAACATCATGATGTGGACGAAATCGAATTTTGCTTCTAAACAAACTATTTAACTTTTTCGCCAACTTATGCTCCTACTTTATGAATTTTTTGCACGCAAGACAACATGTCTGCATGTGGATTCATTTCTGTGAAGCCTGGTTTGTACATATTTTCGGACCTACTATTTTTCTAACAATTTTTTTGAATTTATCGGTTGGGTCCGTCGGCAGTGGTTTACAAATATTGTCACTCAAAAAATTAATAGTTTTTGCTACATACTCAGTTTTTGTCATATTGACTGTATATTGCCTTTATCTGCCTTAATGGCTACAAGCTTCTTATCCACAAATTTCTTCCTCAGTGTTACTGCCAGTCGTTCTTCCATGTCGAGAAGAAAAGCTCAGCTAACTTCGTAAGCTCGAATCTGACTAATTTATGCACAAATGAATGTGTCTCTCACATGTTTCTGAGTAGTTTCTCACGATTCTGACGATTGAAATTTCGAAGATCAAAAGGTTTTTTTTTGCCCATTAGATTACGGAAAATCGCACTACGTGCGGGTTGTTGTGTAGTGGGGATATTTGTTGGTGTTGTGGCCAGTTGTTTGTTGTTGTTGTCCAGAAAGTGTTTGAGAAGATAGTGTGGCAAATAATTCCTGCTCATTGAACTGAAATCGGTAGTTACCGTAGAAGATAAAGTAATCGACTCACTATCAACACTATGACAGAAGTCGGCGAGCCATAAAAATATTGCAAGCTATTTCAAGCGCCCGACGGATCCTGAAAAAAACAACGCAACACCTGGAAAGAGGAAAGAAAGAATTTCGCCGGAAAACTCCCCGAGAAATAGTAAAAAGAAGCAGCTACTTTCTAAATAGATGGGGGAAACAAAGGTGAGCGAATTGACGTCGGAAAACCTTTTGCAGCACATAAGAACACTTATTGACTCTAAAAAGTTAGCGGAACAGGCGGAAGTTGAAAAGCTGAATGAAAAAAATGAAGGGAATATTGATAGTCTTGTAAAGAGTAATGAGGTTCTGCAAAACCCCTGCCGTCAGAACCGACCGATAAATTCCAAAAAATTGTGAGAAAAATAGTTAGTAAGCCCGAAAGTATCCTAATATGTACAAACCAGGCTTTATAGAAACGAATCCACACGCATCGTTGTCTTAAAGTATGAGCACCAATGAGACCACTTGTATCATACATTGGTGTTCCTGCTTGTAAGTTGGCGAAAAAGTTAAATAGCATCTTTAGAAGCAAAGGTCAGTTTCGTCCCCTAACCCTAACGATTCCTCGAAAATCAATCCTTATGATTTGTTAAGTAAAATTAAGGTATTCAAGTGCCTCCAAATGCTAAACTTGCATCTTTTGACTTGATCTAGCACCTGCTGTGGTGATAACCACGGGATACCTTCCTTCCTTTAGCACCTGCTGTGGTGATCAACGCCGGGTGCTAGCCTCCTCTCCAACTAACGCCGGCTGTGGTGGTGACCGTGGGGCGTTAGCAATCCGAAAAGACTCCTAAGGGGCAAAATCTCTCCTATCCCTCACCTTACACAAACCTATCGTACAATTAGGGGTTACACTGGTAACCCCGACGTTTTTTCCAACAATGCTGACGGACATCAACCTATCATGTCGCAGTCGACCACCACCATCGCCACTGCTGCCATCACGGACGTCGCGGTCACAACCATCACCCTCCCCCTCACTCCACCGCCATCCTACACACACGATCCTACGCTTTGGACCTTCCAACTCGACGCAGCTTTCTCCCCCCCCCCCCCCCCCCCCCCCCCCGGAATCAAGACGCAACGGGTCCGCTACTCCAAGACCATCTCGCTACTCCCTTATGACACGCTGCTACAGACTGCCGACTTCTCCCCCGACGCGGCTTCCGCCTATGACGACCTCCGCACCCGCCTCATCAATTTATACCAGCCATCGAAGTACGCCCGGATCTCCGCCCTCACCCAACCTCAACACTTCGGCGAAACCTAGCCACCTGTTTCACCACCACCGTCATCAGCTACAGGGTGTGCTCACTGCGGGCGTCGCCTGAACCTTCTGGGCGTTACTACCCCACCTTCAAGTCTCAGTTGCCCCTCACCTCGACGGCAACGACGAAACACTTATGTATCTCTTGGACACGATGCACGACATCACCACGTTCGCCCCCATCCAGGAGGTTTGACCTGCCCACGACACGGGACCAACACAACACCGCTCTCGTTCGCTACCGCAGGACCGCCCCCAGACCCCGTCCGCCAATCGCCGTGCCAGCTCTCTGCGGATCGACAATCCAACCTCCTCCACCGTGTCACCACCCCTGCCCCTGCCAACAAACCACCTAACCCCGACTGGTGTTGGTACCATGATAACTTTGGGGCGTTTGCACGTAGCTGCCGCCCTCCCTGCAAATTACCTACCATCAGCTCCGAAATGCCAACGCCAACGCTTCTCCCTCTCCAACGAGTGAAACGGCCCTCCGACCCTCTTCAGGCCTCTCCATCTCGACCATCGCCCACCTCGACACACCCATTCCACCCCCAACCTTCGCCACAGCACTCCGAAATCCCCCTCCACATACCAAATACTCTTCCATCTCGACCGTCACAGTCGCCAAAACCGTCCATTTTAGCGGACCTGCTGCACCGGCCACCCCACCACCGACTTATGCTGCAGTGCTCAAAAAACCGCCACCACCCAAACGACCCAAGCCCTGACCACCCCAATGCCCGACCAATCCTTCAGCACCCAAGCCACACCCCATGTCCACCCTCGCCCCCCACTCTGCCACCCCCTCCTGCCGCCTTTACATCTGCTGCAAACGAACTAACTTCCCTTCCTCGTCAACACAAGGGCAGCAATTTCCATCATACCTAACAACGTGCTCCATCGTCGCACGCCCTTCAACCACCAATTACTCTACGAACGGGATCAGGATCCCCTCCTAAGGGACCTACTGCTCCTCCGTCCACTTTGACGACCAGGCATATTAATGGTTGCTCACGGTAGCGGACGTCGACAAACCGATCCTGGGGGCCGAATTCCACTCTTATTTCGGCATCCACGTCGACATGAAACACGCAAAACTTCTCTACCCCCTCTCACGTAAACCCATAGGTTGGTTTATCAACACCGTCAGGAGAAGGACTGTGGGTCGTGATAAACCGACACGAAATTCACAGTGCTCCTGGACGCCTACCAATCGCAACCTCGCCCCACTTCGCACCTCTTCCAGGTCCAACACTTCATCCAAACCGCTGGACCACCCCTCTTGGTGAAGGCTTGCCGCCTACACCCCCTGCAACTATCTCAGGCGAAGGAACGTTTTGACGCCCTCATCAAAGATAGCATAGTCCGCCCCTCCAAATCCCCATGGGGCTCACCTCCGCATATCGTGCAGAAGCCCGATGGGCAAATTCGGCCTTGCGGGGACTATCCCCCTCTAAATTCTCACACCACCCCGGACATGTATAATGCTCCCCACCTGCGAGATTTCTCCTCTCACCTCCACGGTGCTACGACTTTCTCAACCCTCAACATCTCCCGAGCTTTTCACCACATTGATATCTACCCACCGGATATCCCCAAACTGGCTAGTATCACCCCTCTCGGGTTGTTCGAATACTTCAAAATGGGATTCGGACTTAGCAACACAACACAGACATGGCAACGATACATGGACCAGATCCTACGAGGCCTCCCCTAGGTGTTCTGCTTCCTCGACGACGTTCTGATCGCCTCCGCCTTGTGTGAAGAACATTACCGCCTCCTTCGCCTTGTCCTAGACATTGTTCGAACTGAGGGCCTGCGCATCAACAAATCAAAATGCGCCCTCGCCCAACCGTCCGCCAAATGTCTCGGACATTTGGTCACCGCCCAAGGGATCACACCCCTTGCAGAGAAACTGCATCCCCTTCGACAATTCCCCCCACCCTGCACCCTCAATGAGCTTCGAAGGTTCCTCGGGATGATAAATTTCTCCCGACGCCACCTTCGAAATGCCGCACAATATCAACAACCCCTCATCGACGCTATCCCCCAACCACAGAAAAAACACGACAACAGACAAATCCTGTGGATCGACGCACTACAAACCGCCTTTGACCAATGCAAAACCGACCTAGAAAACGCCACCCTCTTCGCTCACCCCGCCCCACACGCTGCTCTCTCAATCACCATTGACGCTTCCAACTGGGCCATTGGTGCCGTCCTCCATCAGCTCATTGGAGGCGGTGCCCAACCTTTACATTTGGGAGACAGAGGGCGAAGAGGAAGGTCCTTATAATGACGACCGGCGCACCCAGCTCCTCATTCGACCGATCTTGCTCTTACCCACGACTTCTGTCACACTCGACCTACACCTCATCTCTCTCCTACCCTTCATTGCGCCTGCTGTGGTGATAACCACGGGGTGCTCCCTCTTGGATACTCGTTGTGGTGATAACCGCGGGGTGTTCACCTTCTTCCTCCTGGCGCCTGCTGTGGTGATAACCGCGGGACGCCTCCTTCTCCTCTAGCACCTGTTGTGGTGATCACCGCAAGGTGCTAGCCTCCTTCTTCCTGACGTCTGCTGTGGTAGCGGGAAGTCTCTCTCTCTCTCCTCTAGCACTCACTGTGGTGATAACCGTGGGACACCTCCCTTTCCTCTAGCACCTGCTGTGGCGATAACCGTGGGGTGCTAGCCTCCCCTCCAACTAATGCCTGCTATGGTGATAACCGCGGGGCGTGAGCAACCCGAAAAGACTCCTAAGGGGCAAAATCTCTCCTATCCTTTACCTTCCACAAACCTACCCTACCATTAGGGATCATCACAGTTTCTTTGTCGTCTCTGACGGCGTGATACCTGGATCGCATTGGACCTTCCCATGAATATTATAATGAATGCGCAGTGAAAGGTTGAGGCGATAATTATTTCACTATACTTTGGAAACAGTGTAACAATATTTATGAATATTTATGTACTCAGATTTCTTTTAAATTTGTCTATCTACGAGTTACTAAAGTAGGTACTAGTTTTGATGACATATTTTATTTTGAAATCAAAGGCTCGATTTGGGTTATCATAACACTATTGTCTCGATATCTAAATCGCCACTCATTGCACTGATATGACATCTATGCATATAAACAATGAATTGAATTGAATTGTGTTCTCAATGTGGTTACGTGGTAAGCTAAGTAAGAAATATTTTAGCTTGATTCCTAAAGGCGATCGGCAAGTTGAAATGTTCCAGTGCGCAAATTTTCGAAGTAACATAGAGTTAGCATACATTGACTTGGCCTGAATGAATCGAGGTGCGAAAAAGAGGGACTGGGTTGACCTGAAGCCCTCTCCACTAGGATGGATGAGATATGACGCATGATCTTCACTCGCTCCTCGTAGTTTTCATAGGGTCACCAAAATTCTTTAAGGAAAACTCACCCCGGATCAAATCATGCACGAGTTAGGTGGTCCAACGGAGATATTGCGACGCCAATTTTTTTTAAATGTGTTAGTTCTAAAGCCTACATATGCACACGTACATCAGCGGCGTACTGAAATACCCTCTGCCATCTCCTTCCACGATCAAAAGATGGGTTTCAGCGTTTGAATGCTATCCCGGCATTTCCCTGATGATCTTCTGGAGGATAGAGTTCATCGCTGGCCCTTCCATTTCTGTCAAAGATGTTTCGACCACAAGCGCGAAAGAATCTTGGGTCCTTACTGGTAGATAATATAATTATTATGGTCCGAGTAATAGGTAATTGCTAGAACTTTGAAAGGGAACTAACTGTAAACAGCCCATTCTCTTCGTCTAATGACTGCGAAGATGAAGACTTTGACACCAACTTTGGTATCCAACAACCAACATCCTAAATAACCTCGTCAAGGAATTGGATCTCTTTGATGAAGACGACAAGGTATTTTTCGATGAGACTTCAAAACATGGGAAATTCATCGGAGGCCGAGAGAATTTTCAGGTTGTGTGAAAAGGATACAAAATTGCAACAAAAATTGTGATGAACTATGAACGGAAATTATATTCATTTCCTAAATATTCACCTGTTTAAGTGTAATATTTATGGGCTGTCAGATATACCTCACTTCCCGTGGCCGAGCGCGTACACGCTCCGTCACGTGGTGGTTGGGTTGGGACGGTGACAGCGGTCTGTCGGTTCGAATCCCAAGGCTCCTCGTCACTACCTTGGGCGGTGAGGCAATATGTAGCCATGAGCAAAATGATCTGCTCAAATTTTGTTCCTCCTAAGAACAGCCGATCATGTCCGCGAAGCCGCCGGCATGACAGTCGGACGTAAAGCCCCAGCCTTAATTACTGTTTACTTTTCTTTTTTTTAGAGGGTATACATATTAACTTACTTGTAGTCGAGAGTGTGAACTTCCTCGTGGTTTTGAAATGGGTAGGTTATAGCGATACAATTCGAATTTATTCTATCCCTGAAGATATGGCTCAGCTATCCCATCCACCAATCATGAGCCCCAGACGGCATTCAGCCACGTGAGAGAACAATTAGTGCGGAGGGTCTAGTTGTCCCCATAACAACCAACATTAAAGAAGAAGTTACCGATGTTATAGGGCTCACCCTGCTCACTTTTTCTAGGAAAACCTTACGAAGCATTACTCTGAATGTATTTAATTGTCTACTATGGTAATCGCTTTCTACTTCTTTCATGTTCAATTTTGTTTCTCTCATCGTCACTGTTTGTAACAGGAGCGATCAGCAGTGCCGAGAACTCGACAGAGATTAGATGGATCTCGGAGTATATGCCGGGCCTCCTTGGCTCCCTCCAGTATGGAAGGGAGGATTCTAGTACGGCCGAATGCAGGCGCCAAGGTCTTATGTACAAGAGACACCTCAGCAACCGAACGTTTTGGGCTGTCACCAGTGAGTACCTATATACCTAATCTATCTCCATATTATGCCATTCCACAATGGGATTTCTGCAGGAGCTCATATGCGATTTCTGGACCACTGGACCCGGAAGGTACGATTCCTGGTAAGGCTATGCTCTCTAGCCCCCCACCGGACCCGCCTGCGCCTTCCACCAAAAGTACCGGTGTTGCGATAAATCCGATAATGCTAGCAGCGATGCTATAGTTCACGTTTCAAATTAAGGGCCCTGATTCTGAACAAAATAAATAAATAAATAGGAAATCTAATACAATATAATAGTAGGTAGTAGGTAATAATTAAATGTGAAGCTAAAATTGGCAGAAACTAATCAAATTCATCACGTTGAAGAATTCAACTCGTAAAGGCGAATACAACGCCCTGAACCAATGTTTTTTCGGTCACTTTCGTATTTCGACTTTTGAGCACCTAATGCGTCACTGTGCGATTAGTATTTTTTTTCAACACTATCCCAGTAGATTATTTATGAATAAAGAGTGAATAGGTACCAAGCCATGCCTTCTACTTACTTGAATGTAATAAGTAGTAGTTAGTCTGATTAGGCCTAGTAAATAAGAGCTTTATGGATATGCCGGTATTGAAGCTACACACAGTTAATGTACCTACACCACTTAAATTAAGCAAATAATGAGATCACTCATTATTCGCTCTCAATTTGACGGCTTTTTCAGTGCACGACGCCTCTGCGTTATACTGGGACAATATGGTGACTGGGGGAACCTACCACTTTGGATCCTTCGACGCATGCATAGCTATCAAGGTGCCCGACTACTCGCTCACCGGCCGCTACTGCTTTGTAAAGTTGGGATTTCGCCCATTTGTATCAAACCCGCGCTTCTTCAACTCCACTGACTACGCCCAAGTGACGCATCCCGGGCCCCTGGAGTCCATATGGTCGCTATTCCAGGTAATCTTAAAGAAAGGGACTATGGCCGTACCATTTTCCATAATGTTATGTATCCCCATAGTGTGCGCTGTATCTGATAGGTATGCATATTTCCTGAAACACTCGATGAAGGCATTTGGCGCAGTAATTTTAGTATCAATTTGTAGGTTCAGCCCCTCAGAAGTGGCCGAGGCTTTATGTACTTACCTATTCGTTTACACTTTTCAAACAACTTTCATTATTTTGCAGGGGAAAAAGCGGATTTCCCCATTTGCGACCATGCTAAACACGAATTCATCGTGGGGGGGGGGGGGGAGAGAGAGAGAGAGAGATGGAAATTTCAGCTCCTTCTGCGAGGTAGTTGAGTATGTGTGTATACGCATTTCTGCGAACCGCCAGAACTTCCATTGATCCAAATTGACTCAAATTTTGATGGTAGTTCGGGATTAGGTCCGCATTAGACCCATGCGAATTTCTTCGCATTCGAGTCAGTAGTAGAGACTGCGCATGTGCAAACGTGAAAACCATTGGACCGCCGTACCCACAACCACAACCCAATGGTCCAAACAGTAGTCTCTATTGTTCCATATATTTACATAATTGTTCAAACGTCGTAATTACGGGGAATGCCGCTTCTTAATTTCCCAACGTCTCGGCTTATTAACTGAAAAAAAATCTTCTTTTGAACCATCTGCGTCCTAGAAAATATCCTACAAAATACTACCTATTATGAACTAATTCCACCTATTGTGCCAAAGCCGAGCCATGTTATCCATAGATTACAATATACCATATGTTTACTGTTGTGGTACCCCTTTACAATATAAAGCTAATGGGAAGGTGGGCCTACGTGACTCAGGGGAGTACAACTAGGTCAGCTCCCTCCATCGTTCCTCCACCAGCTCCAACGACCGTTGAAGGACCGGGGGAGGGTGGAAAGATGACTATAAAATGCGCTCCCCCTACCCGGATCGCCATTCTACCTATTGCACTCAATTCCATGACTTCTCTCTCTCACCTTACCTTAGCTTTCGAGGTGGTGGTAACATTCCTGGCCCAGCCATAGGTGTAACCTTTCGAGATGCTAGTCACCTCACACCTCAAGCTCTCCATCTCAACCTCCTAGCAATCAAAGTGGTGGAAACCTTCCTGGCCTGGCCATAGGTGCAACCTTTCTGTTTGGTAGCCGCCTCCATTCAAAACTCACCTATCCAGGCCTGCCTTCAAATTTCTATCACCTCATTTACATTTAAGGTGTCAGCTTATTTTTGACCTTTTCTTCTATATAAACTTGAAGATCCAGATGAAAATTACATAAACTCCCACATCGACACCAATCTTTTGCTAACCACACCACAGAGACATGCAGTTTCGAGGATGCAACCCTGTGACGGTGGCATTTCTCGAGACGTTTCTTTTTCCGGTGAATATGGGGTTGGTCGGCTGAAACCTAATCGATATCCCTTCTCAACTGGTAATAATATCGCTAGTCTAGGAGGGCGACTGTCACGATCCACCGTCACTCTCCTCACACTCTGTCACAACCCTTAGTACTAGCCACCATATCAGCTACATTCCGTAAGGAAACTTGTGTGAACCTTGAGAACGTGTACCTACGTGCTGCCACCGGAAGACACGGTTTGAGGGACATGGAATCCCTATGTCTGTACATTCTGATGGAAAATATAAGTAGGCATGGAGGTTCAACTCTACGGATAAATTCAAAATGCTTGGAAAAGGAAATAATCGAAAAATATTTCTAAAATTCACGTACTGAAAACTGGGTGGGTCCATTGCTATCAAGCATTACTTCGACAATTTGCTAAAAGTTGATTATCTCACATTATTGGTGTTCTGGTACAACTAGGGATTTTTTATTATGTAGCACTAAAAATACGTATTACTAAAGCAACAATAAAGTATTACGTCCATTGCTATCAAGCATTACTTCGAAAATTTGCTAAAAGTTTATTATCTCACATTATTGATACAACAAGGGATTTTCTATTATGTAACACTAAAAATACGTATTACTAAAACAACAATAAAATTAGTGTTAGGTGTATCAAAAGAACATTATTTCTGGGTGTCTGAGCGGGCTAGAGCATCCGATCATTATATCCCCGTTTGGAATCAAAGTACATGGCGTCTCTGGTTTGAAAAAGCTTGCATGTGCTTACGCGACCAGTGATCAGCTCTTCCCCTCTGATTATATAATGTGAAGCCTGAAGGGACAAGAGGTTCACTAAATTGTTCTTAGCGTTCGATAAAAGAGTAACCCGACCCCCCACCCGCTGGGACATACCCAAGGAGTTCAAATCCAGGGTTAGAAAAAAACTAATTAGACATCATTTTTGATTTGACAGGAAACCGCTGATCCCAGAGTGGCCAAAAAGGACGATATTAAATTTGCTATGTGCATACCTTCTGGCTGCTCCCACAGTGACCTAAGGTTAGATCTCGGAGCTCAGCTGCTCCCAGCTCTCAGGGATGAGGGTCTCGATGTGAGCATTGAACTGGATGAACCACAATGCATCATTGCACAGGACGAAACCCAATTTGATTTCCCAGCCCTCGTCTACTTGTAAGTAGTATGAATGAAAGAACTTGTAGCAAAACTCTCATGCACAAAATGGAATAGGTATTTTGACTTCGGCTCATACATCACTCTCCACTTGATGATAAGTTAGTATGATAGATTAAGTTGTGTATAGCTTTCGTACATGGAAACCCTGTTAATTATTGAATCACCTATATATCATATAAAATTATATGTTTACCTTCTTATCTGTTTGATCCTGTGGGAACACGGGCATGTGGATGTGGAACCCAGTGATACCTCTAGGTTCTGCAGGCCCTGTATCATCCTCTTACCCTTGAAGGGGAATGATTGCATTACAGCCTTGACATAATCGAAGTTGATTTCAGCCCAATGAAAGTGGTCGATTAACTCAAACGATACCTTTTTATCACCAACATGTTATTAACTATAAAATGATCCAAGACATCATCATGTTATAGGTCAGTTTTCGGCCTTCTGTTCTTTACTGTGACCCTCGTCTCAGGAGTACATGGCTACCTCATGTCCGAAGAAAGGCAACTCAAATTTAACCGTAAGTATCATTGCGACATGGGATCTTGGAGAAAATGATGGTAATATTCAATGTACACGATGCTGGTACATTTGCTTAACCCAAGTACAGCTGCAAATCGTAGAAGCACCAACTATTGAAAGTCATTGATAGCAATAAAACGGTGGTTTCTTCTTGTAGAGTGCTGGTTGTCGGCTTTCTCCCTACTCAACTCGGGAAGTAAACTCATGGAAGTCGAGGGTCCACCGGATTTGCACTTCCTGTCCGGGATGAAAGTGCTATCGATGTTCCTCATCATCTTCGGTCACAGATATCTCACCATGCTTTACTTCCCGAGTGCAGACGTCATCGAACTCGAGAAGGTAAACTAGGTATCATAGACTGAGACTCTAACACTATGGAATTATCAGCAGGGACATAGGTAGTAGATAAACTAACTGGACTCATGAGCCTTTCTTTTCAGATTTGTAGTTTTGAATCGTTTCGCGCCTCTTTCGTCAACTTTTCTTTCTCTGAGTTTATCTCTCTTTCATTTGTCCTCATTTAACATAGGTATCTTCTATTCACCAATACCCTATGTGGATGAAACCTGAGGTATTTTTGAAGGGTGATTCAACTGCGATTATTCGAAAATGAAAATAAACAGATTGGGCTCGATGGATTGAAGGCGGGGATCTCAAATTTAATGCATTTTAAATTTTATAATATCGTGCCTCCAAGCCAACGTATTTTATAAACTGATTAAACGGCGCTTGGTCAGCCACCCCAAAACGAACCGGACCGTTGGCTGGTAGTATACAAAGCCGAAGTGGGGCAAACGTCTACTCACAGAGTCAAAGCCCTAGTTTGATTCCCAGCCGCTAGCGGCTTGTGGCGCTGCAATCGTCCTCAGCTGCAGCCGCATTCCCCTCATATTTTAAAACCCCCGCACTTTTCTCTCCTATTTTTGAAATCCCATAGCAAGATAGAGATGTGGTACCAATGAAGACGCTGACCACGATGAAGTAAAAACGCTGCAAAGTCCTTGTCACATGGGTTTATTATTTTACTGGACATACCTACAGAAATTTTGGCTGTTCATTTATTGTTTCTTGCATGTGAAATAATTGAAATAGCCATTTCTGATGGTTTCCACCAATTTTGGCCCACAACTCACGAATTAGGTGCGATTCTTTTGGTTTATTATTCTGTGAATAATACACCTATGTATTCGCTCAGCAAAAAATTTTTATAACACCCCCTCAAAATTTTTTCTTTTCCGTTTCAAGGTGCGTAGATTCCAAAAATGCAATGTCCGTCCGCCGCCCGCCGTACGCCGTCCGCCGTATCACGTGTACCGGCTTCATTTTCGGTGATTTCAGACGATTTCCCAGGTTTTTGGCTCATAAAAAATCAATTTATGGAGCTGAACTTTTGTTAGAACCTCAATTTTCCACTCTTTGGTCAAAATCGACTCCATATTCGGTCTTCTCGTCCCCAAAAACATGGAAAACTATACCTAGAAAGCTCATGTTACCAAAACACAAAAAGTACCTATTTTTATACACATTTTCGCTCATAACACCCCTGGGTATATTCCGACCTGGCTGCAAAGTTTCGGGACACAACTAGGGCCCAAATGGAGCATGTGTGCGAAAGAACGACTTTTTTAGACAAAAAATGAAGCCGGTACACGTGATACGGCCGACGGCGTACGGCGGACGGACATTACATTTTTGGAATCTGCACACCTTGAAAAAATTTGGAGAGGGGTGTTATAAAACTTTTTTGCTGAGCGAATACATAGGTGTATTATTCTCAGAATAATAAACCAAAACGCTGCAAAGTCCTTGTCACATGGGTTTATTATTCTACTGGACATACCTATAGAAATGTTGGCTGTTCATTTATTATTTCTTTCATGTGCAATTATTGAAATTGCTATTTTTGATGGTTTCCACCAATTTTGACCCCCCCCCCCCCCACCAAAACACGAATTAGGCTCGGCTTTTTTCAAAAAGATTATCTTTGATCATTGATAGTATGTACCATTTAATTGTCTTGATTCTCCTGTTGATACTACTTCTAGTGAGATTATACAAATTTATGGTGATTTCAGATAATTTCCCCTGTTTTTGACTCATAAAACATGCATTTCGACAGCTTAACAACCTCAATTCATCACTCTTCGGTCGTTATCAACCCAACATTCGGTCTTCGCGCCCTAAAAATCATGCAAAACAATACCTCATGAGCTCATGTTCACTAAAACCCCAAAACTCCCTCGAAAAGCCCTATTTTTACACTCATTTTGCTTCCGAGTCTGCGAAGCAGCGGAAGCCTTGTGTTCACTTTCGTGAGCCAAAAAATTTTTGTCTTCAGAAATCAAAATTTCCACTTGCATTTTGCGTTTCAAAGCCTACTGAACAAATTTGGTTCCGTGTCTGTCGGTCTGTGAGTCTGTGAGTCTGTGAGTCTGTGAATCTGTGAGTCTGTGAGTCTGTCCGCATTTCCTTGTTACAGCCATAACTTCCACGATTTTGAATTGATTCAGCTCAAATTTTGAGGGATGGTGCGGATAAGGCCCCTTGAGGTCCCATACAAATTTCAACATGATTGATCCAGCGGTACGCCCTGCGCATGCGCTAACGTTAAATTCAACAAACACGCATAACTTTCACAATTTTGATTCAATTTCGCTCAAATTTTCAAGGGTTGTTTGGACAAGGCCTAGTGAGTTCCAGTATGAATTTCAGCATGATCGGACCCTCGGTGCGCTGGCGTGAAATAGATTCAATTTCCTTGTTACAGCCGTAGTAACCAAAGATTTCACCCAATTTCAATGTAATTCTCCGGGATTAAGCGGGTAGGGCCCATTGAGGTCCCATATAAATTTCAACATGATAGAGCCAGCGGTTCGCCCTGCGCATGCGCTCTGTCTGTCTGTCTGTCCTTCTATGCACGGCAAAACGGCTCGACGGATATCGACCAAATTTGGCACGAATATCCAGTAGGCTCCCAAGTTGTGCAACGTCGCATTTTTAATTCCCTGACCATAGCGGAACTATGGTCGACCATGGTCAACTCCTGAATGGCTTGATGGATATCGACCAAATTTGGCACGAATATCCAGTAGGCTCCCAAGTTGTGCAACGTCGCATTTTTAATTCCCTGACCATAGCGGAACTATGGTCGACCATGGTCAACTTCGTTAATTGGAATGGTAACCCCTATTTTTTATCGCGTATTCGTAATCTACGTGAAATTCTATCTACGATCGACCCGCGGTCGACCATAGTGCATCCATGGGCCCCTCCATGGTCGAATCCCGAATTGCTCAACGGATATCGACCAAATTTGGCACGAATATCCAGTAGGCTCCCAAGTTGTGCAACGTCGCATTTTTAATTCCCTGACCATAGCGGAGCTATGGTCGACCATGGTCAACTTCGTTAAATGAAATGGTAACCCCTATTTTTTATCGCATATTCGTAATCTACGTGAAATTCTATCTACGATCGACCCTTCGGACTACCCCCGCGGTCGACCATAGCGCATCCATGGGCCCCTCCATGGTCAAATCCCGAATTGCTCAACGGATATCGACCAAATTTGGCACGAATATCCAGTAGGCTCCCAAGTTGTGCAGCGTCGCATTTTTAATTCCCTGACCATAGCGGAACTATGGTCGACCATGGTCAACTCCTGAATGGCTTGACGGATATCGACCAAATTTGGCACGAATATCCAGTAGGCTCCCAAGTTGTGCAACGTCGCATTTTTAATTCCCTGACCATAGCGGAACTATGGTCGACCATGGTCAACTCCTGAATGGCTTGACGGATATTGACCAAATTTGGCACGAATATCCAGTAGGCTCCCAAGTTGTGCAACGTCGCATTTTTAATTCCCTGACCATAGCGGAACTATGGTCGACCATGGTCAACTCCTGAATGGCTTGACGGATATCGACCAAATTTGGCACGAATATCCAGTAGGCTCCCAAGTTGTGCAACGTCGCATTTTTAATTCCCTGACCATAGCGGAACTATGGTCGACCATGGTCAACTTCGTTAATTGAAATGGTAACCCCTATTTTTTATCGCGTATTCGTAATCTACGTGAAATTCTATCTACGATCGACCCTTCGGACTACCCCCGCGGTCGACCTTAGCGCATCCATGGGCCCCTCCATGGTCGAATCCCGAATTGCTCAACGGATATCGACCAAATTTGGCACCAATATCCGGTAGCCTCCCAAGTTGAACGTAGGCGCATTTTTAATTCCCTGACCATAGCGGAAATATGGTCGACCATGGTCAACTCCTGAATGGCTTGACGGATTTTGATAAAATTGGGCACAAATACCCGGTAGGGTATGGGATTTTTCCGTCGTTTGTTGGTTCCACGATACTGCGTACAGCGAATCTCGGATAGCGAGTGAAGCGAGCGGTCAGGCTAGTTATGTATAATGGACGTAATGTATTATGGAAGTCATGTTATGTATATTTCATGTAATGTTATGTAATATGTATATTTAACGTTATGTAATGTAATATAATGTAATGTAATGTAATGTTATGTTATTTTGCTTCCGAGTCTGTTCTATTTTATAATGGGTCACTCTGATTGTGACGAGGAAGCTCCTGTGCCATCACCTTGGCAGTGTATTTCTCCTATATCATCCCTGGGTGTATGCCGACCGGGCTGCCGAGTTTCGGAGCACAACCAGGATCCAAATGTGTTCCCAAATAGGGACCCGAACTGTGTGCGGAAAAACGACGATTTTAGACAAAAATTTAACATAAATTTAAGGCTGAAACTCCCATAGAACTTCAATTTTAAACTCTTTGGTCAAAATTGTCTTCATATTCGGTCTTCTCGTCCCAAAAACATGGAAAACAATACCTCAAAAGCTCATATTACTAACATGTTACTAAAACACAAAAAGTACCAATTGTTATACCCATTTTCACTCATAATACCCCTGGGTATATTCCGATGTGGCTGCAATATTTCGGGACACAACTAGGGCCAAATTGAGCATGTGCGCGAAAGAACGAATTTTTTAGACCGAAAATGAAGCCTGTACACGTGATACGGCGGACGGACATTGCATTTTTTGAATCTACGCACCTTGAAACGTAAAAGAAAATTTTTTTCGGGGGTGTTATAAAAATTTTTGCTGAGCGATTACATAGGTGTATTATTCACAGAATAATAAACCAAAAGGACTTTTGGAAGGAATCAAACTAGGGATTTAACTCAGGGAGTAGACGTTTGTTGAGTGGAGGGGAAAACCCACCACTAGCTGCTATAAATAATGTCGACTTCCTTTGGCAGGAGCATCAGGCAAGCATCTCACTTACCTGTACGTAACTGTCCAGATCACCTCAGAGTCAACCAAAACGCTGCAAAGTCCTTGTCACATGGCTTTATTATTCTACTGGACATACCTACAGAAATGTTGGCTGTTCATTTTTGTTTTTACTTTCATGTGAAATAATTGTAATAGCTATTTCAATTTTTTACACGAAAGAAACAATAAATAAACATCCAACATTTATGTAGGTGTGTCCAGTAGAATAATAAACCCATGTAACTAGGACTTTGCAGCGTTTTTTTTTTCAACTATTTTTGATCTTCGGTCGTGCCATTTAATCGTCTTGATCTACGTGTTGACACTTTCTCTAGTGTTATTACACAAGGTTATGGTGATTTCAGACGATTTTCCAGGATTTTGAATGATAAAAAATCAATTTTGGGAGCTGAACATTTGGTAGACCTCAATTTTCCACTCTTTGGTCAAAATCGACTTCATATTCGGTCTTCTCGTCTCCCAAAAAACATGGAAAACGATATCTCAGAAGCTCATGTTACTAACATGTTACTAAAACACAAAAAGTACCTATTTTTGTACTCATTTTCACTCATAACACCCCTGGGTATATTCTGATCGGGCTGCAAAGTTTCGGGACACAACTAGGGCCCAAATGGAGCATGTGTGCGAAAGAACGGATTTTTTAGACCGAAAATTAAGCCGGTACACATGATACGGCGGACGGCGTACGGCGGACGAACATTGCATTTTTGGAATCTACGCACCTTGAAACGGAGAAGAAATAATTTTGAGGGGGTGTTATAAACATTGTTTGCTGAGCGAATACTTAGGTGTATTATTCACAGAATAATAAACCAAAATCGAAGAGGACGGGTGACTAGTATGATTCTGAGATAAGAGGTGGCGCACCAAAGTATATCCAGGCAATCTATAAATCTGTACACAATTTTTTTCTTTATTAGGGGTATTCATGGTCCATTTCGAATGTCGAATCGTCGAAAATCGAATTCGGCCTCAAGCGTGGATTTCATGAGGACCCCTTCGAGTTGGCCGTGTCGAATCATCGAAAATCGAAATGCTCCTAGCGCTCCTTGCGGTCGTCAGCGAGAACGGAATCAGTACTGATAGCTTATCAGTGATAGGAGCCAGATTTTAGCCAGCGGGATGTGTTTAATGGAGCTGCCGCTACGATCGCTGCTGCAATTCGACGTCGAACTCGCAATTCGAAGCTCCGGGCCCGTGGTATTTCGAATCGTGGAGAATGGCAGGGGCGCATGCGCATTGACTCTTTTCGAATTGCTCAATTCGATATTCGACGTAATTCGACGATTCGACGTCGAATTAGCCAAACCATGAATACCCCTAATATTTTCAATAATAAACCTTTGGAATCAACCATGAAAAAAAAAAATTAACCCCCCCCCCCCCCCCCTCAAAATTTGATGGTTTATGTTGGCCAAACTTGAGCCGATATAGCAGACGGAGCTGAAAGTATCCAATAGTGTCGATGTATTATTGAATGCAAATTGGACAATCCAGGATGGAGGTGCAACTGATGATAATAATCAATGACCAAATTAGTGAAGGCATGGGAATTTGGTAGCAGGAAACTTCTGGTCATATGGTAGGCCTGAGTGTCTCAGTCGGCCACCCACTCGCATATAATTCCATGGTTTTCCAAAAAAGGGTTCAGCTTCCAGAGCGGGCTTGTGGTATTACGTCCTTCTTTTAACGCTGTAAGGTCTTTGCTGAATACAATCCGTTGAACCCAACGACAGCAGGTCATCATGGCTGCTCGAAGCTCTGGCAAAGTAATAGGGCCTTTCATAAGAGGCACCCCTCGTACCCAATGCAGGCCACGGTTATTCCAAAACCTTAGGTACCAAGCAACAGCTCGACACAGCCTTGACAGAGACGAAAACCTATTGATGATCATCACACCTGGAAACTCAGCAGAACCCTGCACCACTCCCAGGTGACACACAAGCCGTGCCTCTATACCCTCAGACTCTTGGGGTTCAGAAAGGTGCAGATATGGCCACTCGGCTGGAGGCAGGCGCAGCCAGGACGGCCCAGATATCCAGAGATAGTTGCCAACCAGCTCTTGGGGGTACACCCCCTCGACTGGCACAATCAGCAGGGTTACAGGCAGTAGGCACATGCCGATAACAATCAGGTGGGACCCTTCTCTGGCATGCACTGACACAATTGGCTACAAAAGTCTTCCATCTATGTGGTGAATTTCTTACCCAGTGCAGCAACTGTGGAATCACTCCAAACTGTTACTGAGGGTTGACCAACTGGTAGCAGTACACGGGTCGCATGTTCCACTAACCATGTCACCAGTTCAATTCCACAGAGCTCAAGTCGTGGGACAGTATGACCATTTAGCTACTTTCGATTTTGCCATCATGAGGAACACCTTAGCCTCATGAGGGGGGAGCTGACAACGCAAGTAGACAACCCCAGCATAACCCTGCTCTGAACAGTCAGCAAACCCATGGAGCTCCAATGATACATGATTATCCACCTGAACCCAACCCGCTGTACTGGACTTTATGATTGTTTCTTAGGCCATAATTGGCTATTTACAATTCTTCTGATTTTATGGTACTTCTAAACATTTTTTCATTCATATGTTGTGTACAGCGGGCCGACTGAACCATCCGCCACTCTTCGCCATGGGGTAGCCCATGCCCAGGATGGACCTCGCGAGTAGTGGCTTTTCGGTGGTACTGGGCCAACCATGACGCAGATGGCATATCGGTGATCCTGGGCCAACCATGACGTAGATGGGTTGGTTGGGGGGTGGAAGTAATGGTGAGGGGCGAGGTGGATGACGTTAGAGGGGGAGGGGGACCAATCAGAAGCTAATTAACTGACGGAGGGCGAAGGGGGGAGGGGAGGTGCACGTGTGAGAATGATGGACAGGCAGCGAGAGTGGAAAAAAACGAAAGGTGAATCATACGTGTAACGGGCCCGAGGAGAAATAATATTTTAGTTTAGAGCGTCAAGGTCTCAACAGATTGCCGGAGGAGGAGGAGGAGCAGGGATGGCTGGGAGAGGAGGATGGATTCCGCGGGAAACATTAGTCGTCCTTTTATCTACAAACGCGGTTAGCGCCAATGCTAGACGACAGGAAACGCTTATCTTGAAAGCGGTAAGGAAAAAAACTTGTCATGCATCACCTTGCAGACTATAACGTTCATTTTATTCCTAACCGCTTTCAAGATAAGCGTTTCCTGTCGTCTAGCATTGGCGCTAACCGCGTTTGTAGATAAAAGGACGACTAATGTTTCCCGCGGAATCCATCCTCCTCTCCCAGCCATCCCTGCTCCTCCTCCTCCTCCGGCAATCTGTTGAGACCTTGACGCTCTAAACTAAAATATTATTTCTCCTCGGGCCCGTTACACGTATGATTCACCTTTCGTTTTTTTCCACTCTCGCTGCCTGTCCATCATTCTCACACGTGCACCTCCCCTCCCCCCTTCGCCCTCCGTCAGTTAATTAGCTTCTGATTGGTCCCCCTCCCCCTCTAACGTCATCCACCTCGCCCCTCACCATTACTTCCACCCCCCAACCAACCCATCTACGTCATGGTTGGCCCAGGATCACCGATATGCCATCTACGTCATGGTTGGCCCAGGATCACCGATATGCCATCTGCGTCATGGTTGGCCCAGTATCACCGAAAAGCCACTACTCTCGCGGAGGTGGCGGCTTTTGTGGGATGCTTGACTAACTGAATCATGGATGGTTCAGTTCAATACTGGTGGTATGAGGCTAGTGTCAGTTGTCTCATAGCAGCTCCCTCTCCTCTTCTCAGTTACCACTCTTTAACAAAATCATTAAATCTGTCGTAGGACTCCTTCGTGCAGACCAGATGGTCCAGGGGACCATCATATCTCGACATATTGCACATGTTCATCCGAATGTCGTCGTAGATGGTGCTTATTGTGTCTTGTCGTTGCTAGCTCGGCCTCAGTACTCCCCGCCTCTTCTGTAACTTGCGGTTCTTCCATCATTGGCAGGCTTTTCTCTTGCTATCCCTCTTGCGGCTCTGGTTCATCAAAATTCAATTTTCCCACATAACATAAACTTTCAGTCTATAAATTACATTCATACCAACAACAACATTACGGCTTGTAAATACATACACCATCCAACATTCCTGACTGATAGGATGGGGAGAACCTACCGGCCCCGGGCCCACCCTACCTACGATGGCGTCCTGGCACCCCTCAGATAGGGCTTTCTTGGGCCAGGAGGCCGACAGCCCTAAGAAAATAAACAAAAGGAAAATAATGAAATGCAGAAA
Organism: Leptopterna dolabrata; assembly: GCA_954871275.1. NCBI lineage: Eukaryota > Metazoa > Arthropoda > Insecta > Hemiptera > Miridae > Leptopterna > Leptopterna dolabrata. Next base: position 129,668,836 of record OX940974.1, on the reverse strand, counting down.
ATGAAAAAACCAACAAAATGATAAGGAGGTTGCTTGCTGCCTCCCCGAGGTCAGCAGGCCCCCTCACCACTCCATCGGTCCCCTCATTCACACACACATGCACGCACAAAACACTCATCACAAACACTTATCACAGTACTTAACTTATTTACACGTTCGCTCTTTCCATCACATTCATGCCATAAATTACATTCACTCACAGGCAACACATAATCACATACACAAAGGCCTAACCTAATATCACAGAGCTCTCGCAGGGGGTACTTTTATAAATATTCCCCCCTACCCTAATGCCCCTATATTTATTTATATAGGGAACCGCAACCTGTTGCTACTGTCCGATTCCTGTGCGGCTATTTCCAGCAGTTCAATCCTTGTTTCCGCGCACGTCCGGCTGGGCCATTTCAATGCCGACGTTGCAACTCCAAGTCCAAGAAGTCCAACAACAAGTCCAGGGGATCAATTCCAGCTACAAACTGTAACACCAAGAGGGATGTTGTGCGGTAGGCTCTGGTGATGGCGAGGAGGGCCGATCGTTGTATTTGTAGTACTTTCCTGCTCATTTCTTTTGTTGGTCTGTCCGAACAAGTTGAAGCAGCGTACAGCATTGCCGGCAGGAACACAGTCTTATAATATAGTACTCTGCTAGCAAAACTTGTCCCCCACCCTGCACCTGATAGTCCCCCGATCATGCTAGCAACCTGCAAGCCCTTTGCATAAAGTGTGTCAATATGTGCGCTACCCGCCAGATTTTGGAGCACTTGAACTCCCAAGTATTTGGCTGAAGCCGACATTGCAACTACCACTCCACCTACTGTGACCCGTACTGGGTGCCTTGAGTCACCTCTCCCCTTGAAAATGACTGCTTGGGTTTTGGCAGTGGCCAGCTCCAGTCGGGCTTCTGCGCACCAGGTCACCACTAATGCGGAACACTCCTCTGCAAGGTCGACCATGGCTTGTCTCGTTTGTGCCTCGACAAGTATTACGAGGTCATCCACAAATGCAATGGCATACATGTCCTGACTGTCAAGCCTTCTCAGCAGGCCTGAAAAAACAAGGTTCCACATCGCTGCCCCAAGGACAGATCCCTGCGGGCAGCCCCTCGCTATTTCCTTGTCAACCTTTCCTGATCTGCAGTACATTACTGCGCGGTGAGGGGCTTGATCTCCTCCTGGACCTGGGTTACCTTTTGGAGGGCCGGGGCTGTGGTAGGGGCCACAACCTTCTGGATATCCCTCGACAGTTGGGCGACTATCGACTTATTCATTACATCAAAAGCATGCTGGCTATCGAGGAGTGCGTCGACCTTCCCCACCAGATAGGCGTTATGTGCTGACATCAGGCCACAGTTCCCTGTGATCTCCTTCAGGTACTCATCAAGTGTCGCTGCCTGCGTTTTGTTCAGCTTGCTCTCCGGTGAGTGGATATAGCTGCTGATTGCCTTGGTGACACCGATGATTGCAAGGTGCTGTTCCTTCACGCTAGCGAGATTATCCTCAACTCGTTGCCTGGAGGCGAGTAGGCTGCTACCATCCACTGATGTTCACACACGGGTTCGCTTCTCACCTGTAGCCGGGAGTCCCTCCAGATCCGTGGATAGATCAAGATCTGGTGGGGTCCGTGCCAGGCCAGATCCATTCGGGATGATATTCGTTGTTCCTGTCGGGGTGCTAGGTCGACTTCCGCTAGAGGTAGTGATGGTAGTCTTAACGGTGGGTTTGGGTTGGTTTTGCATGTTGAAATTAAGATTTTATCCCTGCCCCTTCCCTGGCTCATCCCCCTGGGGGTTTCCCAGAGGGACTACACCCCCTCCGCTTATACGGGAAATGCTCAACCGATGGGAGGGGGTCCAAGGCCCCTACTCGCTAGGCTTTCAGGGCTCTCACGCCTCCGACAACGTGAGTACCAGGGAAGGGTGCCTGCTAGGCCGGGGCCCCGCAGGACGGCTGGCCACACCTCTTGGAAACAGAGGCGCCGTTGCCCGCCTGGGTGGCAGCTCGAGTTGTCCAGATGTTATCTGCAGTCCAGAGAAGTCCATGGTGGTCCAGGTCAGGGTGCAGGGGGCCTCCAAGTCCCTACACCCAGAGTCCGCGGGAGGGACAGGTACTGCCACTTGGCCAGGTGGTCCTTGGTTTTTTAACGAGGTTGTTACTCCTCCTGCTCACTCTTAGTTGCCGTCACTGAGGATCCTGCGGCCTTACGGCGACCGGAACCAACGCTCAGGCTTAAGCCCCCCCCCCCCCCCATGACAAGGTGATGAGCAATCGGGGGGGACCTGAACCCAACCCGCTGTACTGACTTTACGATTGTTTCTTAGGCCATAAGTGGCCCTTTACAATTCTTCTGATCTTATTTTTCCATTCATATGTTGTGTACAGCGGGCCGACTGAACCATCCGCCGCTCTTCGCCATGGGGTTGCCCATGCCCAGGATGGACCTCGCGGAGGTGGCGGCGTTTGTGGGATGGTTCAGTTCAATGCTGGTGGTACGAGGCTACTGTCAGCTGCCCGCATTAAATCTGCCTTAGGACTCCTTCGTGCTTATTGTGTCTTGTCGTTGTTAGCTCATCGTTGATAGCTCGGCCTCAGTACTCCCCGCCTCTTCTGTAGCTTGCGGTTCTTCCATCATCGGCAGGCTTTTCTTTTGCTATCCCTCTTGCGGCTCTGGGTCATCAAAATTCAATTCTCTCACAAGCAAACATAAACTTTCAGTCCATAATTTACATTCATACCAACAACTACATCAACGCTTATCCATACATACACCATCCAACATTCTAGACCGATAGGATGGGGAGAACCTACCGGCCCCGGGCCCACCCTACCTGATATGGCCTCCTGGCACCCGTCAGATAGGGCTTTCTTAGGCCAGGAGGCCGACAGCCCTAAGAAAATAAACAAAAGGAAAATAACAAAATGCAGAAAAAGAAAAAACCAACAAAATGATAAAGAGGTTGCCTGCTGCCTCCCCGAGGTCAGCAGGCCCCCACTCCATCGGTCCCCTCATCCACACACACATGCACGCACAAAACACTCATCACAAACACTTATCGCAGTACTTACACTTATTTACACGTTCGCTCATTCCATCACATTCATGCTATAAATTACATTCACTCACACACAACACATAATAACATACACAAAGGCCTAACCTAGTATCACAGAGCTCTCGCAGGGGGTACTTTTATAAATATTCCCCCCTACCCTAATGCCCCTATGTGCCTTAATCTAATATCACAGAAGTCTATGGGGAGTACTTTGATAAATATTCCTCGCCCTTTACTTAAATTTACGTGCTACTAACTAGACTAGCTCCCTCTCCTCTTCTAAGTGACCACTCTTTAACGAAAGCATTGAATCTGTCGTAGGACTCTTTCGTGCAGACCAGATGGTCTAGGAGACCATCATATCTCGATGAGTTGCACATGGTCATCCGAATGTCGTCGTAGATGGTACAGTCTCTCAAGACGTGTTCGGCCAGTTCCTGTGGTGCTCCACATGGGCATTCTGGTGACTCCCGTCTCCTGAAGAAGTGGAGCTTTGCGCTAAAGTTTCCATGGCCCATCAATATCTGTGAAGTCTCGTATGCCGGTTGTACAAACTCCCTGGATATGCGATCCGCGATACGTGGGAAGAATTCATGGGTCAGCCGGCCAGAAGTGCTTGCGTCCCAGCGCACCTGCCATTCGTGCATCACGTACTCCTGCATCAACCGCAGCCTGTTGCTACTGTCCGATTCCTGTGCGACTATTTCCAGCAGTTCGATCCTTGTCTCCGCACCCGTCCGGCTGGGCCATTTCAACGCCGACGTTGCAACTCTCAAGTCCAACAACAAGTCCAGGGGAACAATCCCAGCCAGAACCTGCAACGCCAGGAGGGACGTTGTGCGGTAGGCTCTGGTAATGGCGAGGAGGGCCGATCGTTGTATTTGTAATACCTTCCTGCGCATTTCTTTTGTTGGTCTGTCCCACCAAGTTGAAGCAGCGTACAGCATTGCCGGCAGGAACACAGTCTTATAATACAATACTCTGCTAGCAAAACTCGTCCCCCACCCTGCGCCTGATAGTCCCCTGATCATGCTAGCAACCTGCAAGCCCTTTGCATAAAGTGAGTCAATATGTGCGCTACCCGTTAGATTTTGGTGCACCTGAACTCCCAAGTATTTAGCTGAAGCCGACATCGCAACCACCACTCCACCCACTGTGACCCGTACTGGGTGCCTTGAATCGCCACGCCCCATGAAAATGACTGCTTGGGTTTTGGCAGTGGCTAACTCCAGACGGGCTTCTGGGCACCAGGTCACCACTAATGCGGAACACTCCTCCGCAAGGTTGACCATGGCTTGTCTCGTCTGTGCCTCAACAAGTATCACGAGGTCATCCACAAATGCAATGGCATACATGTCCTGACTGTCAAGCCTTCTCAGCAGGCCTGAAAAAACAAGGTTCCACATCGCTGCCCCAAGGACAGATCCCTGCGGGCAGCCCCTCGCTATTTCCTTGTCAACCTTTCCTGATCTGCAGTACATTACTGCGCGTCGTCCATGGAGGTAGTCCGTAAGGAGTAGAAATATGTTGCGAGGGATGCTTAAACCCTGCAGCTCCTGGAGCACAAGCGGCCACCACACTCCATTGAAGGCCCCAGATATGTCATAGAAGACTGCCATACAGTACTTATAGCGTGTGGACTTGACTCGCGTCAGCAGCGTAGCGATAGCCTGATCGGTGCTTCTTCCAGGCGTGCATCCAAACTGCCGCGGATGCGCTGCATTTGCTAGGCATTCGGACATCGTACGAAGGATCATCTTCTCGAGAAGCTTGCCCTCTACTGAGAGTAGACCTATTGGTCTGTATCCCGAACCCTCAGTTGGATCTCGATCCCCACCCTTGAGTAGTGCCTTGATGTGTGCCTCCTTCCACATTTTGGGGAAGCAGCCAGTCTCGAGTGCAGCGTTGTATATGTCCAGCAATGCCTGCCTGTAAATATCTGGAGCCTCCCGTATCATCGCGACATCGACTCCGTCCACTCCCGGCGCCTTACCCCTTTTGAAGGTTCGCAGTGCTGCATCCAAGTCTGCAATGGTCCCACTGGGGGAGTCATTGGTGGAAGGGGGAATCTTGCACCTATCCCTTATCCTCTTATCTCCAAAGGAATCGTCCTGCGGGTTATCACTGGGGAATGTCTGCTCCAGGTAAATACGGCAAGCATTTAGGATGGTTGTAGCGCATTGATTGCCATCCCTCAGTGAACCCAGTCCGTAGTCTGGGGAAACTTTGTTCCTCAGGATTTTACAGGTTAATCCCCAATGATCCCTCGAAGTACCCTCTGTCACGATCCTCCTCCAGCTCGAGCGCTTCTGCTTTCGAGTGACCTTCTTCCACTCTCTCTTCTCTCGATGGTACAGCTGACGTAGCGACGCTTTCTGCTCAATCGGACATCTCTGCGAACGTCTTCTGGCCCTAAGCGTGCGCGTTCTGTGATTGGCATTTTCTTCATTCCACCAGGGCAATCCCTTGCTCAGCTTTGGCCTTTTCTTCCTCAGCGTACGCTCGGCTGCAGTGATCATGGTTTGGGACAGGTCGTGCAAATTTTCCTCGACAAGTAATCGAGGAGGGCCCTCATTCAGGGTATAATCAACCATCAGTGATGAGAGTTCAGCTCTGAAGGCGTCCCAGCTGGCATTGTTGGTGTGATACCTCGCTAATTGTGGCTGCAGGTGCTGAGGTGGGCGATGGACCTCAACACCTATCAACGCGTGATCACTTGTGGTCTGGAAAACACACTTCCATTCCCCTGCCCAGCACTCACTTGGGTGACTGATGAAGGTTAGATCAATAAAGGAATCCCCCCTTGGGCCAGAAAACGTGGGGCCCTGATCGCCGTCATTCAACAGGCCCATGCCCCTCTGGATGAGGAATGCCTGTATGTCCGTTCCTCTGTTGTCGTTCCTTGGTGATCCCCATGGTATCCCACTCGCATTGAAGTCCCCCATGACCAATATCTTATGGCGGTTCAGGCTTGTCGTTATGTGATGCAACCGATCCAGGTGGGATGCGTGGTCCCCGGACGGAGGGAGGTATGCAGACACCATAATAAAGTCGAGCCCCTTCCCACTGATTTGGGCAACAACTATATGCATATCGGAGAGCTCGCTCAGCATGAGAGCATCCAGACCAGGATCTGCCACTACGATGGCTGCCCTAGGGCGGCTATCGGCTATTCCACTCTTTGCGAGCACCCTCATGGTTAAGCCGAAGCCATATATCTTATTTTGCCTGACTGGAGGCTCCTGAATTGCAATCACTCCGACCTTCTCTTCACTAACGAGTTGACGTAATTGGTCCGCAACTAGTGCTTGCCGGTTCATGTTATGTTGAGCTATTTTCACTTTTGCAGCCATCATTGGCCATAGTCGGTAGAGTTCATCTGCCCTTCAAATGCTCTTCTGAGGCAATAGCATGTGCTAGCATTAGCTTCATGGTCGGCGGGCTTCCTTGCTGCTTTACAGTTTGCACAGCACGGGTCTGTGTCCCTCCCAGCGCATTCTCTGTGGGTGTGCCCCTCCTCCGAACAATATCCGCAGATTTGCTTCCCTTTACATGCTGGGGCTATGTGGCCGATTCTGGCACTTGTAGCATCTTGCTACGCTAAGGTGGTCCGCAGCACGACATGAGAACCATCCCAGGTTTATTCGGTCCGTAGCTCTTATATCTATTCTAACCGCTGGCGAGACCTGTACCACCCAAGAAGCAGTTGGATTGCTCTTTGGTCCAAAGCGGTATAGTGGGACAAAACCTGACTTCCTTTCTGTAAAGTAAAGTAAAGTAAAGTAAAGTAACAGCCATTTCAGGCTGGGGCTTTTCGTCCGACTGCCCTGCCAGCGTCGCGGACGTGATCAGCTGTCCTCCAATGGAGGATCAGAATTCGATCTGATCATTTCGCTCTTTACTTGGCTACTCATTGCCTCGCCCCCTTGAGTGGAGATGGGTTCGCCCAACAGCTACATGGGTCATACTTGGACGTGTCACGGCGGTCACCCATCCAAGTACTAACCACGCTCGAGGTTTCTTAACAAAGCGGTATAGTGGGACAAAACCTGACTTCCTTTCTGTATTGGTTGTCCCTTCCAGCTCAGAGCCAATGAATGTTGTTGCCAGCTCAGTCACGCTCCACGCCACTGGGACACCACGAAGTACCATCTTAGGGTACTTACTGGGAGCAGCCCGACCCTTGAATCCTGCTTCCTTCAGCTTTGAATTTTCCAATATGGATTCAGGACGTGTTTCGGCAGGCAGGTCTATGGCAACCAGACCTCCTCGAATAGGGCGTATAGCTGCAGGTGCAATGCCGAGGTCGCTGGGCCGTATGGATGCAGCAGTAAGCTTGGTTGCGACATCACTACCATCCTCAGCCTCCAATATGATGGTATTGCATGGCTTAGAGGGTGCTGGTCCCCCTCTAGCAGCCAGCTCGGTGCGCAGATCAAACCTCACCTGGTCAATTGTTGGGGGTGCAGCAAGCCGCTGAGGGGTGTGACCATTTTGCTGTGGTGTGTGCTGACTTTGTAACAGTCTTGCCGCCTGGCGTGATCTCTTGCCCTCTTGCCTCGTCCACTCTGGTCCCTGGGGTGTGTTCTTCTGGGCGCCGAGCAACACCTGGGCATAGCTCTCCTGCTGCTTCTTAAGAGCATCCTCATGCTGCTTTACCATGGCTTCTTGGTGCTCCTTGAGATCCATGCTGACCTTGTTCACCACCGATAAGACGTCTTTCCCAATGTTCTGCTGTCCCGCAGGAGCGGTACGGCGCTTAATCTCCTCCTGGACCTGGGTTACCTTTTGGAGTACCGGGGCCGTGGTAGGGGCCACAACCTTCTGGATATCTCTCAACAGTTGGGTGACTATCGACTTACCCATCGCCTCAAAAGCATGCTGGCTATCGAGGAGTGCGTCGACCTTCCCCGCCAGATAGGCGTTGTGTGCTGACATCAGGCCACAGTTCTCTATGATCTCCTCCAGGAACTCATCAAGTGTCGCTGCCTGCGTTTTGTTAACCTTGCTCTCCGGTGCGTGGATATAGCTGCTGATTGCCTTGGTGGCACCGATGATTGCAAGGTGCTGTTCCCTCACGCTAGCGAGATTACCCTCAACTCGTTGCTTGGAGGCAAGTTGGCTGCTACCGTCCAGTGATGTTCGCACACGGGTTCGCTTCTCACCTGGAGCCGGGAGGCCCTCCAGATCCGCGGATAGATCAAGATCTGGTGGGGTCCGTGCCAGGCTAGATCCTCTCGGGATGATGTTCGTTGTTCCTGTCGGGGTGCTATTAACGGTGGTTTTGGGTTGGTTTTGCATTGTGAAATTGAGGTTTTATCCCTGCCCCCTCCCTGGCTCATCCCCCTGGGGGTTTCCCAGAGGGACTACACCCCCTCCGCTTATACGGGAAATGCTCAACCGATGGGAGGGGGTCCAAGGCCCCTACTTGCCAGGCTTTCAGGGCTCTCACGCCTCCGACAACGTTAGTACCAGGGAAGGGTGCCTGCTAGGCCGGGGCCCCACAGGACGGCTGGCGACACCTCTTGGAGACAGAGGCGCCGTTGCCCGCCTGGGCGGCAGCTCGAGTTGTCCTGATGTTATCTGCAGTCCAGAGAAGTCCATGGTGGTCCAGGTCAGGGTGCAGGGGGCCTCCAAGTCCCCACACCCAAAGTCCGCGTAACCCTGGGACAGGGGGCCTTACAAGGTACTGCCACTTGGCCAGGTGGTCCTTGGTTTTTTAACGAGGTTGTTACTCCTCCTGCTCACTCTTAGTTGCCGTCGCTGAGGATCTGTGGCCTTACGGCGACCGGAACCACAGCTCAGGCTTAAGCCCCCCCACCACGACAAGGTGATGAGCAATCGGGGGGGAACTGAACCCAACCAGGAAGGGTGAAATGCTCCAAATGTTTCAACTGACCACGGAACCGCCTCCAGCACTCAATGACACCTTCAGGTGGAATGTCATCCCTGCCTATCCCTAATTGCCACAGTTTCCGTATGAGACATTTTCCCATAAAAACAACAGGGGAGATAAAGCCAACTGGGTCAAGGAGTTTTGCTATATCTGACATTATCAAGCGTTTAGTGACACTAGCTGGAGCTTCGGCGATTTTATATGAGGATAAATCCGACCTTGGGGTCCACACCAAGCCTAGAATCTTTGTGGACGGTTCGCCATCACCATCAAAGGATAGTGTATCAGCTGATACCGCGCAATGCTCAGGTGGAGGTGACCTTAGAACGACCTCACGGTTACTCATCCATTTGTGAAGTTCAAAGCCAGCTTTCCACAGGAGCTGCTCCAATTCTGTCTTCTACTGCATAGCTGCCTCAACAGATGGTACCGATGTAATGACATCATCCATATATGTGTCATGCAACAGAGCTTCCGATGCAGCCGGAAAGGGTTGTCCTTCGTCAATTACCAATTGATGCAAGGTCCTGATTGCCAGGAATGGGGAGGATGAGATGCCATAAGTGATAGTGGCCAAACAATATTCAACAATGGGCTCTTCTGAGGAGAACCGCCACAGGATCCTTTGAAAGTCATGGTGATCTTCCTCAAGAGCTATATTGTGGTACATCTGCCTAATGTCTGACCAGAATCACCTCCTGAAGGCGGAAGCGCAGGAGAATATCTAGGATGTCTGCCTGCAGCTTTGGTCCCTTGTACAACACCTGGTTGAGGGACGGTCCATTCCTGGTGGTCATTGAAGAATCAAAGACGACCCTGAATTTAGAGATTTCACCCCCAGGATCTTGACAAAAAATGCAGTGATGAGGTATATATAGTAGGCTAGTTTGGGTCCAATCAACAACAGTGCCACCCGCATGTGACCTTGCTCCAAATAGTCCCTCATAAATTCCTGATAATGAGTGTTCAACTTGTAGTTACGACTTAACCTCTTCTCCAACATCAAGAAGCAATTCAATGCTCCCATTCGGCTATCCCCCAATGGCACATGATTAGCCTTGAAAGGCAGGGCTACCGCATACCTACCAGAAGGCAAACGCGAGACAGTAGAAGCATACAGGTCTTGGCAAGCTTGGTCTTTAGGTGAAAAAATTGATGATACTGGGGGCTCCTCTAACTCCCAAAATCTCCTAATGAGGGAATCTGTAGTAGGGGGATTATCCAGCGGTGTTGTACATAGCTGCACCGCAGCTGTCATCTTCTGGTGCCGGCCCACTAGACAGTAACCCCAAATACTTTTCAACAAACTGGGGGTCCCAGGTAGTCCCAAAATAGGCCTATCCAGAATGATGCATCCAAACCATTCTGCACCAAGCAGCATATCCACTTCAGCCAGCCTTTGGTATTCAGGATCCGCCAAATGGAGCCCACGAATCCGAGCAGCAGGAAGTGGTCGGACCCATTCATTAGGAGCACGAGTGATGTTGCCGACAACCAGGGCATCCACTTGAAGCTCAACAGAGTGTTCCGGGCAGAAATTACAGCGTGCCATTTGTCGGCACACACCTGGCTCATACCCAACACAGGCACCTCAGTGGCAGAAATCTCCAGGCCTAACCGCTGTACACAAGATATGGTTATGAACGTCGCCTGACTAGCTGGATCAATCAAGAGACGCACACCCCGGTAAGCACCCTCATGGTCCAAAACCTGAGCTCTAGCCGTTGCCAGCAACACCTGTCCTATTTTACTAGAGGCATATACTTGCAGAGAAGATTGAGGTTCCTGGTTTCCCCTGCCGGAAGAGCCTGATGACGAGGATGATGGCTGAACAGGTCTGGAGTCACTGTGATGTTCTCGATGCTTGAAATGCAGGAGAGAGTGATGTTTAGATGAACAGTGCTTACAGGCTGGTGGCTTGGGGCATGCAGGGGCACAGTGACCAGGAGAGAGACATAACCATCATAACTGCTTACTCCTGACAATATCCACCCTCTTAGACACATCCATCTGACGGAACGACCCACACTGGTCCAAAACATGACCCTTGCTGCAATGAGGGCATGGTTCCAGGCCCTTGGGCGTACCCACCATTAACGCGTTTGTGACCTTGGCTGCGGATTTCCTTCCAGGTGATTTATTTGCTGACGCTTCCCTGGCAGAATAAAACGCTTCCAACACCCTAGCCTGCTCCTGAACAAACCACGTGAATTGACGGATGGAAGGATCAGGTGGGGTCAATAAATGGCGTTCCCAGTCCTCCCGTAGCCTGACATGAAGTTTTTTACAACACATAAATAACAAGGGTACCACCCACCCTTCGACGTCGCACCCAAGTGCACTAAGAGCACCTAGAAAAGTTGTGAATAACAGACGGGTTCTGAGATGTGCAAGAAAGAGAATATATGGTGTCCAAATGTGCTGCGGTTTGTAGGTGAATATTATCGTACTGCTTCCTCAACATATCCCAACAAACCCTATAATTGGGGCCAGTAAGACTAGCAACGAGCGCTAACGCCTCTCCAGACAAGGCTGATCTTAAATACATGTGCTTCTGAAAATCTGTCAATTGAGAACTAGCAACAACTGTAGCCCTGAAAAGTTCTGCAAATGCTAGCCAAGCCCTGAGATCCCCACTAAATTCAGGTAATTTGATTTTAGGAAGCTGAACATTCAAGGTGCCACCAGATAAGCCAGTAGTGGCCACTGACACGTCTAGAGGGGATGAACTCAACTCGGACGGGAAACTCGCTGCCAACACCGCTTTAATAGTAAAATATGGGTCCTCGAACTTGACAATCTTTGTTGTCAAGTCTTCATGAATACCATTTTTAAAATTGTAAGCAACAATCTTCTGAATACCTAGTGCTTAGAAACTGGGTATGGTAATCGTCCACGTTCTCAGACATTACTTTCAGTAACGTTTTATTCCTTGCCGTGGGAGTCGATTCGACTTCCTCGGCGATCTTTGCAATTCTAAGAATTCGTTCTAGCAATGATTTGGTAAGAAACCTATATTCATCTATCGCTGGGATGATTTAACGGGTAAGTTCGATAAACAAAAGACAATAACTTATTAGACAAGCCAATCAAACAATAATATCATACAAGAGTTATACCACGAAATAATAACAATAATAAATACCAATTCCAACTATGACGAAAGTAGGTACCGTCAAGTGAGGTGAAGTCAGCCGATAGTGGTGACGTCGCTCACAGCTGACTGTTCAAATAATTTGAGTGTTAAGTTGGCAGCATTGCGATTTTTAGATTGTAAAAAAAATAACAATATTCGCGGCATCTTCTTTATTCATTAGGCACCAAAAAATACATATTTTATTCATTCATAAGTCCCAGAAAAATCATTCTGTGATCTCTCAGTTTTACCAATTTTTTTCATTGCATGATAAACCTGTCTTGTAAACCTGACTAAAGCTTGAATGTCTTCTCTGTGGATATGTTGTTGTTGCTCTAAATCTTCCTGTTGAGAGATTTTGAAATGGCGGGAGAGTGATGTTTATGTTTACAGTCATGGCGGGGTTTTATCTGTTCATAGTCCACTGGGTGTGGTGAAGTCAGTCACTCAACAAAATGCCCCGAAAGTACATTAAAAAATCAGTCATGCAGCATGACTTAATGAGCGAATTTTCAAAGAAATATTCGAATTAATGGCTATGGTTTTGAATAAAGGAAAACTTCGGTCTAAAATTTGGTTTTCTATGTATATTCTCTTCGTATTTATTTTAATTTGTACGTTTTGTCCATCCTGATTCTACCGTTTGTTTATTACGTAATTGTACTAAGTGCTTATTTATTTGATCGCTGTGGGTAAATTCAAGGAGTTGTACTAATCGTTTGCCTCCCCCTTTTTTGCTTCGAACTCTCGTCTTCAATTAATACTTCTCACATTTTTCAATCTGACCACTCTAAGGGGGTGGGGGTAAGAGTTTAAAGATTATCCTAGTTTTGGGTAATTTTTGCGCACTTTAAATGCTCTAATTTAAGAACGGATTTAGATATCTAAAATCCGATTTCACTATCGTGTTCAGCGTGCAAAAACCTTTAAAATGAGGGGTCACTTGTTAGAAAATAACATTTTGGGGATTTTTGGGTAATTTTTGCGCACTTTAAATGCTCTAATTTGAGAACGGATCAAGATATCTAAAATCCGATTCCACCATCGTGTTCAGCGTGCAAAAACCTTTAAAATGAGGGGTCACTTGTTGGAAAATAACATTTTGGGGATTTTTGGGTAATTTTTGCGCACTTTAAATGCTCTAATTTGAGAACGGATCAAGATATCTAAAATCCGATTCCACCATCGTGTTCAGCGTGCAAAAACCTTTAAAATGAGGGGTCACTTGTTAGAAAATAACATTTTGGGGATTTTTAGGTAATTTTTGCGCACTTTAAATGCTCTAATTTGAGAACGGATCAAGATATCTAAAATCCGATTCCACCATCGTGTTCAGCGTGCAAAAACCTTTAAAATGAGGGGTCACTTGTTGGAAAATAACATTTTGGGGATTTTGGGGTAATTTTTGCGCACTTTAAATGCGCCAAAACCCTCCTTAGAGTAGGCCAATTTCGCCCATCTTCGAACTTAGCCTTTCGATTGCCAAGATAGATTTTTTGTGCAAATTTGAGCTGTTTATCTCAATTCTATCGAGAGTTATCGTCTGGAGTGACACATATATAAATAAATATATATATATATACATATAAAAAAGTGTTAAATTTCAGGAATCGTTTTAGAATGGTCTGAAACGGATTTCTATGAAGAAAATTTCCAAAAATTTATATTATTTAAATTTCGAAGCCATTGCAATAGCTTCATTTTCTTTGAAAATTCGCTAAAAGCTCGGTCCCGGTGGGAAACGTAATTATAATCCGATATATTTTGAAAATGCGATTCGGGCTGTCAAGAGTGGTAAGCTTTCTGTTCGCCGTGCATCAGACTATTACGCAGTTCCCTACTCCACGCTCCGGGAACATGTAAAAGGGTTGCGTACCAAACCGTACGGCGGTCAGTGTGTTTTATCCTCTTCTGAAGAGAAGTTTCTGGTACATTCTTTGATAAAGTGTGCTGAATGGGGATTCCCATTGAATAGAGGAGATGTTAGAAACATAGTTCAGAACTACCTCAATAGTAATGGCAGAAGAGAAAAACGCTTCAAAGACAACAAACCAGGTAAGGAGTGGTTCACCAGTTTCATGTCTCGGCACCCTGAGTTATCAGAACGGTTGGGAGAAAATGTTAAACGTGTTAGAGCTGGGGTTAACCATGAAGCTCTCACATCATTTTACGAACATCTTGAAAATAGTTTGAGGGGCATTCCACCATCAAACATAATAAATTATGATGAGACGAACTTTACCGACGACCCTGGGGAGATGAGAGTGGTTGTACGTAGGGGAGTTAAGCATGCTGAACGCATTATTGACTCGTCAAAAATGAGCATCAGCGTCATGGTCGCAGCCGCAGCTGATGGCCATGTCTTTCCCCCATATACGGTATACAAATCCAAATTCCTTTACCCATCATGGATAGAGGGAGGCATTGAAGGGGCTGGTTACAACCGGAATGGTAGCGGTTGGTTCGACCTTGAGATTTTTGAGGACTGGTTTGCAAGGATCATGTTACCTTTTTTGAAAAAACTAGATGGAGTCAAGGCTGTCATTGGTGATAACCTGTCAAGTCATTTGTCCCTGAATGTTCTTCGACTATGTGAAATTAACAACATAAAATTTATTTTACTGCCACCAAACTCGACTCACTTGTGCCAGCCTCTTGATGTTGCATTTTTCAAACCTCTCAAGACAGCTTGGCGTTCTGTTCTGGACGAATGGAAACAAAAAAACCGAGGAACCCTACCAAAAAATGAATTTCCCAGGCTCTTGAAAATGTCATTCGAAAAAATAGGGATGAGGAATTCAGATAATACCATAGCTGGTTTCAAAGCTTGTGGAATCGTGCCCCTGGATGCCAAACGAGTTTTGGACAAAATCCCAAACCGTGAGGCTGTTATGCCAAGCCCGGAGAAGTGGTGTTCAACACTGATTGACCATTTGAATCAGACTAGAACCTCAGAAACAAGACCACCTAAACCAAGAGGCAAGAAGATCGATGTTCCCCCTGGGAAAGGTGTAGTTGTGAGGGACATGGTAGAGTCTGAGGACGAGGATGAAACGGTTTCTGATGGAGCATTGCCCAGCCCTCCTGAATCTGACTCTTCTGACCAAGAGTCAATGGATGATGAAGAGCAACGCACCAACGACGAACGAACAACAAACCAACACACTGAAACTTCCCCACAACGGACAACCCCCGAGCTGAAATTGGTTTTTGATGAAAATGATTTCGTCATAACAGAATTCAAAACAGAAAAGGACCAAAGAAGCAGATTCTACTTGGGCAAGATTCTGAAGAACCTCGGACTGAACAAGAGTGAGGTCTCATATCTGCGAAAGAGGAAGGGGGCAAAAGGACCTACTCATTTTACCTTTCCAGAGCAGCCTGACATATGCGAAACTGATCATATCAATATGACCAAGGTTCAGGTGGAAGATATGAGGAGAAATCGCTACATCCTTAAGGAAATTGCTGATATATCCATCGATTCCATTAATTAGAGTTAGCGCTACAAACCACTCACCTTAATTTTTGCGTTTATTGGATTTTTGTATTACAGATACTGGTTTTTAATGCATTTTTTTGTCATATTCCTTTTCTTATTATTTTTTTAAAAACATGGATGCGGAGCGACATCACCCCTCGAAGGGGGGGAAGTCGTTTTAGGTCAAAAACATACCTTGGGCGACTTCACCCCGCTAGGTGGGGTGAAGCCGCTCGGTTTTGTTTTTATTTTTTTAAACTAAATTCAGCCTGAAAAATTTGAACTGTAGCTCAAATTGTACCTCAAGAGTGAGAGAGTATAAATTATTTTTTTCATAATTTTTATCAGCGTTTTAGTATCTTAAATGTAGAAAAAAGTGTGATTTTTGAGCGACTTCACCCCACTTGACGGTATTACGACACCGTTGAACCTCGGAAGCTCCAATACTTATACAAAATTACCTACACTCGCACTGATTACGCACTAAACATTACCTTTACGGGGTTTAAATGTCGAATAAAACAAATGACACGACATAAATATATGAGAAGAACTCAACGGAAACCTCTCCAACTCGCTTCAATCGAGGTAAACACTAAACAAACCGGGACCGGTACCGGTACCTCGGAGCAAAAACAATAAGCTCAGGCCGGCCACAGCCGCTGATTAGTTTGCAGGAGGACTGTGACTTTTTAACCCAAGTGAGGAAGATTGTTAAAACCTGTGTCCGACCTTCTTGATAGTGGATCACCAATAAATCCGATGGAAGTCACCTTGTCAGCTGAGACCGTAACAGGTTGGACGGACAATAATGCGTGGTCGACAGTTCCCCCTTCCGCTGAGAAGTCAATGTAAACAATAATCATACAAATGTGTGTTGTATGCTAATGCGAACATGATAGCGAGATTCAGACGATACAGGTTCAGTGATTCAGTGCTGTGCATAAATCGATGCTATCGTGTAGTGACAATACCGGAACAAATAATAAATTGTGACCACTTGCTAATTATCAGTTACCGTAGTACCTACTTCCTTTTGTCTGTGATAATAATTATATACTAAAGAAATCCCATAACAGAAAAATACGATAGTAGGTACGATAAATATTCGTATTAGTTAGAGAGCCAGTGGCCTCCTAATTTAACCGGAAGATGTATAGCTGCAATCCCCCTAAATCGAAGGGGCATGATGCCCTGAAACGAGATCCTCGAGTCAGCCACTCCTTACCCGGGGCATTATTATAGAAATTTTGAATTCAATTTTCAAAATTTTGGCTCCTAATTTAACCGAAAGATAAATGGTTGAAATTTGTTTCAAAATGTAGGTTTCTGATCACTGGTTTAGGATTCAGGGCGACTGACGACCGATCCTGGGCCAATTTACTAACTGACGCGTTCAAATTTGGTTAAAATGTGCATCTAATTTAACCGAGAGATAAATGGCTGGGGTTTTTTTCAAAACGACCAGCATGCAGCCCTAAATAACATTGTGCAACGACTGACGGCGCCAGCTGGGCAGATTTCATAACTGACGACAATTTAAATTTCGGTTGACCGAAACTTAACCGAGAGATAAATGGTTGAATTTTGTTTCAAAATGTAGGTTTTCTGTTAGTGACCCAGGATTGAGGGCGACTGACGGCCGATCCCGGGCCAATTTAGTAACTGACGCGTTCAAATTTGGTTAAATTGTGCATCTAATTTAACCGAGAGATAAATGGCTGGGTTTTTTTTTCAAAACGACCAGCATGCAGCCCTAAATAACATTGTACAACGACTGACGGCGCCAGCTGTGCAGATTTCATGACTGACAACAATTTAAATTTCGGTTGACCGAAACTTACCCAAGAGATAAATGGTTGAATTTTCTTTCAAAATGTAGGTTTTCTGTTAGTGAACCAGGATTCAGAGCGACTGACGGCCGATCCCGGGCCAATTTAGTAACTGACGCGTTCAAATTTGGTTTAATTGTGCATCTAATTTAACCGAGAGATAAATGACTGGGGTTTTTTTTTTTCAAAACGACCAGCATGCAACCCTATACCACAATACAACAACGACTGACGGCGGTAGTTGGGCAGATTTCATAACTGACGACAATTTAATTGTCGGTTGATCGAAACTTAGCCGAGAAGTAAATGGTTGCATTTTGTTCCAAAATGTAGGTTTTCTGTTACCTACTGGTCCAGGATTCAGGGCGACTGACGACCGATTCCGGGTCAATTTAGTAACTGACGCGTTCAAATTCGGTTAATTATTCAAATGATTTCCCGCTTACGTCTGAAATGGATGCAATTGTATAAAATGGCAGTTTAACATTTTCGTACAGGGGAACAAATGAACACTATGGAACAGAAGAAGATTTTTCTGCTCCTCATCCAATGATGAATCATCTGAAACAATAAAACCAAAAACTTTTAGTTGGAAAAAAATACATTTAGCGTGGTTGTTCATGGGCACTGTTTGAAATACTACTTCCAGTGAACCTGCAGGGTCATCCTTCGAACGTTAGGCTTAGGTACTTAGTCCTCAAAAAATCCGTGCAAAAATGCCAAGTTTTTGTCGACTCGAAACGATAACTTCCAAAGACAGGATCCAGTTTTTTTTTGGAAAGCAGAAATGTCTGCAGTACCTACTAAAATTTCGTTCATAAATTCTCGAAAGATTTTCCTAAAAAATTAGTATAATGTATAACACTTATCACATTTTATTGTAGTAATGAAAATTACCTGAGTCAGAAGTATGTTCTCCAATATCGTCATCGTCATTGTAGTTCCAGCTGGCATCAAGGTAATTTCTGTTTTCCAAGATGTCATCAATGTTGGGAGGTCCCATCCCTCCGCAAAACCGGACTGCTTCTTTCCATGGCTATATCCACCCATGATTATCTGCCTTGCTTGTAGGTTCAAACTGGCAATGCCCTAGAATCAATGCTCCACACCCCTCCCAGAAGAGCTCTTTTGATTTTTTCGTTCAGTTCAGCCTGGTCGGGGGGAATGGTGCTAGGACTGAAGGACTTGTCAAATTTGAGTTCCGGTTCATTTGAGTTTTTAGGCAAAATAGCTCTGCAAAATAGCTCATGTCGGGCTTCATTGACCTTTTTTGTCCCCCGCACTCAATACATTCTGCATACGAATTCATGCAGAATTTCAGATATATGTCTTTCTCAATGATACTGTCTGCAAGATTTTCGAATACACGAATGAAGCGAGGATCACTCGCAAGGAAAGAGAGTATTTTTCCCTTTTCTGAAAAATGCTGGAATATGGCCGCAACCAGTGAAAGTATGAAATGCTGTCAATGCCCTAGATAATTCATTACCTTGAGTATTTTACAGAGAAGTGACGTTTATGAGAATTTTCGAGCCTGAAGTGGCAGTTCCTATTTGGACCAGTGCGTTGCTAACATTCGCCTGTATAAGACACATTATTTGAAAGTAGTACGACCAACATGTCTCTATCAGAACGACGGACTAGCATATTCTCATGGTCTTGCATGTGAGCAAGGTTGAAAATAATGCGCTCATAGCCTCTTCGTAGTCGCATTTGAGTTGTCTCTTCTTTCCTGAATATTGAGCTGTTATTTTTCTGAAACGAGTACCATTTTTCGCTTCTTTGCAGCCTTCAGTGAAGGATTTAAGTATCTGTCAAAAACATATCGGCAAAGACAGATGCTGTTTGCAGTGCTGTTTGTTCAGCCTGTATGGGAAGTTCATTTCATTTTTCGGTAAGAGAGGCGAAAACCGGCGAAGTAATGCTCCAGTTGCGTGTCAAATATTGGACTCTGAACAACAAAGACCGGCTGATTCTGTTAAAGCACTATCATCAAATCCGTATTTCAAGGAGTCCTACGTTAAGTTTTTGATTGAATATTTAGAAAGGGAAGAAATGGTACCGTGTATTTTACATCACATGTGGGACAAAATGTTACTCATTTCAAATAATAGCAGCTCAATATTCAGGAAAGAAGTGAGTGAACTCAAATGCGACTACGAAGAGGCTGTACGCGCATTATTTTCAACCTTGCTCACATGCCAGACCATGAGAATTATGCTAGTCCGTTCTTTTGACAGAGACATGTTGGTCGTCTCCGCACTGGTCCAAATACGAACTGCCACTTCAGGCTCAAAAATTCTCATAAACGTCACTTCTCTGTAAAATACTCAAGGTAATGAATTATCTAGGGAATTGACAGCATTTCATACATTCACTGGTTGCGGCCATATTCCAGCATTTTTCAGAAAAGGGAAAAATACTCTCTTTCCTTGCGAGTGATCCTCGCTTCATTCGTGTATTCGAAAATCTTTCAAACAGTATCATTGAGAAAGACATATATCTGAAATTCTGCATGAATTCGTATGCAGAATGTATTGAGTGCGGGGGACAAAAAAGGTCAATGAAGCCCGACATGAGCTATTTTGCAGAGCTATTTTGCCTAAAAACTCAAATGAACCGGAACTCAAATTTGACAAGTCCTTCAGTCCTAGCACCATTCCCCCCGACCAGGCTGAACTGAACGAAAAAATCAAAAGAGCTCTTCTGGGAGGGGTGTGGAGCATTGATTCTAGGGCATTGCCAGTTTGAACCTACAAGCAAGGCAGATAATCATGGGTGGATATAGCCATGGAAAGAAGCAGTCCGGTTTTGCGGAGGGATGGGACCTCCCAACATTGATGACATCTTGGAAAACAGAAATTACCTTGATGCCAGCTGGAACTACAATGACGATGACGATATTGGAGAACATACTTCTGACTCAGGTAATTTTCATTACTACAATAAAATGTGATAAGTGTTATACATTATACTAATTTTTTAGGAAAATCTTTCGAGAATTTATGAACGAAATTTTAGTAGGTACTGCAGACATTTCTGCTTTCCAAAAAAAAACTGGATCCTGTCTTTGGAAGTTATCGTTTCGAGTCGACAAAAACTTGGCATTTTTGCACGGATTTTTTGAGGACTAAGTACCTAAGCCTAACGTTCGAAGGATGACCCTGCAGGTTCACTGGAAGTAGTATTTCAAACAGTGCCCATGAACAACCACGCTAAATGTATTTTTTTCCAACTAAAAGTTTTTGGTTTTATTGTTTCAGATGATTCATCATTGGATGAGGAGCAGAAAAATCTTCTTCTGTTCCATAGTGTTCATTTGTTCCCCTGTACGAAAATGTTAAACTGCCATTTTATACAATTGCATCCATTTCAGACGTAAGCGGGAAATCATTTGAATAATTAACCGAATTTGAACGCGTCAGTTACTAAATTGACCCGGAATCGGTCGTCAGTCGCCCTGAATCCTGGACCAGTAGGTAACAGAAAACCTACATTTTGGAACAAAATGCAACCATTTACTTCTCGGCTAAGTTTCGATCAACCGACAATTAAATTGTCGTCAGTTATGAAATCTGCCCAACTACCGCCGTCAGTCGTTGTTGTATTGTGGTATAGGGTTGCATGCTGGTCGTTTTGAAAAAAAAACCCCAGTCATTTATCTCTCGGTTAAATTAGATGCACAATTAAACCAAATTTGAACGCGTCAGTTACTAAATTGGCCCGGGATCGGCCGTCAGTCGCTCTGAATCCTGGTTCACTAACAGAAAACCTACATTTTGAAAGAAAATTCAACCATTTATCTCTTGGGTAAGTTTCGGTCAACCGAAATTTAAATTGTTGTCAGTCATGAAATCTGCACAGCTGGCGCCGTCAGTCGTTGTACAATGTTATTTAGGGCTGCATGCTGGTCGTTTTGAAAAAAAAACCCAGCCATTTATCTCTCGGTTAAATTAGATGCACAATTTAACCAAATTTGAACGCGTCAGTTACTAAATTGGCCCGGGATCGGCCGTCAGTCGCCCTCAATCCTGGGTCACTAACAGAAAACCTACATTTTGAAACAAAATTCAACCATTTATCTCTCGGTTAAGTTTCGGTCAACCGAAATTTAATTTGTCGTCACTTATGAAATCTGCCCAGCTGGCTCCGTCAGTCGTTGCGCAATGTTATTTTGGGCTGCACGCTGGTCGTTTTGAAAAAAAACCCCAGCCATTTATCTCTCGGTTAAATTAGATGCACAATTAAACCAAATTTGAACGCGTCAGTTACTAAATTGGCCCGGGATCGGCCGTCAGTCGCTCTGAATCCTGGTTCACTAACAGAAAACCTACATTTTGAAAGAAAATGCAACCATTTACTTCTCGGCTAAGTTTCGGTCAACCGAAATTTAAATTGTTGTCAGTCATGAAATCTGCACAGCTGGCGCCGTCAGTCGTTGTACAATGTTATTTAGGGCTGCATGCTGGTCGTTTTGAAAAAAAAAAAAACCAGCCATTTATCTCTCGGTTAAATTAGATGCACAATTTAACCAAATTTGAACGCGTCAGTTACTAAATTGGCCCGGGATCGGCCGTCAGTCGCTCTGAATCCTGGTTCACTAACAGAAAACCTACATTTTGAAACAAAATTCAACCATTTATCTCTCGGTTAAGTTTCGGTCAACCGAAATTTAATTTGTCGTCACTTATGAAATCTGCCCAGCTGGCTCCGTCAGTCGTTGCGCAATGTTATTTTGGGCTGCACGCTGGTCGTTTTGAAAAAAAACCCCAGCCATTTATCTCTCGGTTAAATTAGATGCACATTTTAACCAAATTTGAACGCGTCAGTTAGTAAATTGGCCCAGGATCGTTCGTCAGTCGCCCTGAATCCTAAACCAGTGATCAGAAGCCTACATTTTGAAAGAAATTTCAACAATTTATCTTTCGGTTAAATGAGGAGCCAAAATTTTGAAAATTGAATTCAAAATTTTTATAATAATGCCCCGGGTAGGGAGTGGCTGACTCGCGGATCTCGTTTCAGGGTATCAAGCACCTTCGATTTAGGGGGATTGCAGCTATACATCTTCCGGTTAAATTAGGAGGCCACTGGCTCTCTAACTATATGGATAGGGACAAATGATAGGACCGGAGTGTGCCATAGCAGAACTTCAGATCGTTGTAAGTACAACCGGATCAAGACGTCCCAATACAACTCAGTCAATCACTGACCACAACACAATTAGAATATAAATATACGAAACTACAAAGATATACGCACATATATGTAGGTAGGTAATACGCAAATTATAATCCAATGATGCAATAAAAATTAGATTTCCTGTCAACAAGGCACCTCACAAGCTGGTCACAACAGGTAACGATTATATTGGGTCACCTATACCCCTTACCACCAAGTGGGGCTGCGATTCGAGATCGATTCCAAAAATTTATCTGTTTCCCAATGATCGAATTTAAGTGGCGTTTTATACAACTTTTCAATCCGGTTCCGAAAAAGGACCAATGTCGAGCGCCTGAGGCCTTGCTCTTAAATTGAGTTTGGATCCTCAGGATGTTCTACTTTATTCTTTGGACAGAGGACTGTAAGGGCTGTCCACTCCTCGATAGCTCGAATCTACTAGGTATTTTTCCACTAATTGGATCCCACTTACGTGATTCAAATAGAATCCTGGTCGTCGAAGTCAGGCACTCCAGTTGAGGGGTATGGAAGAGGTTGGAACAGGGTAAAGGGAAACTCGACGAAGGGAGGCGGCTCTTCTCCAGGGGGTCGGCACGGTAATAATCATTTTTCCTGGATATATCCGGGAGGGAGGGGGGACCCAAACAGATGGCAGTTCCGCCAACACAACAATACTTTTGAACACATCTATTGGCTTCCCCACCCCCTTTCACCCCTTTAGAGTGTCAGTATAATTAAAATATACTGAGCTCATTAGAAGGTGATTGATGCCATGTCCCAATTGACAAGTCCCAATAGTTGTTCCATCCTAACGATGGAGCTTGATCACCTAGAGGTTGCCAAGATGAGCACAATTCACGACAACAACCTCTGACAACATTGTCCACCAATACTCGTATGTATGAGCTTTGTTCTCCACCAGTAAAATATTATTGAGGTAGTACCATTAAAATGGAGGTTAGTCACCTTGAAGTTATTCAGATGTCTTTTCCTGAACCAGAACTTCATACTACTTTTCATTCCCCCTTTTCTCTCTCATACTTTGCTACCCAGAAGTGTGTCATGTGGGGAGGAGTGTAACAGTGTGGGCTGTTTGGGATGGGGTCTTTTGGTGGAAGCCTAATCGATATCCCTTCTTAACGGTTGATAATATCGCTGGTCTAGATATAGATCAATACTAGATGCCACCGCTCTACTTTCCCGTTTGACTGGGGGTGATAGGCTGTGGTGCGCTGCTTCCGGATTCCGAGAGTGTGGAGGAGTGAGTTGTAAGTTGAGGATTCGAACTGCCTGCCCTGATCGACCGTGAGGATCTGCGGACAGCTGTACCGGGCAATCCAGTTGTTAAGGAAGGCGGTGGCGACAGCGTCTGCAGAAATGTGCGCGATTGGGATGCACTCAAACCAGTTGGTGGCACGGTCGATCATGGTCAGGCAGTATCTTTTCCCTTCGGAAGGGGGCCAACTATGTCGAGGTTGAGATGTTCGAATGGGAGGGCGTCGTCGAAGGTCTGAGGCGGGACGTGGGGGTGCGCCAAGACCTTATAGCGTTGGCACTTCTGGCACCCGAGAACCCAGTTGCGGACGTTGGTGTTCATTCGGGGCCAGAAGTACCCGGAGGTGAGCAGGTCTTGGCTCGGCCGGATACCCGGGTGATGGAGGGCACGGTAGTGCTTGAACAGTTGCTGCCTTAGGTCCAGTGGGACGTATGGGCGAGGTGGCGAGGACGACACGTCGCACCATAGGTCCTGTGGCGGCACCTGTTCGAGCTTTCAGGCGGCGATTAAGTTGGCGAGGGCGGCGTCGGAATCCAGGCAATATGTTGGTTGTGAATTGCGCTATGAATTCTAATTGTCGGAGGCGATGGGGCGAGGCAGACTCGCGGTTCTGGAGGAGGGCGTGCCTAAGTGGCTTGTGGTCGGTGTTGACAGAGAACTGCCGGCCCTCGACGAAGTCGCGAAAATGCTTAATGGCTTCGTGGATGGCGAGGAGTTCTCTGTCGAACGTAGAGTATTTGCGTTGGGCGGGAGAGAGAGTGCGAGAAAAAAATCCGAGTGGTTGGGGGGAGGCGCCGGTGTGTTGGTGGAGAACTGCTCCGATGGCCCAGTCAGAGGCGTCGGTGGTGATTGAGAGGGGGGCGTGGTGGTCGGGGTGGGCGAGTAGTGTGGCGGCGGCGAGGTCGTTTTTGCAATTTTTGAAGGCGGCGGCATGTGGGGGGTCCAGTTGATGGGGCGGCGTTCGTTCTTTTTTGTTGGTTGAGGTATGGCGTTGACGAGGAGGAGCTGGTGTTGGGCAGCGTGGCGAATGTGGCGGCGACAGAAATTTAAAATGCCGAGGAAGCGTTGGAGGTCCGTGACAGTGCGGGGCTGAGGGAGTCGACCCGTTCCGGAAGAGGTGACGAGATGCCCGAGGCAGCGGACAGAAGGTTGGGCTAACACGCTCTTCTCCTTGTTAACCGTTAATCCTTCAGATTCGAAAATCCGTAGGACTTGTTGGAGGTGGTGGTAGTGCTGGTCCGGCGTTTTGGAAGCGACCAAAACATCGTCGAGAAAATAAAAGACGAAGGGGAGGCCTCGGAGGATCTGGTCCATGTAACGCTGCCAAGTTTGGGCAGCGTTACGGAGGCCGAACCCCATCTTGACATACTCGAAGAGTCCGAAGGGGGTAATAATGGCGGTCTTCTGTATGTCCGGGGGGTGGATGTTGATATGATGGAAGGCGCGGGAGATGTCGAGCGTTGAAAAAATTGTAGCACCGTGGAGGTGAGAGGTGAAGTCACGGAGGTGGGGGAAGTTGTGATGAATTTAAAATTGGTTCATCACGGTGGCGTGAGGAAGTGCGCAGGCGGTTATGAGCGGATCACCACCGACATCTACGATCTTTTGGGAGAGTAAAAAGGTGGAGGTGAGTGATAGAATTTGCCCAGGCGGCGGATCTCCACCGACATCTGGGATCTTTTGAGAGAGAGAGATGAGAGGTGAGTGGTAGAGTTTGCCTAGGCGGTTATGAGCGAATCACCACCGACATCTGGAATCTTTTGGAGGAGGAGGTTTTGCCAAGGCGGCGGATATCCACCGACATCTAGGATCTTTTAAGAGAGGAAGAGAGAGAGAGCAAGGTAGAGGAGAGAAGAGAGAGCTGGTTAGAGGAAGTGTCGAATGAAGTTAAAGTCGCAGGATCCAGGGTTTTATAGGAAAAGGAGGCCTCTCCCTCCAACCCCCTGTTAGGGGTTGGTGGTGGGGCCCCAGGTTGTGTACCCTGGGTTCTGTGGCTTGTCTCCCCACTCATTCGTTTATTGACGGAAACTAACTTTAGCGTTTGGATATTGGTGAGAACTTAAGTTAGAGGAGTGTTCCCGGGAGGGACTCACGACAGAGGTCCCCCCCAGTTTGAACCAAGATTCGTGGAGCTGAAGGCGCAAGTTGACAGGGGCTGAGGGCCAAGGCAAACATAAGTGGGGCTGAAGGCCGAAGATGATAACGAAACAAAAATTCGGGGGGCTGAAGGCGCAAGGTGACAGGAGCTGAGGGCTAGGGCAAACATAAATGGGGGCGGAAGGCCAAAGGTGACAAGGGCTGAGGGCACGGCAAACATGAATGGGGGCGGAAGGCCTCGTTCTTAAAGGTAGTTGTTAAGGCTACGTAAGACTACGACTAAGAGTATAAGAGTATTTACATGGGTGAGTGGTGCATGAATAGTTACAGATGGGTGGATGAGAGACGATGAGAAAAGATATGGAGTTACAATGGCGTAGAAGGTGTGGAAAGTATTTACAATGGTGTATAAGATTTACAAGTATTTACAAGTAAGTATTTACAATGGTGTATAAGATTTACAAGTATTTACAAGTAAGTATTTACAATGGTGTATAAGATTTACAAGTATTTACAAGTAAGTATTTACAATGGTGTATAAGATATAGTAAGATATGGTGTATAAGATATAGTAAGATGGTAGGTGATATTTACAAAATTTGCAGAGTTACAAATTTACAAAATGTACAATGGTCGTGGCGTTGGGGTTGGGGTATAATAAAAGGGTGCAGAAATCCGCCGGTCCCTGGGTATGGGTGGGTGTAGGGTGTGGATGGATGATGTGTGGGGGGCGCCTCGATGATGCGGAAGGACCCCTGATAGGGAAGGAGTAGACCTATTGGGAGGGCCTTCCGCTTCGTCGGTGCGCCCGTGTTGTAGATGTGTGTGATGTTGATGACGGGGCGGCCGCAGCGGGGAAAATCGATTTTGGGGGGGTTGAAATTGAGGGGTAGGGTGGTGGGGTTTATTTGTGTTGGGGGTTTGTTTTGACTGGGGGGGTTGATTTGAATGGGGGGTGGGGGGGGCATGAGTTCCGTGAGGCGGAACTCGTGTAAAATGGCGGACATTAAAGGGCCGATGGGGACATAGGGGGGGTGTACCCCGGTGGCTTGCGCTGTGCGGAATTCGCGCAGAATTCGCCACTGGGGGTACTTCCACCGCCGGGGCCGGGGAGGTAGTCCGGTAATCCGTGGCGGAGAAAACGGAAGTGGTGATGGGGGCCCGGGCGAGGGGGGTAGGGGGGATAGCGGGTCCGGGGCGAAAACGTCCCGGAGAATGGCCGCCATTTCCGGATCCGAATCGAAATCCGGAAACGGCGACGGAGGTGATGGTTGTTGTGGGAAGAGGTGCGACATCGCGAACGGACGGTGGGAGACTGATAGGGTTCGTCGGTTGAGGTAGCACAGGAGCGGGTTTACATCTGGCTAACGGGACGGTGTGGGGTTTTCCGTCAATTAACAGGGTCGCGGTGGATTGTGTTGAGCGGATGACTTGAAAGGGCCCGGCATAAAGGGGTTGAAAAGTTTTATGCATGCCGGGCTCTTTCAGGTACATGTGAGTGGCGGTGAAAAATCGTTTGGGATAAGTTGTGTCGTTTGTCGGTGTTGTTGTGTGTAGCGGTTCCCTGTTAATTGACGGTGTGTGTTGTGGGGTGAAAATGTCGGCTGGTAAGCGGAGGGGGTCTTTAAATGCGTTTTGCGCGGGACTCGTGTTGTCTGAAGGACGGGCGGAAGTACGGGGGCTTAATAAAACATAGGGGAGGGTTTTGGTCCAGGAGGGAGATGTAGCTGACGTGGAAATGGCTTGTTTTAGGACCGAGTGCCACCGCTCTATTTTCCCGTTGGATTGGGGGTGATAGGGAGTGGTGCGGATTTTTTGTATCCCGAGGGAACGGAGCAGGTCGGAAAAGTGTGCTGATTCAAACTGCCTCCCCTGATCGACCGTGAGTGTCCGCGGACAACCGTAGCGGCTGATCCATTGGTTTAGGAAGGCCGCGGCGACGGCGTCCGCGGTAATGTGGGCGAGTGGAATACACTCAACCCAATTTGTTGCACGGTCGATCATGGTGAGGCAGTACCTCTTCCCCTCGGAGGGGGGAAGGGGGCCGACCAGGTCGAGATGCACATGTTCCCACGGGAGGGAGTCGGGGATGGGTTGAGGAGGTACATGGGGGTGAGCCGAGACCTTAAGTTGTTGGCACTTCTGGCACCCCAGAACCCAGGTACGGATATCTGTGTTCATGTGGGGCCAGAAGTACCGTGTTTTGATGAGGTCCCGGCTCGCCCGGATGCCGGGATGGTGGAGGGAGTGGTAGTGGAGGAACAGCTGCCGCCTCAGCTCCGGTGGGACGTAAGGGCGCGGTGTGTCGGCCGTTACGTCGCACCAGAGATCGAGGGGCGGCAGTTGTTCCAATTTGGAGGCGGAAATTAGGTTGGAGAGGGCGGGGTCGGAATTTGGATTTTGTTTCGATTTGAGGATGTGTGGGGAGGGGAAGGGCAGTAACTCCTCCACCGGCGCGGGAGTGGGTCGAGAGAGCGCGTCCGCCACGCAGTTGTCGGCCCCCGGCAAGTAGCGAATATCGGACGTAAATTGTCCGATAAATTCGAGTTGCCGGAGGCGACGCGGGGAGGCGGACTTACGGTTCTGGAGGAGGGCGTGGGTTAGGGGCTTATGATCCGTTACGACAGAGAACTGCCTGCCCTCCACGAAGTCACGAAAGTGTTTAATGGCTTTGTGGATGGCGAGGAGCTCCCTGTCGAACGTTGAGTAGTTCTTTTGGGTCGGGGACAAGGTTTTAGAGAAAAACCCAAGGGGTTGGGGGGTGGCGCCGGTGTGCTGGTGGAGCACTGCCCCGATGGCCCAGTCGGAAGCATCGGTTGTGATGGAAAGAGGGGCGTGGGGATCAGGGTGGGCCAATAGAGCGGCGTCCACTAGGTCCTGTTTGTAAATTTGGAAGGCGGTAGTAAGTTCGGGGGACCAGGGGATGGGGCGGTTGTCATTTTTTTTGGCGGGTTGGGGAATGGCGTGTATGAGGGGCTGTTGGTGTTGTGCGGCGTGTTTGATGTGTCTGCGGTAAATGTTCAGCATACCCAGAAAACGGCGGAGTTCCGTCACGGTGCGGGGCTGGGGAAAATCGCTGATGGCGTGGACCTTATCCGGTAGGGGCTTGATTCCGTCGGAGGAGACTTGGTGGCCGAGGCAGCGGACGGAGGGCTGGGCGAGTACGCATTTCTCGACGTTAATCTGCAATCCTTCGGCGGAGAATATGTCCAAAATTTGTTTTAGGTGGTCCAGGTGCTCTTCGGGGTCGCGGGAGGCAATCAGGATGTCGTCTAAAAAACAGAAGACAAATGGGAGGCCGCGTAGGATATTGTCAATATATCGTTGCCATGCCTGGGCAGCGTTTCTGAGTCCGAATCCCATCTTGATGTATTCGAACAGGCCAAAGGGGGTGATGATTGCGGTTTTTGGTATGTCTGGGGGGTGAATGTTAATGTGGTGGAAGGCTCTGGAGATGTCTAGTGTGGAAAAAATGTGCGTATTGTGGAGGTGAGACGAGAAATCCCGGAGGTGGGGGACGTTATACAGATCGGGTGTCGTCTTTGAGTTTAAGCGGCGGTAGTCGCCACAGGGGCGGATATCCCCATTGGGTTTCTGTACAATGTGTAAGGGGGAAGCCCAAGGGGATTTGGAGGGGCGGATAATCCCGTCCGCGATCAACCGGTCGAAGTGTTGACGGGCCTGAGAGAGTTGTAAGGGATGGAGGCGGCGGGCTTTCGCGGTAATTGGGGGGCCGGAGGTCTCGATAAAGTGCTGTATTGTTGAAATGTGGGCTGAGGGGCGGCGCTGGGGGCGGTATTGTTGTAGGAGGGTTTCAAATTGAGTGGGGGGTTGATTGATTGCGTGGATAAAGCCGGGAATAGGTTTGTTGGTGGAGGGGTCTATCAGGCGCGCGTTTTTGACGCCGACCTGGAGGCCGAAATATGCCAGGAAATCGGCCCCCAGGATCGCCTTCTCCACGTCCGCCACGGTGAATTCCCACTCGTACGCGAGTCCGCTCATGTAGACAGATGATGCGCACAACGCAGCACCGAGCCCCCGAAGACCAGAATGACCACTCCGGCAAAAAAAGAACTCAGCCTAAAAACGTACGCTCAAGCGGCAAAAGAAAACACCCTGGATGATATAACTGATCTGGACGATTTCCAGGAAGTCAGGCGAGCCCGCCGACGGAAGAAGGCCCTACCTACCGCTGATGCAGGCCTAGGAAAACCCTCCGCGCCCGATGGGAAGTTAAGGGAAGAAACCCAGGATAGGGAATCAAAAAAGCCGAAGACCCGAAGCCAGCAAACCAAGCCTGTGAGCCCTGAAGACATCGAAAGGACACTTGAGGATGAGGCCAAGCTGATCCTAATAGACAAGCCTGACAGCGAAGAGCGCAAAGCGTTCCTGGAGAGGGTCAGGGGCCTTATCAACCCGAGAGGAAACAAGATACAGCTGTTTGACACCAGGACCACGGCAAGCGGCGGCGTAGCTGTGAAAGCACACACCATCGGGGATAGGGACAAAATCTTGGCCCTTCCCTGTTGGTCAGCTGAGGGACTAAAAACAAGGACAAGCACTAAGCGGAACCCGAGGCTCCTCATCCTCAGAGTTCCGAAGGAACTGTCGAGGGA